>CAJGYO010000006.1:111175041-111676888 GCA_904845875.1 Miscanthus lutarioriparius
TGGTCAATACATGATTTGAAAATTCCTTCGGTAAATATGCTGCATTGGTGATGGAGAAGCAATGCCCAAAGTTTGGTATTAATCCGTGTTGGTTTGAATCAAGGAACCACAGTTAGGGGTTGTTTGATCGCCCATACCGGACGTGTCCGTATGCTACCGGACGTGTCCGGTATGACCCAAGAGCGGAGCTCCCCCTTTCCTTTGATTCAATGCTATCCTAGAATTGTTTATTAGGCACGCTTTCTTACAGATCTATGTTTTGCAAACCTTGTGACAATGGTATGTCAAGGTGATTGTAAAACCTTGGATAAAAGAATCTATGTCTAACTACAATTCGAGAAGAAGTTAATGGGCATGTATCTAAAATTCTATGAAAATCTTTGGATACTGATGCAGCACCCATGAGTGGACGACAGAACCGAGGTCCAAGCACAGGCATGATCCAAAGCACTTGAGAAGTACAAGAAGGCGAGACAGGATATGCATCCCGGATTTCACCGACCAGCCAGGGGGAGGACCACCAGGGCTGCCTCTAGTGCAAAGCAGCTCGAGATCACGAGAGGGGTCCTAAACTCTTCTTCCGACACGAGACAATCGATGAGTTCAGAGGGAGTCTAGAGATGAAAGAAAGAGGAAGAGCACCGACAGAGGATCGAGACGGTGACAGCTCGGATGAGGAGGAGGAGGAGCCAGTTCCTCCGATTCAAAGACCACTGGTCGGGGATGCACTATGGTCTCCTTGAGACACGTCTGCCCAATGTACCCTCCTATGTTCCCAGAGTTGATTACAGAGGAAAGGGTATGACCAGGAGAGCTAGAGATGAGCGAAGGGTTGATCCGAGGGCTTACCTAAGGTTCAAGACGATCACCGCTTCTGCACAGCCTTTCACCGGATTTCTACTCCAGCAGATTCTCACAAGGAACCCCCAATTGCCGTGTCTCGATGGATTGACTGGCAGTACATTACAGAGTTGCAGAAGGCTTCAGTTGATCATGCCATTGCTATTTGCCAGCGCATTGGGGCTTATGAGATCATGGAGTTCCAGCATGACTGGAACACAGAGGTAGTAGCTCAGTTCTATGCTACTCTGTTTGTTGAGGAGGATGAGCGGCGGATGCACTGGATGCTTGAGGGCCAGTGGTACAGTGTTGACTATGATGTTTTTGCCGCCCAGCTTGGCTTCTCAGAGGATGATCTTCAGAGGGACAGGATCCACACCGAGCAGGTGTTACCCCCTGAGCAGCTTGCATATATGTATCCTCCTGGTGGTGAGAGAGGAGCTATGGGGAAGGTTCTAGGTCTTCACCCTACCTACAGATACCTGGACAGGATGTTCAGAAAGACTATTGACTGCAAGGGTGGAGACAAGGGCAACATTGCAGATTATTCCAGGAACCTACTCCACAGGATGGCACCTGATGCTCGGCCCTTCAGCGTGTTTGATTTTATTTGGTCCGAGATCAGGAGTGTTGGAGAGAGGCCCCTCAAGGGCTGTGGTTTTGCTCCTTATATCATGCAATGATTGAGCAGGTGACTGGGCACACTTTCGAGTATGATAAGATTCACAAGGCCCTGAAGATTATTGCAGATCTGCCTGAGACAGGGTTACCTCCAGTAGGACCAGGAGGAGCAGCAGCAGCACCAGAGGCAGATGCACCTCGAAGTGGTGCACCAGCAGGAGCTTCACCTTCACCACGTGCTCCTTCACATTCTACTTCACGCCGTGGCAGTCCTCCCTCGCCTATCCGCAGGTTTTTTAGCTCCATATTTGGGATGTGCCATGACATCCAGACTAGGCAGCAGAAGGAGAGGGAGGCTAGGAGGAAGGACACTCGGACTTTGAAGCAAATTGCTTCTAATCTTGAGCTTGATCCTCCTAGATCTCCTCTATCAGATGAGGCAGCTAGTGAGCCTGAGACCGAGGAGCAGCAGCAGGCTAGATATGATAGAGAGTATGTTGAGTTCATACAGCGACAGCAGCAGCAGCAGGCACCTGAACACCCTGACACTCTACCACTTCAGGCTCGTGTGCCTACTCACTCTCAGCCACGTCCCAGCACTGCCGACGACTATGCTACAGATTGGTGGAGTGACTTGACAGGTGGTGGCGGCTACTACGGCTCTGGTGGCTACGACCCATCTGGTGCCGGTGGTTCTCGTCCGGCTGGTGTTACCCGCTCTGATAACGAAGATGATGGGAGAGATGATGATGAGTGATGCCAGAGATTAGTGACAGCTTGTAGCCCCTTTGTCCTTAGTATGTCATTGTTGGACCTTTGTGGTGATTGATGACAAAGGAGGAGAGAGACTGATTAAAGCTTCAGGATAATTTCATTTGCTTATCTTTGTACCTGAAGACATGTACTACAGGCTGTAGTTTGTTTTTGAGCTTCATTGAGATTATATCTTGTGAGAGATGAGACTTATGCTTTATCTATGTATCTCTTGAGACATGATATTTATCTATATATCAGTGGTTTCTGGACTTGAGAAAATTTGTAATGAGTGCTATGTATGAATTACATGTGTCATATTTATTTTCATAAGGACTATGCATGCTAGAATGAAAATATTTGATGTGATGCCTTTATATTTATTTTTGTATGATATATCTTGTCATATGCATCACGGTTTCTCTTTGTCACACACACATGCACTTACGGATGCAATGATTTAGGGGAGTCTCCTATTTGTTTTAGTATGTGCAATTGACATTTGAGGTCATTTTGTGAATTCTAATCATAAGCACATATTAAGGGGAGAGCCTCATAAATCATTGAACCCAAAAGTTTAAATGTTTATATCATTTTGTAAGCTTTAATCAAGTTGTCATCAATCACCAAAAGGGGGAGATTGAAAGTGCATCTAGCCCTTTAGTGGGTTTTGGTTGATTGAATGACAACGTGATTAAAGGACTAACCTGTTGCTAAGTGTGAACAGGTAATAGGTTATCTCACAGTACTTAATGAAAGCCAAAATGATGTGTTGTTGTATAAACAATCTAGTTCAAGCACAAGACAACAATGCAAATGGAATTCATGTGAAGGCTTATTTTTTTGTGGGATTTCCATGTACTATGTGAAAGCAAGCTCATGATTATTAGTTAATGAGACATGAGGGATTGCATATGGAATGGTCTCATATTTGAAGCTTGCTAAATTAAAATGAAAAGATAACAATACATATGAATGGATGATTCAACACAAGATGTGACTTGATGGCTTGAGATGGTGAAGATAGCAAGGAAAGGCTTCGAGGTACTAAGCAAGGGTGAAGGGCAAGCTACGGCTTGGCGGCCGAAGAACCTAGCTAGGGTGAAGAAGAAAGTACTTGCATTTAGTTGAGGTACTAATCAAGCTAAGATGGTCATATTGATGTGAAGAATCAAATCTATAATGAAGTATTTGATGGAAGTGACTTGATACGTTTAGGGTTATTCAAATTTGATGAATGGAATCAAGTCACATGCTCAAGATGGCTATGCTCAAATGAAAGATCAACATCAACTTGTTAGCACCCTTACTTGATGAAGATTGGAAGGGACGGCATCAATTCAAAAGAAATCAACTCAAGTGGTATAAATTCATTTTTCCTTTGATCTTGAGTTTAATAGGTATGCCGTATTATTAAGAGGGATGCATCATGTTGATAGATAATGTTTCATAAGTGCTCAACCCAACCCATGTGAGGTTTGATTATTTGAGCGACAAATGTGCTAATCGATTTCTTGTTGATTCGCAATACCGGACGTGTCCCAGTATTCATACCGGACGTGTCCGTATTTGTCCAACAATTTGTAAAATTGTTGTTCTCGGGTTGCTTCGTGGGAGTTCCGACGTAGGTCGAGTTTCGACGGTCGGGAGTCCCGGCATGGGTCGGGAGTTCCGGCGCCTCGCACTTCAACAGACTTAGAGGTTTCACTCGTCTGGTCATACCGGACGTGTCCGTATTCACACCGGACGTGTCCGGTATGGATGACCGAAGCCAACGGCTAGTTTTCAAAAGCCGTGAGGGTCGGGAGTTCCGACATGCGTCGGGAGTTCCGACACCTCACTAACTTTAACTTCGCCACATGTTTTTCAAAATTGCCGAGGGTCGGGGTTCCGACTTGAGTCGAGAGTTCCGACGGTCCCGGAAGTCCCGCATACTTCGGGAGTTCCGATGCCTCAACATCATCAGTAACTTAGTTACCGTTATGCTAGATCGAGTCATACCGACGTGTCCGGTATGCATACCGGATGTGTCCGTATTGCAAACGGCTATAAAACGGCTAGTTTTTCAAGGGGCTATAATACCCCCAAGCCTCCACCTTTGGAGGTCAGCTGATTCTCTTGAGATAGGCACACGTTTTGAGCCTTGCCAACTCTCCTAAACCCTCTCTTAGTGAGTGTGTGATCCAAATTGCAAAATCAATTTGTGGGTTGAGAGAGAATTTGAAAAAGAGAGCAAGCCACCACTTGAGCACTTGTGCATATTGTCAATCTCGTGATTCGCATTTGTTACTCTTAGACTCTTCGGTCCTAGACGGTTAGGCGTCGCCGGAGAGCAACCGAGAGATTGTGGTTGCTTCGGAAAGTTTGTAACGGTCGATTCCGCCGCCTCGGAATCAAATTAGTGGAAGGAGGAAAAGGAGTTGGAAAAGACTCCAGCTAGAGTGACCTTCGTGGTACCCTCTAGGGCTGACCTTCGCTGGGTCGCCCGCAGCCCCCTCAACGGAGAGTAGGACTCGAACGAGTCCGAACTTCGGTAAAACAAATATCGTGTCTAAATTCGCATTTCATTTGATATTTGTGTTGCTCTAGCTGTTCTGCAGGTTCTCTGTGTATATTGTCATCTCCATTAGGTGCCTGCAGTTTGGTTTGAAGATAGAAATCGAAAGGAGCAAGTTCGGGGCCGATTTGCGAGAATCGTGTATACTGGGACACGTCCAGTATTCATACCGCATATCGTCCCAGTATTTCCTACCTTTGACCGAAAATATTTATTCTCTGTTCTAACTTGGTGTTGCAGGGGTTGTAGCTTCTAGATATATTCTTTATACCTTGTTTACTTTGTGGCTAACTTGTGAGGGGTGGTAGTACTCTTAATTTGGAGTTTCCATTTTGGAAACTCCCCTTTCTAATTGTTTCCGCATTTAAAGGTGTTATTTTCCAGAAACGCCTATTCACCCCCCCTCTAGGCGGCATCCTAGGTCCTTTCAAATTCCTCTTCTTAGCTTGGACTATGAATTTTTACAGTTTATGTTTATTGTACTATGTTCTGTAATCGAGTTACATATCTAAGTTTGTGTTTTTATGTATATGTTGCCTAACTTATTTGATTAACTTATTATACTTAGTTTCATGTTTTTCATACTATGTTACTATCCATGTTATACATCTAACTTGTGTTATTCTACTTATGTTATGTAACTTTTGCTCTTAATTTTTTGTTTCTTGTTGTTAAGTTTCTTATTTTTATTTATTATATATTAAATATTTTCCAGATCTTCCAAGTGAAGATGCGGTGTTGTCATGTTATGCTGACGACGTGCTAGCGTCGATGTCATAAGAGCAGTGAGTTCACTTTTTTCATTGCCTTCTCATCTCTAGATCAAAGTGAAATGCGCTATCTAGCACTGGCATAATCATGTCTCAATTTTAATTACATGGATCCTGAATTTTCTTCTAGCCACAAATGAACATGCATGAGAGTCACGACATTAGCTTACAATAACAATATACAACATAGATTATGCCCACATTGTTCTGAGCTACATCACAGTTTGTCTGTGCTAACTTTAAGTAGTTATGCCTAGCCTAGGTAGTAATAACCTATTTTTATCCGTGTTAAATTTAGTTATTTAACGACGAGTACATCATGGAAAAGCATTGCAGTCTCCTCAACAAGATTGACCTATCTAAAATTACACTGGTTCTATGGTGTGTTGCTGCCTTTAGAGATAATAGTCAATTTGTTAAACTCAATTTAGCAGCATTGTATTTAAAAATATGTGATATGGTGTAGAACAAACTGTGAAGTACAAATGGTGACAAGTGTATATGGTGTTAACAAGATCTAGAAACACCCTTCTCCGCATGCGCTCACTATAACCATTTGGCTATGTTTCTAGCTGGGAGGCAACTAGATGCTCCTCAAGAGGCTCTTTATGTACTTGACATTGTGCTATGTAATTGCCTACGTCCAAGCAATCTTTGAATCAATGGTATTTTGTTTCGAGTTATTTTCATGTGGCAAAGTAATATCCATTGTATTTTGCATTTTTTCCAGAATATACCAGAATGCATAGTTTATGTTCCAACTTCCATACATGTACTTCTCATTTTCATAATTAGGACACGTTCACTACATAATATTCTGCATATCTTGTGTTGTGTGACTTAGAAATATAAGTTGTGCGGTGTAACATATCTACATAAGTTTTAGGGACTAAGTTTTGTGAATAAGTTGTTGTGAATAACTTATGTCTTGCCAAGTTATGACATGAGTTACTTTCATAAATTATGGTCATAACTTGTCTCACAATTACGAAATTCTCTATATACCAGAATCCATACTTATAGTTCCATTTGTACTTTTCATATACCAGTTCATAAATAGGACAAAGTTCACTACATAACAAAATAATAGACTTATAGTCTGAAAGGTAGTTTTTGCATATCCTGACATGGTGTTGCTGAATTACAGTGTTGGACAACCTATTTATAGTTGCATTTTTCTTCTCTTCATTTTATGAATTCTCCAAGTACTAGATGTAGTGTTTTATTATATACTTATTCTATACAACTGAAATAAATTTGGATTCCTCCGATATGAAATCTTTTATTTTGATTTTCGCCGAATAATTCTTTATTTTTCATGTTACGTGAATTTCTAGTTTCAAATTATATGTTTTTTCTCTTGTAGGTTTTCATGCCTATTTGTGATGGTAACCACATATATAGTTTTTTGGTGCTATATTAAATAACACAGTTATTTATCTTTTTTTTTTGTTTTCATGTGTTTGCTACCTAACTTAGTTCATTAACTTATTCTATAGAGCTATGTATCTAACTTGTTTTTATGTTTATGCTACCTAACTTTTTTGATTAATTTACTGTATAAAGCTATGTATCTAACTTGTGTTTTCGTGTGTATGCTACCTAATTTATTTGATTAACTTACTGTTCAGAGTTATGTATTTAACTTGTGTTTTCATGTGTATGTTACATAGTTATCTTACGTTTCCTATTAATTTATGTTTTTTCTTGTTGTCAACTTTGTTTTTTATTTGTTATTTTAAACATTAAAATATTTTGCAGATCTTCCAATTGAAGACACAGATACACTCAATGTCATAGTTACAGAGATGCTGAGATTATCATAGTTGCAGAAGTTATGAAAGTTATTATTTATATGGTTTTGCAAGTTTGCATCATATTATGGAATTTGTTTTATAATATAGCTTGTAAAAGTTACTTTTATTTTCCTCCCCCACCCTTTTTTAAACCCTTTTCCATGTTCCGAATGATTAGTTTCTGAAAAGAAAAAAATGCTAACTAAACCTAAAAGAGAATGTTATTCTCGCAACTGCTCTCAAAATTTAAATTATGCACAGGTCTTCGTACACAGAAAAGAAAAAGTAATGTTGTATAACTTTGCATGCTTAACTTATTATTTGAAGTTAGGCCTTGTTTAGATTGCAAGTTTTTTCACTCTCTCCATCACATCAAATCTTTAGACATATGTATGGAGTATTAAATGTAGATAAAAAAAATAACTAATTACACAGTTTGATTGTAAATTATAAGACAAATCTTTTGAGTCTAATTAGGCCATGATTAGACAATAATTGTCAAATATAAACGAAAATGCTACAGTGCCAAATACTGATTTTTAACACTCATCTAAACAAGCCCTTATGCTATTTAACTCAGCTAGTGTTAGTTATGCGTGCGCTTTTCAAAAAATAAAATAAAATATTGGCGCGCGTGAGAGCGGGAAAGGGAAAACTCCTGCACGCCGGAGCGCGCGACAAGAGAAAGAGGCGCGCGCGAACGTCTGCCGAAAAGAGAGAGAGAATGGAACACCATCTTTCTAAAAAAAGGTGTCAGGCGGAATGAATGGTTTCCTGTTTAGGCAACTCCGTTTGTCGGATAATCGTTCGCTGGGATCAGGTTGAATGAACGTTCCGTCGAACGAAGATATCGTTTCAAACTCGATGAGCCGTTGGATTTGGAAGGTTGTTTCCCGGGCTACACTGCGGCTATTGGAAAGCGAGTCAAAGTGCTGATAGAGAGTGGCAATTGGAAAGCGAGTCAAAGTGCTGATCGAGAATAGAAATCTTGGTAAACCAATCAGTCGGCCTGTTCGCTGGTGCTGGTTTGTTGTGAGAGGAAAACGCTGTTGGCTGGCTGATAAGCCCTAACCGAAACCAACAAACGAACAGACTGAGTGACTGTGACTTCAAGTCTTCAAGTGAACAAAATTCCCACCAGTATGCAAATAGTACAAACTTAGCCACTGGAGAAAACTTCTTGGGTTCGAATGGCCAAACATCTGCACCACAAAGCTACATGCAAGAAAAGAACAAAGAAGAGATCAAACCGCTGCGCATCTATCCAAACCCAGTCTTTTCAGAATCTCAAATTCCATTATGTTGTAGTTGTAGCATACAATTCATCTTAATCTTAATATTCCAATTCCAATCACCACACGACTACACAAGCAACACACTCTAGCTGCTAGTGGATTTCTTAGCTTTTATATCAATGGACAATGAGGATGACCGAGATTGTTACTAGCCCCATCACTCGTTGCCCCTCTTGTAACCTAAACCTTCATTTCACTTCTTCCACACAATGACACAAACACACAGGGACACTCACTACAGAACGTTCACGACGGGGTGCCGTCTCAGAGGAGCTTGTAGCCGGTGACCCAGACGTCGGCCGGCGGCGCGGCCTGGACGTACACGAACGAGGCGCTCTTGCCGGCGGGCAGCGACGACAGCCAGCTCGGGAATACGTAGGCGTACCGCGCCTTGTCGACGCCCCACACCTGGCCGTAGAGCTTGGAGATGCCGACGTGCAGCTCGTGGACGGTCTTGAGCGACCTGTTGGTCACCGTCACCGCGTACCGGTGGTACGTCTTGCCCCGCTCCGTCCACGACGCCGTCGCGTTCTGCTCGATCTCAATGGGCGACGCGTGTTCAGAAGCTGCAGCGACATGCACAGTCATCATCAGTCAAGAGGATCTCGAGAACGGCGAAGCAAGCGGATGACATGTATGTTCATGCAGTTACTGCATCAAGATTCAAGAAGTAGAAAACGTCGAGTGATTACCCGGAGAAGGAGATGGCAGTGAGGTCCGATTAGCGCCATTAATGGCTGTGGAGGAAGAAGCTTCTGCAGGCAAAGAAACAGATCGATACAGCCCAGTTTAGTTTCTGTCTGAAAATAACCAAGCGCATCAGATCAGAGTGCATGAGTAGTAGACTAGTACTTACCTTCGACGGCGACAGAGTCGTGACCAAACCGGCCGCCGCCATGACCGGCGGCCAATCGAGCGAGCACGCCCATGAGCGGCGCGTTGTTGTAGGTGGTGGCCTCCGTCTGCTCGTAGTTGTCCCTCTCATCGGCGAAGTTGTCGTACTCGTCGGGCCCGCCGACTGTGGCGCCGTCGAGCAGGTTGGGGTTGGCGCCCCGGCGGTGGTACCAGCTGCTGTACCCGGCCTGGCAGCTGACGAACGATGGATTGGCCTTGACGGATACGATGGAGGCGCCGCGGTGGTGCGCCTGCCGCGGGTACGTGGCGCCGTACCCGACCATGTAGCTCGTCGCCCTCGGGTTGCTGCCCAGGATGTAGTCCACCTGGGACCTGGCGAACGCGAGGAGCTCCGACGGCTGCGCGGACCCGCCGTTGTCCGGGCACTGCGCGGCCTGCCCCGCCGCGGCGAGGTGGTCGGCGTATGCGGCGAGGAGGAACGCGGCGCTGGTCACGAACTGCACGTTGTTCCAGCTCTGGTGGTAGACCATGCCGCCGGGCGTCCGGCGCACGCTGTTGGCGCCGCCCCTGCCGAGGCAGGAGCACGCGAACAGGTCCGCCTTCTGCTTGTACCGCCGCAGCACGTCGGCGTGCGCTCCGCCGTTGCCACGGCGCAGGAGGAACATAGCGGCCAGGACCTGCACGCCGGGGTACTTGACGTCCCAGCCGAACTGGTTGATGGACCAGCCAGTGCCGCCCAGCGCGTCGGCGTTGGTGGCCAGGTAGTCCAGGTACCGCGACTCGCCGGTCGCCTCGTGCAGCCACGCCGCCGCCCACAGCAGCTCGTCCCCGTACCCGCTCGACGACGCATAGTACTTGCGCGACACCGTGATGCTGCTGTCGTACCGCCCCCGGTACTTGTCCGCGAAATCGAACAGCTACAAACATTTCCATCGTGTTCGTCAACAATCTTGTAGAAGATGCACGCAATCGTACAATGCATGTCGATCCAGGTCTCCGCCATACGTACCTGCTTGGAGTGCTGGAGGAGAGTGTTGGCGTAGCCGGGGTTGGAGCTGCGAAACACGAGCGAGGCCGCCGCCATTGCCGCGGCGGTCTCGCCGGCGAGTTCGGACCCGGGGTTCTGGGGGTCAAGGCGGTAGGCCTGACGGCTCGTCGTCATGTCCTCCGGCCGCATCCAGCAGTCGTGGTCCGAGTCACCATCGCCGACCTGCATGCATGCGACAGAATCGATCGAACCCTTCAGTAATCATGCATATGTACAGCCTTGACCCTTGACAACCAGGTAGTTTTAAAAAAGTTTAAACCCAACGACGACTAGTGCAATGTGCATGGATGCATGCAGGGTGCAGGTGATGGAATCATGGAATGGAATTAAACGGGAGGGTTGACAAAGCAAGCAGAGGGTGACGTGGCAGCCAGGCGGCGCGGCGGGGTGTAGCGGAACCAACCGACCGACCGAGAAGAGAACGGACCTCTCCGTACAGCACGTTGGGCTCCGGGTGCGCCTTGACCAGGTAGTCCGTGCCCCACTTGATGGCCTCGACGGCGTGCCCGAGCTCGCCGGCCGTCGTCATCTGGTTGCCGTACTCGAGAACGCTCCACGACATCATGGTGACCGTGAACGCCATCGGCAGGCCGAACTTGACGTTGTCGCCGGCGTCGTAGTAGCCGCCCACCAGATCCACCTGGACCCAAACAAAAAAGAAAAACGGCAGGTGTAATCCATCGCAAATGCTGGTTTTAGTATCCATGTATATATGTAGTCGAGATACATATAGAAAATGCTGATTTGTTTCCAAATTAAATGCCAAAAAAAATGCGGGACGTGCATGCGCACGCAAAGATGGTAAGTATCCACTATCCAAGAACAAGGAGAGCAGGTCGGGGTCTGGGATCCATGAGGCGTACCCCGTTGGCCTTGCCGTCAAGCAGGCCGGAGTCGGCGCGCCAGGAGACCCTCTGGCTGCCGGGGAGCCGCCCGGACCGCTGCGCCTCGAAGTAGAGGATGCTCTTGCTCAGCGCCTGGCGGTAGTCGTGCCCGGCAGCCGACGCCACTTGCGTCGCGGCGGCGAGCGACAGGACGATGCCAACAAGGACGACGGCCATGGAGTAGTCCACCGCGCCGCGCGCTACCCCTCCTCGTCCTCCTCCCCTGGCCATGGCCGAGGGCACCCCAGAAGCTAGCCGAGAAAGGAAGGAAGGAAGGGACGGCGCAATGGGCAGTGGTGATCTCTGCTTTGGGTGGAGGCAGTAAAGGCCGGCGCGGCTGTATTTATAGCAGCGCTGGGCGGAGGGGAAGAAGCCGAGAGGCCGACGATGAAGCGAGGAAAGGAAACTTTTGTTGCATCACAAAGGCAAGGCTGACCGTATCTGCTGTGCACTGTGCTCCTGCACCAGCCCCGGGCTACTGATCCGCTTGTCATTTGCTTGCTGTGATCCTTCCAAAATCTTTGGCAGACGGTTGGTTGGGCGAAACAAGACAACGGCTACTGTGCTGAACTCCTGCGATGATTCAGAAGTCCAGCACTCTTTCTGAGGCGAAACTTGCAAGTGAAAGCCACGCCTGACCGCCATTTACGGCCGTAGAATGCGCCCTGCTGCGCTCGACTCAATAGTCAATCGTCCGCAATCACAATTTGCAAATAGCTAGTTTGATGAGACATAGAAATAATAAAAAAATAAACACTGTAGTGGCGAGTTGTGTGAGCTGTGAGAGAGTGTTTCTAGGAGATCGTGCTAGAGTAGCTATTTAAGAGTCGCTAGCTATTTGATCTCTCTACTTTGATAGCCAATGAAATTATTCATATGCTACTATTTGGGAACTATTGGGGACGTCGTAACGTTACACCTTTTCAAACAAAAAAATAATAAAATCCTAACGTTAAAAGCAAAAGATTTTTATTTTTAACGTTGGGGTAGGCCGCCGAGTTAGGAGTGGCAACGGTAAAAACATTCTTTTTTCCTGGGGTAAATACAGACGTTAACGTTAGGGATTACAAATTTTGTACTAGTCGTCTGTGAGTGAACTTCTCGTCCCCGGAAATAAGATCCCGTAACCGCGTTTGTGCATTTCTTGTTGATCCGGCAGATAAACCTGAACTCAGCTGAAGTCTGAACTGAACGTAGCTAACTAGCTATAGCTAAGCCTAAAGCTAAGCTAGCAGAGTAAGAGTAAGGACACTCACAATGCAGACTCTATCCATAGTTTCTATACCTCGAAGACACCATTACAAGAAACCATGCTCCCCAATGCAAAGTTTGTAATCGTAGTTTCTATAGATAAAGAAATTTATTATGCAACACAAAGAAAGCTGATCAGTTGTGGCATATTACCATGTGATCCAGCCTACACCTCTCAACAGCTATGCAACATCGATAGGATAAGGATGTAACCTCCTAGAACCACACAGGATATGATCAACCGGCAACTGAACCATACAGCAGTATATCACCAGAAGCATCCAAAAATATGATGGATTTGATCAACCGGCAATTGAACACAACGCATACAGTAGTATATCGCTAGATGCATCCAAAAACATACTCCACACAGAACTTCGATAAAAGTTTAGATAATAGCCATGAGTCATCCATTACAATAGCAATAGAATCCTAGATATGAATTGCAAACTAAATAGTTAATAATATTTAGATAATATTAAGCCATCCATCATCATCCTCCACACAGAACTCCATGTCCATCATCCTCCAAGCAGAACTGTTAAAAAAAATGAGATTGGGGTAGTAAATTAACAAATTTATACAGGAGGTTGAATTAACAAAATCTGAATGGTTCTTGGACATGAAGGCTACTATATATTTGAATGCATAATTCTACCTAATTAACCAAATTTTTGCCAGATGTGATCAATCAAATCAGATTGAAGTTGCCTATGAACTTCACGATCACGTATTTCAGCATCCCTATGTAGTACCTCCTCCATCACCGGATCACGTCCATGAGTGATTGTAGACTGCTGAACAGTAGACGTGGTTGCTTCCTCGTTCCAGTCAAACGAATCGTCCTCTATTAGCCTGTTCGTTTGGCTGGGCTTGTTCGTTGCTGGATCGTGAAGAAGTACTGCTGGCTGGTTTGTTGTGAGAGAAAAATATTGTTTCGGCTGAAAATTTACGATCGTTTACGACCAAGCGATTATCATATTGTGAAGTATTATACAAGCTAACATGATATTCTCAAGATCCCCTTGTTCATATAGACGTGCCGGCCGACGCAAGATGCAAAAACGAGATTGTAAAATCCCAAATGCACATTCAACATCTTTTCTTGCCCCCTCTTGATGTTCTGAAAACAGCTTGTGCTCAGCTGATTGGGGAGCACGTATGGACTTAACAAAAACAGCCCTCTTAATGTTCTGAAAACAGCTTGTGCTCTGCAAGATAATAAGCTTTGGTATATTGACTTCCATTCACAAAGTACTGCACCTAGGGAGCTTCTCCTCTTAACTGATCGACGAACAAAGTAGATTGATTCAACACATTGATGTCATTGTTGGATCCTGCCACTCCAAAAAAAGCATGCCATATCCATCGGTCATGTGAAGCAACGACCTCTAGAATGATTGTTGGTACACCATGATCACCACGAGTATATTGTCCCTTCCATGTGTAGGGATATTTTTCCCAATGCCAATGCATTCAGTCAATGCTCCCTATCATGCCAGGAAAACCACGACACTCACCGATCTCCAACAATCGTTCTACATCTTGTACCGTGGGTCGTCTCAAGTATACTTCACCGTATACATCAATGACACCCCTAACAAACATTTTCAAGCACTCCACACCAGTACTTTCTCCCATCTTCAGATATTCATCATGCTGGTCTGCAGAGCCGCCATGGAACTCAGTTAATGGTTTCTTAACACGATCCCGACGTATTTTCAGTTGGTTCCGGTTCCTCTTACAGCTATTTTCTGTGGCCTTGTTGTATTCTTCAGTAACATCTGTCCAATACTTCTCTGCCTTCTTGCTATTGCCGTCGATTGGGTCCTTTGAATTACGCAACCAAGCACTGGCCTACAATTACAGAATAATCTCAATGGGCATACATGGACATAGCTGTCAAGTTGAAAAAGTGAGAAAGGGAACGTACCAATCGTTTATCTTCATCAACCGACCAGTTCAAACACCTGTTGGTTCTAAAATCCCCATCGACGTTAATTGTTTTAGTTTCTCCTGCATCTACATCATCCACTAGATCATCAGTTTCTTGTGCTAGAGAAGGAGTTCTTCTAGCACCCTAAACCCTAATTAACCAAGAAATTAATTAACAAAGCTGTGACTAAAATCTACAATGACGAGCTACTATGACTACAATGCAGATGAACAATCTGTAATCCATAGAACCACAGCCCTGACGACTTACCCTTCGCTAGGAGATGACGTTGGCCACCATCCACCAAAGGGAGAAGCACTGACTGAAGGAGTATGACTGACAGGAACAGCAACACCTGCTGTTGCAGCGCTACAACCAGCGGGAAGACTCCGAGTTGCAAAAGCACCGGCGGCCGGAGCAGAGGTCACAGGACCACGGACGGACGGAGAACGGGTTCCACGGACACCATTGCCTCGCCGGGAGCTAGACTTTGTTAATCGATTCATCCCTGATTCACAGATTTGGGTATGGATTTGGGTTAAAGATTGTTGTGGGGAGGAGATCAGTTGGGGATGCTATGTCATGGGATTTGGGGGCGTACCTCGATTTGGACCTGGGGACCCTTGGCCGGCGCCTGAATTACAGGGGACCTCCTCGATTTGGACCTGGGGGCAGCGATTTCACAGGGCCTCGCGTGGGATCGATTTGGACCTGGGGGCAGCGCGCGGGAAAGGGAGGGGAGCGCGCGGGAGAGGGCGGGGCGGTGCGTGGGAAATGGCCGGGCAGCGCGCGCAGGAGAGAGCGTAGAGCGTGCGCGCGGGAGCTAGGGTGGCGGCGATGGGAGGGAAGGGGAAGGCGCACCGGATCCATGGAAACGATGGGCGACCTCCACAATGCGCACGGGCCTGGTTCCCACGGCATCGGTCGAAACGTAGACTGGCGTCTATGTTAGACGTCGTTTCTTGTTTCTCGCCCTCTCTTTCTTCGATAAATACGGTGCCACATCAGCCAAATGCAATAAATAGAGGTGTAATAAATAAACATACACGAAGTCTGCGTTACGAGTGCCCTAATGGAACGAAGTGATGGGCATGTGCTTCCTCTGAGCTTCTTTGGCTCTTTGCCCACTCCCCTCAGGGAAACAAGTCCATTTACGAGAAAATGACGAAACTTTCCTGCTGGAACGGCAGTTGTAGAGGGGATCAGATCATCAGAAGCCAGAGGCCGTTTCTCTGAGCTCTGGAAGACCGAAACGGAAGGAAGAAAACGACGACAGGCCTGGTCTTGGTCCACACTTCGCTGCATAAATCCTGTGTCTTCACTCACTGTTTGACGCCCGGCCTGGCTCCAAGCACTAGTAACAAC
The DNA here is from genome assembly GCA_904845875.1 of Miscanthus lutarioriparius. Classification (NCBI taxonomy): domain Eukaryota; kingdom Viridiplantae; phylum Streptophyta; class Magnoliopsida; order Poales; family Poaceae; genus Miscanthus; species Miscanthus lutarioriparius. The sequence continues at coordinate 111,191,013 of CAJGYO010000006.1, forward strand.
TATTCCTGGTGGTCCGGGGATATTGGAGCGTTGAATATGTATGTTGACTAGCTCAGGGCAGAGCTAGATCCTCAGTTTATCATATTTCGAGAACGTATATATAAACCTTCGTATATCTATTCAAGAAACAGAGAAAACCTGCATCTGCATGCCAAGTGGAGAAGTTGGCTACAGCCTACAGAGTGTTCTTGTTTGCAGACATCTGAATCTGAAGTCTGAATTTCCAACTCGCTTGGTTCCGTGAACACTTTTTTTTAATACATTTTCGTATACAAGGAAATCAAAAAATCTGTTCCGTGAACAGGTGGATCAAATCAAAGTATCAAACCAAGGCCCTTGCCCTTGGCGTGGGTTTCACTCGCAGAGTGAGAGTGCCCTGCATTTGGAAACCACGATTCAGTCCCTCCCTGTCTCCAAGCCCTGTTCGCTTATGCTGAAATTTAGCTTATGTTAATACTTATGCTGAAATATTATGAGAGAAAAATAATATCCCATAACTGAAAAGTTGTTCTGAATAAGCTTAAGGAACGTTTGGTAGTCTCGTAGAAGTAGAAGCAGCGGTAACATGTCAACAAAATCGTCGTCACCTCCATTTATTCCGCGAGGCTGCCTTTCGATTTCATGAATGCGTGGATGGATCGGTTAATTCATTGTCAGGAGCCTGGATCGCGCCGGCGCTGCGGACCTGCAGCGATTCCTGGCGCGCAGTAGAGCCACGGGGGGAGACGTATTTACGGCGCGCGAGCGCGAGGCGTGCAGGTGCAGCCCGGCGGACAGGGCCCCGGTAGCGCGCGCGAGGGGCCAGTACGCCACGCCAGGTGAGGTGAAAACAGCCTCGCGCTGCAAGTGCCAAGTGCCACTGCCATCCGTTGCGTTGCGTGCTCGCCTAGTCGCCTGCCTGCTCCGTAGTAGTAAGTAGTAACACGTAGGTGTATTCCTTCCGCCCTGCAGATTTCTTCGAAAACACGTCGTCGTCCTGATGACCTCCGGCTCTGATGCACGTGACTTGGCGAGAGCAGGCTGCCCGTGGCTGAGCTGAACTAACCCAGGAATTGGCGTGACGAGATGCAGATGCTGAATTGCTGATACATGGGTTGACACTTGACCCATATAGGAATGATCTAAAATCGACCTTTAACAGAGTACTTATACGGGAGACCTATTTTGGGTTGTCTGAGGCTGTCTTCAACAGGAAACCCATTGCGGAACCCAAACCCAAAATGGGTCTCCAACACTATACCTATAGGTAAAACCTATTTTAGGTGTCGGGAGAGGCATAACCCAAATTTGAGTATCCTCTCTCCTGGAGACCCATTTGCAGAAAGGGTTGTCTTTTAGGTCTTATTGTTGGAGAAGACAAAAAATAATTATTGAACGTTTTGACTGTAGCGCTACCCAAATGACGAATGGGTCTTGTATTTTAGGTTACGGTTGTTGGAGACAGCCTAAGAGACACAACCTAAATATGAGCATCATCTCTCCTAGAAATCCATTTGCAGAAAGGATCATATTTTGAGTCCTGTTGTTAGAGAAGATGCCGAACATGTATTAAACTATTTGTCTGTAGCGTTACTCAAAGAACAAATGGGTCTTGTATTTTGGGTGATGGTGTTGGAGATAGCCTCGGCCTATATTATAGAAATGATGACAAATGTCGGAGAGGATTAGAGGAAGGAAGTGCACGTGACCTCTCCCCCTGGCTACGTTGCACCGGCGTGCCCGGCCGGTTCATATTTCAGTTTTCACAATCCCGTGCGTCCGGTCCGCGCGTGGTGTCTAGAAATTTTCAACTCCGGATGTAGCGGCCGGAAGCAGGCAGGCCTGGTTTTCTGGTGCGGCTGCACGCCGCTTGGATTCAGTTTCAATCCAGGTGGACAAGTGGAGAATTGCTGAGGCATGCAGCTCCTGCTCCTCGCACCTCGCAGAGCAGCTGAATGAACGGGTGCTCTGCAAGCGGTTCTTCAGCCGCACGTATCCTCTCCTCCCTTTGACTCTCCCATGAGTCCCATCAGTCGATGTAGAAGTAGCAGTGACCACTGAACAGTGAGATTGCTGCCATTTCTCTCTCGTTTGCAGCCGCTAGTGTCGAGTCCCGCGTCAGATCTGGGACCTGGAGCTGCCGATGCACCATGCCCACGGCTCTAGCTGCCAGTACTGTGCTGTGACCAGGGCAGCCGTTGACGCTGGGCTCGCCGGCTCGGACAGGCAAACCAAACCCCCCTGATTTGGGCCGTTGGGCGCAAGCTGCCAGGCGCAAGCCCAGCAGCCCGCCCAACGTTCCAAAAACCAAACAACCGCATCAGGCCGCCGCCGCGGGCAGCACGGCGCCGCGTCCGGACTCCAGATCGCCCGGAGCCCCGTGGTGGTCGCCCATGATTTCTGCTGCGGGCTGCGGCGCGCCCCCGATTCACGCGCCTACTCTACCGGCAGCCGGCGCGATGTAAACGGACCGGAAGCACGAACCTGTCCTGTCCCGCCGCCGCCGGTGCCGTCGTCTCGTCTGATCGGTTCAAGTAACCAACCAGAAACGCCACGGGCGGCCTTGCTCCTCCAACGCTCTGGAGCGAAATGCCACACATGTCGCCTCTGCTATGCTGAAATAATCTAAAGATATGATTTGGTGTGGCCACGGCGCGGCCTCAGGGTGGCCACATCGCCGGCTTTTCGCGGCCGTTCGATCGGCCGCGCGGACGGCCCAGATCGGGCGAGCCGCGGTCGTTTTACGAAAAACCCCTTTAAGTTTTCGGAAATCAACCCACGCTCCAGACGTCCTCTCAGAATTTTTTAAAAAAACGCCTCATATTATTTTCAAATCAACGCGGGCACTGGTTTGTTTGTAAAAAAAGACCTCCGCTTTATCGAAAATCAACTCACGCTCCCCAGACACTCTCACCGTTTTTTGCGAAAACATCCTCAGATTTTTCTCAAATCAAAATACAACCCAACTTTGATTATATCTTTTTTTTCTTCAAAAAATACATGTGGCCAGTGGACCGCGCGCATGGGCGCGCCCGAAAAACTAGTAAAAAAGGAAACACGCCGGCCGCGCATGCCGTCTCTGAACTGGAACGTTTTCTGAAGCATACTACCATACAGAGCAGATGCATTCAATCCAATCAAACCCGCCAGTCTGACGACGGAGAACAAGTGTTCTCCCTGTTCTCTTTCAGGATGGATGGTGTAGATGATCTGGTGTTACAGTTAGAGCGCATAAACACACCCGAGGAGAGGCTGGTGGGAGCAAGTCACCTAGCGATGCCATCAGACTGACACTCGCCAGTCGCCACATGTGTCAGCATACAACCTTGCAACTGATGTGTGTTGCGTTCGTGTTCCAGCTTGAAACAAAATCACAGAAGGAAAAAAAATCACGGCGCCTAGCTCATCCAACCATCAGTCGCCAACAGAGCCCGGCAGCTAGGGATCACAAACACCACATCTTTGAGGTACCACTCCCTACTCATTTTGCCAACGGTTGCAACACCAGCCAAGTTCAAATTCAGCTCAGACATTTTTTTAAAAGGATACTGAAAACCCTGTCCAAACCAGAGGCTAAACTTTCTACGCTAGACCATTGCTGTGCGAAGCCGAAGGGCAACTGTGCGAGGCAAGACAAGGAGTGAACCCGTACCAACTGTTTACTTATGCAGCAAATACAAAAACAGTTCCTGTGGTTTTAGAGTCACCAGCTGTGAGCTTTGCATTCACCAGCAATTCCTAGCCAACAACACTACTATCTGGCCATTCCAGCTACTTATTCCAAAGAATTAAGATTTTAATTAACCGCTACAAAATTCTTTAGTGGAAGAGGCCCAATTACCGGATCAACGCACAGGGGCGAGCGAGCCAAATACACAGTTAGATTTGCCGCGGCGTCGCAGCAGGCTTACACTACATGAGAGAAGCAGCAAGCTTACACTACATGAGATGAGATGACAGCCCTGCCTGAACCTGAATGGCTGAATGCATGGGGGGCGTCTACGAAACTATAGCTTCACTATGATTTCTCTTCGTCTGACTGAGACCCGTTGATGGCGTCAGCAAAATATTCAACTGCAAAAAAGAATTGACATGCACACCGATGATTCAGCAGGATTGCTGCACTTAGCGTCGAATGATATACATACATCGGATGAGAATCACAGTTACCTATATCATCTTGGTCTGGGGAATCAAGCAAAATGTCCGAATCTGAAGGCAGGAAAGGGGTGCCAGTGTAGTTCTCCAGCACGTCCAAATCTGCTGTGAATAGGAGCAGATATTTCATTTATCAGAGGGGGAATCGGGGATACACGTGTGCACACAAAGGAATTGCTACTACCAGAATGCTGACTGGGCCATAATCTTCTGGAAAAAGATCGTTACAGAAGTATTCAGCACACTAGATGTGTGGGTTTAGGATTCTACCAATAACATATGTACTGCATGAAAACAATAATGCACCTTTACAATATACAAATGCATTTTTTTCGAAAACATGACATACAAATGCATTTGTAACAGCCTATTTCTGTTTTCCTTCTCTTTCTTGACACACAAATGTACAAACGTATTTATTTACTACAATCATCAGCACTACATTATCCAATCAAAGTAGAGTATATATATCTTTTAGGTTATGCAATAAGTTAATTTTAGTCCCTTGAAGCATGACTGGAGTCCGCATAACCCCTAATATATGTTTTGGTTTACGTAACCCCCATGTTATATTAAACTGGGCCATTTTGCTCCTAACCATTTCCCAGCTTTGCTAACATGGATGTAAGTCTGCATGGTTTTCCCAACAAAATCAACCTGTATCAATGACTATACTCTTGTATCGTTCTAACGGCTTCTACTCACTGTTCCTTGGCTTGAAGTTTGTACTGCAACCTGCAAGGTCAACAGTCACACAACTTCGTGGATGGTACAACGACCTAGAACAGAAAACAGATACTTGGTGTTCTACATAATTTCCTTCAATGTAATGCCTGAATGAATTTTAAGACCTTTCAGGGGAAAAAAAGGTAAACCAAAACAAACTTTAGGGGGTTAAGCAGACTCTTGCTATACTTCAGGGGAGTAAAATGTACTTCTTCCTTTTAGTTTTGAATCTAATATCAGTAATGCTAACTTCATAAATTCAATGATTTCAGTACTGATTAACCAAAAAAACATAAGGTAAATTTCTCAACCCAGAAGGCTTACCTCCCAAACTCGTCAAATCTGCTGTTAGATCAGAGAGGCTGAAATTCCAGAGCTGCCCTAAGGATCTAATAGAGTCTCTTGATGAGCCATCTGGTCCTAATTGCAGAGATCCAGGATTCCCCACATCAGATCCAAATGCTGAGTCTAGGGCTGATACATCCATGGTCATGCCTGGTATCTCTGATGGCGTAAAAGGAGCATGGTTGCTTGAAGCCGCTGATGAGGGACTCACAGCCATCTCCGATGACATAGCACTACCGGTAGCACCAGCATGTGGTGCTTCAGGCGCTCCATTGTCCACAACCATGCTGCAGCAACATAAGAGCACACCATAAGGGTCAATAGTGTGAACAGAGTAGAAAGTATGGCCACACCCCCCAAAAAAAGAGGGGGGCAACTTTAGACAATTCAACAAGTGCATGGGCAACAACACCAAAAATTCAATCCAGCCCCAGAAAAAAGATAATCTCTAGTCCATAAGAAGACATCAAACAAGGGATAGAAAAATAAATAATTAGGACAATCAGCTTGACATGAAACTGGATGGCAAGGGAAAAACTGACAAGGAAATGGTGTGTCCAAGTCAGGAAACCAGTGGATAGCAACATGTGTCATTCAAAGTGCAAGTGGTGTAGTAAATACGTGTTCGGTAATCTGTAGCAACCTGATTGTGCAGTACTATCATATCAAGTTAACAACTACCACCCTCTGTTTCAAATTATAGGTTGTTTCGGCTTTTCTAGGTACATAGCTTTTGCAATGCACCAAGATAAACGATATGTCTAGATACATAACAAAAGTTGTGTATCTAGAAAAGCCAAAACAACCTATAAATTGGAATGGAGGGAGTAACAGATCACTTGTAAAAGTAGGCTTAGAAACTGCATATTGTATTCTAGAATAGAAACAGGCACTATCAGTGTCGGTTCGTTCAAAAAAGAAAGAAAAATGTTAAATGCAGGATATGCTTTTTCGATTGGCAGAAAAGCCACTCGTAAGGTACAACAAATTATACTCGGAAACATGATTAAACAGATATGACTTATAATGAAAAGTTCAGAATTTAGGAAAGAAAAACAGAGATGATAATACTTACTCATTTCCGGAGTTCATGCGCATTGGATGATAACCACCTGCAGGTATTCCATTAACCACATGACCACTGGACAGACCACAGGCCATTGGATCCATGTGAGGCTGGCCGGGAGCAGGCATGATAGGCTGCTGAAGTACTGGATACCCCATTGGCAAATTGCTAACTGCACTGGAACCAGGTTTTCATTAAATAAGAATGGTAACAGCACCTTTCTACATACATGTGTAAATTTGTCAAGGATTAAAGCCGCACTTGTTCTGTTACTAAACCATAACGAAGTGTTAAACAAGGATTTTTGGTACATAAAATTATATCGGAATAACACAGCTTACAAAATGAAACAGGGATAAAAGGTATTATTTTGCTAAGCAGGGATGAAAGTATTAATGTGGCGAATTCTACATTAACAACACAGCTTACAAAATGTAACAGGGGTAAAAGTATTATTCTGCTAAACAGGGGTAATAGTATGAATCTGTAATGAATATAAATTTAACTAACATATATAAAACAGTGACTAGACAGTAAATGTTTGTCTATCAACAGTGCAAGCCAAATGCATTCCCAGATATAGCATGACAAGTGCCTACATTGAGCCAACATTGCACCAATGAGTGAAACAAAGAAAGAGAAAGAAATTGTCTAACAGAAAATGTGAAGACTTCCAAGTCGTAGGCAAGGGCAGGGGCAGTACATTAAATCTAAGGAAAACATGAAAAATGCAAAAATCCGAAATAGAAGCCTATTAACTTATTTTTCGAGAAAAAAAAAAGCCTATTAACTTAGCCATCTTTCCAAGTAGACTTATAAACAGGGACATTACCTGGCATATGATGAATTCCATTTTGTATTGGAGCCAATGGAATATTTGGAGGTGCTGGATATTTCATCAAATTGTACTGGTGTTGCAATAAATGATTGAACAAGATGATCTGCCTTTTCAATTTCAGCCGTATATAGTAAGCCCTAAAGAACTCAGAGTTCTCTTCTTCAAGTTTCTGCCATACTGAACACAAAGAGAACATAAAACAAAATGAGTAGAATTAAGAGCTCAGATCGGTATCGCAGAGGCTGAGCTCAGGAAGCATATAAAAATGTTTGTTTGTTCTGGGCATTCCAGTATATATCGATCATCATTGATCAACAGGGTAAAGGCATGTATAACCCAAGGAGAAACTGCACGTCAATGTGAAAAATTTTGGTCGCTAATGTGATTGGGAATGGTTATTTAAGACTAAGACAAAAAGTTGATACTTCAAGCAGTAGCGCAGTACTGCAATATTTTCCCTATCCTAAGCTTAAACATGTGAAAATAAAGCAAAGGGTGACATAAATGTCCCACCAAAAGCCCATTGTGGGGGGCGAAACTAGTGAATATAGAAAACATATAAACATGAACATCGTCACCTAAAGTAGTGAATATACAAAACATATAAACATGAACATCGTCACCTAAAGTAGTGAATATACAAAACATATAAACATGAGCACGTCACCTAAAGTAGTGAAGCCAGGTTCTATTCTAGCACGAGTAGAAAGAGTTCTAACAACTTCTCCTTTGTTCATGTATAGCTGTAGACAACGCTCTATCAAATTCTGAACCTGCAACAGGATGTAAAGTTCATTTAGTTGGCCAAAGCATAAAACTGTCAATGTAGAGGGGATGCCACTAGATAGCTAGAAAGCTTACAAGTTCAATATCTTCGCGAGACACCTTCTTATTGTCATTACTAGCTACAGATAAGGAACCCGAATTTCCTGCAGGAGCATCAGTGGCCATTGGGTTTGGTTGCTGACTTTGCACTTCATTAGTACATTGTGCTGATGACTGCAACTCTGTCGTGTGCTCTGAATATCCTGTAGAACAAGTCCTTAAGTAACATAATTCAACTGCCTGATGATGAAGGCAAAAAGGGGCAAAACTGGTATCGAAAGCAACATCAGTTCATTGTGAGCGTATCAGCCAGAAATAAAAACTGTACCCTAGCATTAAAGAGGGAATCATTAGAAAGGGGACAACAGAGGTCTTGGCAAGAAAGGATGAATCGTTTAAGCAAGATGATAGAATTTCATTATGAACACCACAACTGTTAAATACATATATTCATAGCATAAAGAATGTATTATCTTCAGTGCAACACCATTTTCTTTATATTTAAGTGCAGAATTTGAGTATTAGCTACAGAATATCTCATTAAAAACTATAGAAAAAAGTAACTGTTTAGCATGCAATACACATTGCATATAGCATATCACTAGCAGTCTGCTGAAGGAAAAACTGTCCACGCTTGCACTGTATAAATCAACCAGCCATCATGTTTATTGTAGATGACAAAGAAAAAACAAAAAAGTAACACAACTCAGTAATGAATGAAGGGCTGAAGGCAAAAGCAAGCAAACTCACCTGAGAATCCTTCATTGGAGGTTATACATAAAAAGAACTAGTCGTAGGAGCAACGCTTTTTCTGACAAGAAAAATATAACAGTGGTTATTCTTGAGTTCATGTAAAATGGTGTAATGTTTCAGCAGGGAGAAATATAACCATAAAATCCCTGTATTTTATTGCCCCCCCCCCCAAAAAAAAAAAAACTTTCTGACACTATAATGCGAAAGACATATCACTACATCAGCTATCCCATTTTTATGTTAGTATAGCAACGAATTTCATAATTCTAATCAAACAGAATCAGTATATAGTAACTTAATAGAGAGAATGCACTATGGCCTACAGGTTACATGAAATCTAATAGGTTTGGGGGTTTCTATAAGAAACTAGAATGGCCTTTTTGAAGTTTACAAGGTTAAAACTCATGAGCTTTATAATATATAATCATGTTCACCTCACACAATCATAATATTGGTGGCATCACAAAGATGTAGCCAAAAAAAATAGCAAACCTTATACTAATGGGTAGCAATGCATCGTTGAGTGTGAAAGTTAATTTATTGGTGAAAAACTAGCAGTCTAGCACTAGTGCTCAATAAGGAAATTCAGATTATAACAACACCCCTCATAGGAATTGCCAAGAACTTTGGAAAGGTAAGGAAAGAAACAACAAGCTTTGTTTAGAAAACACAAAGGGCCCCATGTAACTCAGCCCCCCAAAAAAATGATGAAGGGGAAAAAAATCTTCCTGCAAGCTTACAGTAAAGTAAGAACCAGTCTTTCAAAATGAGAGGAATAAGAATCACACTAACAGGGTCGCAGAATCTAAGCCCTAATAAAGATTTCGACTTTGCGGCAGGGGGGCGACAGGTACGTGGCCGCCTTGTACATGAGGAACCCGTACGCCACAGCACCAGGGAGAGGCTCCCGAGGGGAGGAACCGAGGAAGCCGTAGGACTGCTAGCACTTCTCCTCGGCCGCCGACCCCCGCGGCCGGCGCGGAGCCCGAGAGGCGGATCACCGAGAGGAGCGGCGCGGACGGGGCGCCGTCGGAGATGAGGCGGCCGTACGCGGCGGCCGCCAGGAGGGAGAGCAGGAGCCGTAAAAAGACTTACAAATAACCTTAGGGATTGGTGCTCGGTTTCGCGTAGCGGGAAGGGAAGAGAAGGGGTGGGCATACCTGGTGGGTGCTCGTCGCCGGCGAAGGGCCGTGGGGCGCCTAGCGAAATGCGGCGGAGGCAGTCGCCCAGTCGTCGCCACGAGCGAGAGGGAGGGACTAGCGAGGGAGGGAGGGAGTGCGCGCACGCGGGCTGAACGGGAGAAGATAAAGCAGGTGGTTAAGGGGCCGTTTGGCACTTTGGGCACAAGGTAGCTAGAGAGCTGGCATCCGTGTGTCTTTTGGTTGTGACTTGTGAGATGGAAATTGGAATGGTTCGGTAGCGAAGGGATCTTTATGGGTTGGATTTGGAACCTATAAATTTTAAGGGAGCCATATAATTTTATAGAAATCAGTTTAATTTTATAAACTCGTACTTTAAATGTAATCTAAATTGAATTATTGGATAGTTTGATAAAATTAATGGCAGCACACCACAGTGCACCCACTAATATATTTTTAAAAAAACAAGACTCGAGTGTTGCAAGTATGCATAATTACAACCACAACAAAACACTATCTTGCCGTTCCCATGTATAAATTCACCAACTCTCAAGATACAAAACGAGAATGGACATGTTATAGGATAATACACACATAAAGCCATCAGCACGTAGCATTTCATCAAGTTATGATAATCAAGACAATCTCTAAATCAAACACCAGGAATTGTATAGATGAAAGTGATCGGGTTCATGAGCTTCATTTTTTGTAAGCCCGAGTTTGAAATCCTACATCGTGGACAGACAATCAAGAGCATACTCATATTGAGAGTGTAGCAATTCGAATTGATTGAAACCCATGTAAAGGTGTACAACTTTTCCCACGTGATTACAAGACCAACGCCGCACACTCAACCACATGTAAGTGTTGATTCATGAAATGAAATTGACCTTTCGTGATTTTTTGACAAGCCACCTATAGACAGGAGTAGATAGGTGTACTGCCATTAGGTACACCTCATCAAGTCATCCTAAACCACGTTGAATCCATCAAGTGCAAGAAGGTGCTCAAGAATTATTACAACAAAAATGTGCTTCTTGATCACCTCAAACATGCATATGCCAATTGGATTCAACTCCCAACATAGCCTTACTGCCTACTAAAGCCTCAAGTCATCATTCATCATTGCTCGTGTTTTAGCTCGTTCTCAACGGGAAGTAGTAATTTATACATGGCAATTCCTACGAGCTCATGAGTAGTGGTGACCTTGCCACTTCTCTACTTCCACTCGCATTAAGCATATGATGTGAGACACCTAGACAAACATGTTTCATAACAAGGTAAAGCCTATCAAGGGGAGGATCATGACAAATAGTTCTACTCAAGCATATGAATTTAGGCAGAGGTAATCTCATGCACAAGCAATTATTAGATTCAACAAATTTGATCAAAAGTAGGGCTTCATCATGTATTTGTGCTTGCTTGGTACTCGAGGAACATCTCGATGTCTTTTAGGCATGCCTTGGTATTTGCACTTATTGGTGCCTTATTCCCAATACATGCGCATTTGATGCATGAGTTGATATGGGTTGAAAGAGAGAGGTTGGTGAGTGAACATGACTCACTAGAATGAAGATCACAAGTAAGGGGCCCCTAGTTGGAGCATAATGGGATATTGATGTAGTGGTCCATCCAAGCCCTACTTGTGCATAAGAAGAAGAATGTAGGAGAGTTCCCACAAGCCATGGTGAAGATTAGTAGAGCGAAGCTCTGGTGAAGTTCTTTGAGGACCTTCGACAACTTTTTATTTATTGAGGTGGAAGAAGGCCTAATTAGGGAATTTCTTAGTTTGGTTTCTTATCACTTTACTCCTGTCTCCTTGGCTGGTGATGGAAAGAGATGGGATAAAGAATGGGAGAGTGAGAAGAGGGCTAGGGGAGTGATGTTTGTGTGGTGGCAAATTCGGGCTAACATGTGGGGCTAGGGGTGAGTGCCTGACATGCCAATTCTTGTGCCGGTCTTAAGAAGTGACCTAATCACTACTAGATATGTTCCAACCACCAGTAATTCCGCGCCTACATGGCTTAGTTGATAAGATCAAAATTGGCTTGGCTTAGTGGATGTTGGGTAAGATCAAAATTTCCATCCTAGGGTCGATCTAACCACCATGGGTTCTAGTCGGATTGACCAAGGAGTGTAGAAAACAAACTTGGTCAAGAAAAGGTACGCTCTTCCTGTGCTTTGGTTTATTATGGGTCTAAAGCATTCTTGTCCGAGGTAATGGTTAGAGTTCATAGGAGAAATTTGGTGATAATAACTTAGTTAGAGTCCAACTAGGGATAAGAGTGAACCAAGTAGTAAAGGGAGGTAGGAAGGGGAAAAGGTTACGGAGAAGATGAGATATGACGAGGAAGAAAAGGGTTACACAAAAGGTGATGCAATCAATGAGAGAATATTTGGAAAAAGACGCCCACTGTTTAGTGGACTTATTTTTCTTTAGCTATCAACATGTGTGGCTAAACACTTTTTTTTTTTGCAAAAGTTAGATTGTGCCAAGCCTCTGGTCCGTTACAACATGTAACCCATACTCTACCTTCGCGCCCATGGACTCTCCTTTTGGATGATTGGCATTTGGCATATCATACCCTTGTCTCCGGCTCTAGTTTAATCAAGTTGTGTTGCATTATATTGAACGCCTCTGGCATCATTCAACCCGAGAGAGGACATGCAGACCCTTAACTCAAAGGGGAAAACATGTTTAACCATTCTTTAATAAAATAATAATACAGTCAGGACTATAGAAAAAGATATCATATAACTATTGTAGAAAGTCTAAAAATGCAATGAAGAGTTAAGATAACTCCGCTACCTTTTGGTAGTATTTTCATGGTACCAGTTTTACACTTCACTTCATATAATAATAATAATGTTTGTTCTATCCCTTTGGCACGGTCATGTTATCATCAAGCTCAGTCTATGGAGCAAGTGACCTTTTTAGCATGTGTTACATTACATAGCTCATCTCCTTCCTTTTTCATGATTCTTCCACTGGTTCAGCCTACATTGCGCTCTTGTTTTGCTATCGTGATTGGAATTAATGTGACAGAGGGGGTAAGTAAGAGGCAATGCATAAATTGAGCTTAGACGATGGGTTGCATACACTATTTAGTAGGCAGTAATTATATCAATTGAAACTAGAAAGAAAATAAATGGCCATATGACGCAGAGGTCCTTGACATATAAAGGATACAACTAGGTCCTTTTCTTGGAGCTCTACCATTCTTCAAGCCCTGCCCCGGAGCAAGTTGAACAAAACTAGATTGTGAAAACCGTGGTTGGTAACCTTGTAGTAGCAACTTTTGTGAGAGTTAAAAACAGATGAATGTTCCAAGAGTAGGGAAGATGTGGCTAGCTAGCATGGGATTCAGCAAGGGAAACTAGGAGACGCTCAAGCTCAACTCCATGCTATAACATGGTCTATTCTCGTCTTTTAACTGCTCTTATGGCACTGGCGGCCCCAGGGCCTAGCGACCTTGGGCCTCCGTCCAGGCTCTTCAGCATTCAACTTCCCTAGATCTTATTATTGTGTAGTCTATATTCAGAGAAGATTAGATCTTTTCTACTGTTTAGCCAACTAAATGGCCGAGGTCCTAAAACTTTTGGGTCCACCCGTGGTCATGACAACTTTGCTGTGGATCGACGTAAAGCTAGCTACCAACGACGTAACAATGCTGACAACTTTGCCTTTTTATTTGTTGAGCATTGAGCAAGCATGGAGGCATGAACATATGCTCCACAATTCACACGCAGGGTGTGCACGCATCCATCCCCCCCCCCAATGCTTCCATGGCTGAGCAGCTGAGCGGAAGAGCCTTCCTCCTGCTTGGCTGCTTCACGTAGTACAGTACCCGTGGGTCGTCGTCGTCTAACTGACCTCGCTTTCCTCAATCATCAACCTAGGATAGGAAGCTAAAACAGCCCGCCGGAAAATAATTAAGGCACGTCACGTGTGCACCTCACATTTTTTCCCCCTTTCGGCGACTTCTTTTCCTGGCCGCCAACCAAAGAAGTGTGCACAGCCCTTGAAAGAGATTAAGACCGCAGCTCAGCTCAGCTCGGCTGGAATTAATTTGGCAACAGCTCAGTGCCACCAACAGTCATCATAGAGAAACGGTCCTGTGAGCTGTGATTATGAGCATGACAAAGCCTGACGAGTGACAGACCCCTGTGATTGTATGTACTCCGGTGGACGGACCCGGACCCGGCCGGATCAGCCGCCGGCACAGTGGTCACAGCCGGGTTCAGAAAACCAGAGGAATCAGATCGTCTGCAGCACCAACCACCACTCTGATCAGATCTCCATCAGCTCAGCTGGCTGCAGGTGCAGGCACGTCCAATGCAAGAACACTGCTCCTCCACAGCACAGAGCAGAGCACACAGAGACGTACGTACACTGACACAGCTGCTCCGGCAGTCCGGCTCCGGTGGCTCTGTGTGACCACCGACCGTTTCCGTTTGTGACACTGCTCCATCCGGTCGGCGAGCAGTGTCCGGCCGTGCCCAACAAACAGCCCACTCTAGTACACGTCTCAGCGAACGTGGCGGTGACAAGCTACCGACGAATGAATCAGCCGGCCGCCACCAGCTGCGTCTCGGCGGCGCCCACGGGAAATCTCAGCCAATCTTGGCAAGTGAAGCGCGATCGAGTGGCTGCAGCGAGGGCCACGACAGCCAGCCAGCGCGCGAGCGCTTTGCGTTGCGTGCTTGCCTGGAACACGCGCGCGGGCCCCGTCCAGTCTGCCCCCTGGATGTGGGATGTGGCCGGATAACTACGGGATTGGAAGCTGTGATGGGCTCGCTAGACGTCGAGGTCAGTCGCCTAATGGGTTGCTCTCACCCCGGCCAGAAGATGCACAAAAGTCTCTGCGCTAGATGATATTTCGTGATAGCTGACGAGGGTGAGAACGACCAAGAGACGGTGGAATCCATCCATCATTTGGACAGCAACAGCACGGGTTTGTTTATTTCTGTATAATACGTATTAGGAAACATAATAACACCTAGTCCCGATTTTGTTTTCCAGTAGCAGTGTAGCACGGATGCATGCAGGCCTGATGAACGCCCTGTTCGTTTGGGCTGGTTTGTCTTATAAGTCATGGCTGAAATTACTGTTGGCTGGTTTGGGATGAGAGAAAAATATTGTTCGTTGGTTGATAAGTCATGGCTTATAAACCAAATACGATCAAGCGAACAGGCTGGAAGAAGTTGACACTGAAACTCAGCACCGTATTAGTTTGTCCGGACAGTTGTTTAGCCCGTTTAAATAGCGTCATGTAAACGCTATACGTTGGTACGCTGTTTTGCTGAGTTGACTCTTTATTCTGTTTGGTTGGCAGTTTAATCCATCTAAATATGGGGTTTAGCCTGAATAATTGTTAGCAGCAGCATGTACACTAGCATTTGTGTTTGGTACCTACTATTTTATTTTAGAGAAAAAGATAAAGAGCTGCCATTTTTAGCATGGTGAGGAGACGGTTGAGCAATTAATCATCATTCTAGGCTATATATTTGTTGGCTTAAGGGCATGCTTGATCTCACGTAGCTAACAATTAGCTTTATATCCTCAGCTAATAATAAACCAACTAATGTCTTTACTTACCACTTGACTATATTATTTGGGCTTTTTCAGCTAACATAGCTAATAGTTAGCTAGTGGATCAAAAGATCCTAAGAGCAAGCATAATAAAAGGCTGTAAGCAGGCCTTAATGCTAAGGAGGAGGAGAGAGGAGAAGCAGACTGTAAGCTTCTAGCCGGCCTCGGCATAAGAAAAAAAACTTTGTGAGAGTGACAAGTAAACCATATATTAATAGTGAAGAGTTAACTATTATATGACTGGATTGAGAAATAGGTTGCAAAGATCTATACACCCAACAGCAAGCTTTATTGTTAGCCTTCCTTAAGGCTAAAACAAATAATTCTAAAAAATGAGAGGCTAAAACAAAGAAATCAGTGAGAGCGTTAATGTTACGCCTCCTTGAAATTATATTCCCAATCACAACTAGCAATAATTCCGCAACAAACCTAGTACCGACAGGGAGATGTACCTGATTGCCTGGCCTGGCAGCACCATCCGGTTCCGGTCCGCCGGTGAGCCGTGAGCGTGAGCGTGAGCGCGAGCTGAGTGAGCTAGTGGTCCTGCTACACAATCACATGACCTTCGTCTACGGCTCCAATTATTGGACAAGTACGAGCCACTCCATTGCACAAGTTGTGAACTGAGACAATTTTTTTTCGTACTACTTCCTCCTTCAGGAAAATAAGGATGCATTTCTAGCATGGTACTCTGCCAAATCATTTTGGGTTTGATCAAAGTTATAAAAATATCAATATCTGTGATATAAATAAGTGCCATTTGATTCATCATGAGATATATATATTTTTATAACATATCTATTTTTAGTTATAAATATTGATACTTTTTTTTTTATAAATTTAGTTAAAATTAGAAATTTTGATTAAAAATAGAGCTGGAATTGTATTCTCTTCTAACTGGAGACCGTATTTGTTACTACAGTAGTATTTAAGAGACAAAGAGAGGGGGGAAAGAGGCGAGACATATCACTGTAGTACAGGATTGGATAAAATATATCCTGTTCCTGACCCTTTTTTTGTTCCCCTAGTAACTAGTACTCACTTGCTGTAGAAAAGAATGTAATTCTAGTATAGCATCAAGTTAAAGTATTTTGAGTTTAACTAATTATATATAAAAATATTAATATTCATATACTCACACGGTAGACATGTTATATAAAAATAAAAATATTCATATACTATACTCACACGGAGTATAGTATCGATGAATATTATTAGATTTGTTATGAGATATATTTTCATACTATACTTATTTGGTGCCATAAACTTTACCTATATAGTTGTTCATCAAACGGTAGACATGTTAACTAAGAACGCACCATTCCCAAAAAAAACTAAGAATGCACCTATAATTGTATTTTTTTGACAGAGGTAATACGGCTAACTGATTGAATACTCTCTTGTCCAAAAAAGACCCTTATGTTTTAGGATTTTTAGAATTAATTAGATTTTTAATGGAAATTATCCGTGTACCCTATCTATTTAAGGGTTGTTCGGTTTCTCGGAATGCAACCGGAATAATTCCAGCACCTTAAGATTAGTATAAATTATTGAATCATTCCGGCTAGAAATTATTATTGGTCCCTGTTCCTGATGAAACGAACAAGCCCTTAAATAGATAGGGTACATGGATAGTTTCCACACGAATTGAGGAATAAACAACTAATTAAAAGTAATGCATGGAGATGTGCGTATCCAAGAGCTAAAACATCAAGTTTTTTAGGACAAATTCTAAATCCTAAATCATCAAGTTTTGCGGGACTAGAGATTCAATCTATGCATGACACCCTTCGTGAGTTCAGAATTCAAATAAGAGCAGTAGATATTGGGTGTTCCTATCTTCAAATCAGCTTTATTTTTGTGGTAACAAATTCGTGTAATCACACACACACACATATGTACACAAAAGTAGCCATACTTTTTAGAAACAAAAGCAGCCAAAAGCTGTGTTCATCATGGGTGTCGCTGAATACGCACAAACTTTATTTGGAAGCGGAAAAGGCGAGCAATCATGCATGGTAGCCAGCAGGGCTACCTCGATCTCTCCAGCACGGATGGGAATGGGATGACGGACGCAGAGGCAAGGTGCCCTCTAAAGTCAACCGGCGTCACCAGCAAGGGTAGCATGCGGTAGCACGGCATGGCACGGCATGCCATGCATGATTTCCGATTCCCGGCATGGCTCGCGCCGCCCGGGAGCAACGAGGCCTGCCGGAGAGGCCAGGCGATCTACCCGCGGGGGTGGGACAGGGACGGTGGGGCCAACTCGCCCTTGCGCCTCCTCCAGGGGCCATCGTGGCGAGAGCGACGGTGAGGCGGACAGGGCTTGTTCGTTTTCGTTCCCTCCGATCCAGATATTCTCGTGGCCGCGAGCTCGGTCGGGCGTGGAGAAGCGGCATCAGGATGGATACCGGGCCATGCGTGCACGCGCATGCCAGGCCGTGGGTAGGCAGGCATGTGTGGTGGCCGCGGCACGCAGACCGAACGACGCGCGCGGGATCCAAAATCCGATCCGGCGGAGGGCGACGTGACGTGAGACCGCAGGGAACCTTGCTCGCCACTGCCACTGTCCTGGTGGGCCCTGCGCTGCATGCATGCTCGATCGGCATGGGCATGGGCGGATGGCATCGATATCATATCCCTGCCGCCGCGCCGTCCGTTCACGCGCCCGGCCATCCGGTGGTGTCCGCGCGGCGACACGATGTGCCGGCCCTGCCATTTGTTTGGTTCGATGCCGGATGATCCCGGATCACACGTCGGCTAGGGCTAGATCACTTAAGCTGCCACGCAGGTAACCAATATACTTTCGCGGTGAAGAGCGGTGAGGTTTATAAGCAAACCATCAAAGGATAACCAGCTAGTTTTCAGGTAAATTAGCAAAGAAACCGTCGAAGCTCTCGTCCAGAGGGACCCTGTCAGGGCAAGGACGTCGTCGGGTTGCCCTAGGTCGGCCGGCAAGCCTAAGGCACCATCCTCGGTCGTCGGATCAAGGGATGAACAACATGGGATTGGAAAAGAGGGTAAAAGAGTGAGTAGATTTATTATGTCGATTGTATAGATGGAAACACAATCGGCTGTGTATAAGGGGTAGGGTGGTCTTATCCCATAGAAAAACCAATGTGGTACTATTATTATGTCGCTTTTATGAAGTTTTCTTTAAACTGGGTCAAAACTGTCATGGGCCTATTTAAATTGGCTTAGGCCCAATTTAAGTGTCAATATATGCCCCATATTTTCAGGTGAATGATGCATGAACCTGAAAACACTTTTTCAAAACCAAACAGCGACGATACCCATCTCATCGACTGCTTAGTGACTAAGGGCGATGTATACATCAGCCATTTTTGTTTTAAGGGCGATACATGTATCGGCTATATAAATTCATTCGCAAGAGCATGCATAACCGAAATAAAATATTTTGGCTCTTGATCATCGATAAGCAAAATAATTTGGCAACCCTCCATAATATAAAGACCCATACCAAGGATCAAAATAAAGAACTGAGGGATAACCATGCATACCTGTGAATGAATTCCACATAGACATAAACATAGACATAGACATAGAATATGGATGATGCCATGACCAATAATTTTGATGATTTGGGGCAAACCTCTAACTTGCCAATTGTTTCTTGAATCTTGGTCTCTTCTTTGCACCACTTGCTTGAATATTATCCTTCTGAGCTTGAACACTCCTTTTAGGAGCCCTTTTTCTTTCAGCTTCTCTGCACTAAGCTTCTGCAACGTCTTCTTTTGCCACTTTGATAAGCCAAATGAGCATCTCGGTTTTGTTCTTATTTTGGACAGCGACAACTCTTTCTTGATTATGGGCATTCTCACCTTCTTTTGTTCAGATTTGGCATCTACAATATCAATAGATAATTTTTTCACTTCTTTGTCATCAATAGCTAGATTTTTTAGCAATGTAATCAGCTTTTCAATAGTTGAATTCAAACCTGAACTTTTATCTTTGCGACCATCACACTTCACACGATAAACTTGTTTCACCACTCTCTTTTTTGGTTGAGCTCCGGACCGATTTTGATCAAAACGGTCTTTACAAGATGATAATCTTTCTGAATGTCTAGAAGCTGCATACTCTATATATTGTGGCCTAAAATATGGTGAAACATGTGCCTATTGATCAAACCAACCCCAAGATGAATAAGGATAAAAATATGTGGGTTGTGGTCCATATGACATAGGAATCGGCTGCTCAAAAAGAGAATATGTTGCTGCTGCATGAGATCTATCTCCTTGCCAATTCCACTCTTGAGACTTGCGCTTTAGAGGCAATCTTAATGATTGGACCTTTTTTGGTCGATTGGTGACATTTACTTCTGCTTCCTTCTTGTATTTAACTAAAAGTTCTTCGAAGCTGAGCTTTCGACCTTCTAGTCCTCTCCTTGTCAGGGCCTTTACCTCCATCCGCTCTATGGGCATCCTCCCTCTTCTCCCCATCTTCATAGACATGCTCCAAAGGAGGATCCTTAGCTGATTTCCCTTGCTGAATGGGATCAATCGGCTTTTGCTTTAGCTGGAGAGATTTCTCCTGGCCCCCAGTGTCAATGACCCTGTCTTCACTTTAGGGCTCCACATCTCTCTCTTGGATATTTGAGCCTTGAGCTTTGAGTGAATCGACTAATGATAGCCGATCTGAAACCTGTTTGCCATCAAGACCAATTGAATCTAATTGGTCCATTTGTTGAGCTTCAGAAAATCTGAATCGTCCTTTATCAATGGCCGATTAGATCACTTGACGAAATATATTGCAATTAGAAGTATTATGATCAAATGAATTTTGCGACTTGTAATATGTAAGCTCTTCTAAGTTTTGAGGTGATGGCAAAGCAATGTGATCAATGATTCTAATTAAGTTATTCTTTAACAAGATATCAAAGACATGATCACAAAAAGTAAAGTTAAATGTGTATTTTGATTTTTCCAAATCTTTTGTGGAGTCGGCCTTAAAACTAGGCAAACGAAGGGATCAGATTTGACATCAATCCATTCGGCCACACCTTTGCTATTGCCTCTCTTGCTAGATGTTTTAGAATCGATCATAAAATCAACATCGACATGGGCAATATTTTTCAATCTTGGTCCCGAATTATTAAATCCAAAATAATTACACAATTTGTATCTCCTTTGGACCAAGTATGAACTGAATTTAAAACAAGTAAAGCAACCCACATAAATATAGAATCCAAGGTAAATATTTGGGAAAGCTTTAACTTTGATAAAATATTGTCATCAGCATCTTGATAAGTAATAATATGTTGGCCGATGCAATCTGAATTTATTTCATGATCAACAAGTAAATTACTTTCCTCAATCGGTCTCTTAAAATTACTAGGAAGAATATTATTAATAGATGTAGCAATTGAAATAATATGACCAGATTAGGAATTCGGTAAAATACTTGTACCTTGTACTTTATTAATCATGCTGGAGAAGTACATGTCCTTGATTTGCATGACGTTGTCTTTCATCTCCAGAAAACAATTTGTAGGGGCTTGATCTCCATCAATGATACGACAATCATTAGATAAGCGCACAACCCTTTTAGCACCTGAAAATCAAATCTAGCCAATTTCTTGCGCTTCCCTTGTTTTGGTACAACTAGACCTGTTTCCTGAGATAGAGTTGATTCGAAATGGGTATTGTTTTGTTCGGTCTTGTCATCCGAACACTCGCTTATATCCGAAGCAACTCTTTCTTTCTCACTTATGTCGACTAACAATGCTTTTTTCTTCTTGCACAACTCGATTTCAATTTCATCGGAGATCTGGATACTACTCTTGACCTTCTTTTTCATTTCAAGATAGTACTTCTCAAATTTCTTCATCGAGCAAGAAAAGCATCATATGTTCCTGCCGGTGTTTTGGACCGTGGGTCCTCAACCAACAGTGAAAATGTCTGCGCGTGTCCCTAATCCCGAGATGGTGATGCAAAGAGACACAAGGTTTATCTTTGGTTCGAGCAATAGGTGCCCTACGTCCAGTCTGAGAGCGCGATCTTGTATTCCTTGCACCGAGGTGCTTGTAGTAGGGGCTTACAAGCTGGGCGAGAGAGGGAGCTAGCCCCAGGTCTCTGTGAATTGCAGTGTGGGTTGCTTGAGATGTTGATCTCCTACAGTGAAGGAGTGTGTGTGTTATAGAGTGTTGTGCGTTGCTCGCACGGGTCTCTCCTCGCTAGAAGCGGCCCTGGTCACTCCCTTTTATAGTCGAAGGGAGGCACAGGGGCGGTACATGTATTTGCTACGTGGCGTTCTTCGGCAGGGGCGGCATGTCCGGGCCCTGCAGCTTGTCACTGTGGCGGCGTGGTCGGTGGGGCGGTCTTGTCCTCCGTGCACTGGAGCGACGCGCCGGTCACGCCCGATCTCAGCGCGACGGGGAGCTCTGTGGTGGCAGCGCGCGCTTCTTCTGTTGGAGGCGTCTTTGATTCAGATATGTTTGACTTGCAAGCACGGAGTGCCGAGGCCGGGTTGATGCGATGGCGCGGGTACGCTGATTCCGAGGCTACAGGAGCTAGGCCCTGTGCATGACGTGGGAGCTCCTGTAGCCTAACGCAGGGCATGGCGCGTACTACGGGCGACGTGCCGGTCCCAGAGCGCTGACAACGTAGAGAGCCGAGGCCCAGTTGATGTAGAGGCTGGTCCGTCGTGGGGGGCTCGGCGGGCATGAGTCCCGAGACTACAGGAACCCGGAAGCGGGTAGCCGAGGCTCAGAGGGAGCAGTTGGCCTTGCATGTCGTTTCCGAGGCTACAGGGACCCGGACATGACTTTTCATGCCGCGCTGTCCTTGGAGCAGGGGTTAGGCGGCACAACAGAGCGCGGAGTCACCGTGGCACAATCTTCGAGCATAGCGGCCGATAACCCCGCCTGTCCTATCCGGATCCCGGATGGCGTTGTTGATGTGACTTCCGTCTCGTCGGCCACTCATTGCATCTGCGTGCCATCGTCTGGTGACGTTGTGGGAGTGGTTGAACGCTTTAGTTGGATGTGACATCCCGTTAGAGAAGTCGGTCAAAGTGGCGGTGACGGGGTTGATGCTGAGCCGGCCTCGAGCGAGTCGGTAATTGGGTGCTCGTCCGAGGCCTCGTGGTGCGGGGCCTCGGGCGAGTCGGAGAATCGGTGGCTCGTCCGATGCCTCGTGGCGTGGGGCCTCGGGCGAGTGGATGAATCGGTACTTCGTCCGAGGCCTCGTGGTATGGTTCTGGGCCGAGCCTGCTCCGATTGTGCCTGGATGTTGTTCGAGGTGGGCCGGGCGATCCAGCCGGGCCTCGGAAGAAATGGGGGTTTGCCTGCGGTTGTATTTTGGCTTCGATATTTACAAGTCCTAAGCAATTTTTTTGGTCTTTGCTTATGGTACCCCTTTTTATGGTACCCGACAGTAGCCCCTGAGCCTTGGGGAGAGTGTGAGCGCTCTCCCTGAGGTTTGGACGAGACTTGGCTTGCGGCAGCTCCTGTTGGGATTTGTGTTTCGTACTTGAGGCTTCGGTGGGTGCGCGCGAGCGCACCCGCCGGGTGTAGCCCCCAAGGCCCTGGAGAAGTGGATTTATTCCTGCAGGGGCTTTTTTCCTGTTGAGTGAGGGGTTTTATCGCGTTTGCCGAGCCCCCGGGTGCGAGTTCGGGTCGCTGGGCCTCGGTGTGGTCGCAGGAAGAGCCCCCGAGCCTCTGCCCAGAGCAAGAGGGCGGTCAAGAGTTTTCCTGTCTTTTTTGTGCGGCCCTCGCGCATCCTTTTCGTTCGGAAGGAGGGGTGGAGTATGCCGGGCTACCCTCGGTGGGCGAGCAGTGACACCTCCGGTGAGCTGTTATCGGGTAAGTCCTTGTGGAGGCCCGTGCCCCATTCGATAGGGGTCGGCTAGCGGTCCAGAGACGCACTCAAAAAGTACCAGAGGGCTTCTCTAGTGGGTCCCAGGGCCATTCGATTGGTCCCGAGGGCTCGGTGCCTCCCTTCGGTGGGATCCCATTCAGAGACCTCCCTGCCGGTCTCGGACACGACTTAGGGCATCCCAAGCAATTGCTTGCTTGGGCCTCGGCCATGTACGGGCTCGCCCATAGTCGTCCCTGACTCTGTTGTCTTGGGGCGGCTGTCGAGACCCTCGGGGGCCCAGCCTTCGAACCCCTGGACCGTAACGGGCTTGGTGCCTAGTTCCTTAGTCTGAAAAGGAATCGGGTGGGGAATATTCCCTTCCCATCGGCTAACGACGGCGGGTGCGCCTTTTGTGGCGGTTCCTCGGGGAGATGGACCGTGGGCAGATGTGACGTGATGTCTGCGGACGGGACGTTACTGTGTGTGCGCGGTTAATAAAAAGGTGGACACGTGGGCGGTTTGGTCGGATCCGCATTAACTACGCCAGATCTAGGAAATTTGCCGTTGCTGGTTTCGTCGCCCGTCCGTTTGCCCTCTCTGCTCCCTTGTAAATACATGACGCACCGCGCCCCGCCCCTTTTTACCTTTTCTGCCTGTGTTCGCCCTCTCTGGCTTCGAGCGGTTGCCAAGAACAGAGGAAGAGAGGGCCGGGGAGAAGAAGGGAGAAGGGGGAGGAAAGGAGAGAGAGAGAAAAAACAAGAGCTCGCCTTACCGCCGTAGCTGCATTTTCCACTGCACCCATGGCTGGTGGCGCTATTGTCCTCCAGGCGGATCCTTGGGGTCCGTCCAATGTGTCCGCGGTGACGCTGCAGTCGCTCATCGACGATGGTCTCCTCCGCCCGATCACCGACCCCAACAGGCCAGAGTGGATTGCTCTAAGGAACGAGCCGGAGCTAAGGCCACGTGATGGCTACATCGTGAGCTTTGTGGCCTTCCACAAGCGTGGCCTCGGCTTGCCGGTGGACCGATTCATGCGGGCGCTTCCACACTACTACGGCGTGGAGCTCCACAACTTCAACCCCAACTCCATCGCGTAGGCGGCCATCTTTGTCGCCGTCTGCGAGGGGTACCTGGGCATCGCCCCCCACTGGGAGCTGTGGCTCCACTTCTTTTGGGCGGGGCCCACCACCAAGCCATCGGGCACGACGGGTACGCAGAAGGCGTTGAGGGCCGGCGGCTGCACCCTCGAAGTGCGCCAAGACCGGCAGCCCTCCTACATCCCGGCCTAGCTCACGTCATCCAACCGCCGCTGGTACAACAACTGGTTCTACCTCCACAATGATGACGGCGGGCTTCCCCCCTATACCAGGTGGGTCCTGGAGAGCCAGCCAGAGAGGTGGAGGTACGGCGTCCCGTTGGCTGATCAGCCCAAGCTGCAGCCGCTCCTGAGGGCCCTGGAGAGGCTGCGCAGCCGCGGCCTTACGGCGGCCATGGTCGTGGCGACCTTCCATCATCGGAGGGTGCTGCCGCTAATGGCTCGGCGGTAGCGCCTGTTCGAGATGACACCGGATGAGCCGATCGACGGCGTCCGGTTGTCTGCCGTTGCCCTCTCCGACGAGGATATTCTGCGTCGGGTGAGAGAGACGGTGGAGGGCTGGCTGAGGAGCAGTGGTCTGACCCCGTTCCTGATGCGCCCATCGCAGGGGTACATCTCTCTGGTAAGTTGCGTGTCGCTGCGGCCTTTGAGGCCTTCTTGCTCCTTACATTTCAGTCTGTTCCCTTATTGCGTTTGCCGTTCCTGCAGGTAATGAGGGATGTGCGAGCCTCCCTGCCGCCCGTTCCCGAGGACGCAGAGCGGCGAGCCAAGAATAGGGCACACACCGAGGCGTACAAGGAGCGGATGGACACCGAGGACGCAAGGCGCAAGAGGAAGAGCCTCGAGCGCGATGAGCTGGAGAAACGTCGCCGGCAACAGAGGTGCGACAGTCTCTCGGAGGAGCCATCTCCGTCGTTGTCATCGACGGACATTTCGAGTGATGATGACGATGAGAGCGAGGTGGGGTCCCCTGGACCACCTCCCTGACGTCAGGGAGACGGCGCCTGGGGCATCGACAAGCGGCCCGGCGTCTCTGGAGGAGGAGGAGGAGGAGGAGGAGGACAGGGTGCCTCGGGGCTAGCGATCGCCCGCCCCGGGGCCGAGGCCGACAGCCCGAGGCACGGGCGTCGGGGAAGCGCGCCGTCAGCCCGATGTGCTCGACGGCGGAGGCGGAGCGGGTGATGGCGGGGGCGACTCAACCACCTCCGTAGAGGGCCGAGGGAACGTCGGAGTCCGGTGAGGGCCGGCCGGTTCCGGCGGACACGGCGGCCGTGCCACTGCCGAGGACGAGGGACACGGTGCGGAAGCTATTGCTTCCCCGTTCGAGGTAAGCATTTTCGGTGGATTTCGTAGCATTTTCCACTCGTTCTTTGGTCATATGCTGACCTTATGAGTGGTTTGTTTTTAGTTGGAAGCGTCAGGCGGAGGCGCCTGCCCTGGCGCCACTTAAGGCGCTCAAGGTGAGCACCAGTTCCACCGCCCGATGGGTGGTGGAAGCGCAGGCCGCCTTGCAGCGTGGCGCAGCGTCGACCAGGGCCAACCCGAAGGAGCCAATCACCCAAGGAGGGGTTACCGAGGGCGAGGCCGAGGCCACCAGGACTTCTAAGGCTGAGGTGGCAGAGGCCGGGGCTTCCAGGGCTCCCGAAGTTGAGGTGGCGGACGCCGGGGCTCCTAGGACCACCGAGGCCGAGGTTGTGGAGGTTGGAGCTCCCGAGGTTGAGGTGGCGGGCACGGCGAGGCGGCGGTGGCCCAGGATGCGGAGATGGAGGCGGGGCAAGCTTCGGTACCGCCCCTGGTCCAAGACCTGCCGCCATCACAGGAGAGCGCTTGGGAAGTGGAGGTTCAACCAATCTCCTCCGACGATACTTCCCGGGGAAGGAGGTGGCGGACGCCGAGGCGGTCAGCACCACGGAGCAGTCAGTCCCGACTCCTGTCGAGGGGAGCTCAGCCCTTGTCCGGGTCCGACCCGAGCCCCACGGGTGGGACAGCCCACGTGTTCTGTGGCGGAGCCGGGACGACCCTGAGGGGGAGCCTCTGTTCGCCCTTGAGGACGTGGCTGAGGGGGGGGCACTGGAGCTCTCTCGAACAATTCCGCCAACTGGCGGAGCGGTCGCTACGGACAGTGCTGTCCGTTGTGGCCGAGGACTTGCCCGGTGTCGCCTAGGTACGTGCTTTCCTCTCTTGTGTCGTGTCGTCTTTCTACCGAGTTCTCTCGCAGTACTTGACGTGTGTTTTGCTTATCTAGGAGCTCGAGGCCCGGTCCCTCGAGAAATCGATGTTCCTCCGACGGGAGAGGGACGCCTAGGACCAGCTCCGATAGCAGAAGGATCTGCTTGCCGGTGCCAACGAGCTTCTGTCGGTGCGGAGCGCGGAGGTGGAGGACCTCCGCCTTCACTGTGCTGACATAAAGGTCGAGGCGGCCATGGCTCGGGAGGCGGCCGCCTTTGGCGGCATAGATCTAGGAGCTGGAGGAGGAGCTGACCCGGGCAGCCGGCGAGTAGGACACCTTCAGGTCCCGAGCCAAGCAAGAGGCAGCCTCTGCCAAGGCCATCGCCAAGAAGATGGAGGCGGAGCAGGGCGCGCACCTACTGATGAAAGGTGCCCTGGCGGAGGCTATTAAGGTGGCCGAGGCTTCTCGGGTCGAGGCCTTAGCCTGGAAGGAAAAGGCCAAGGGTGAGTCCGGTTGAGCCGCGCCCCCTGTTTTATTTGTTTTTCTTGCGTTCGACCCCTAACTCCCTGACGTGACGCAGAGCTAGAGAGGGAGGCTTCTAGGGCGGCCGAGGCCTCTCGGGTCGAGGTCCAAAGCTGAAGGAGAAAGTTGAGGGTGAGTCTCATAGGCCTTCGCCCCTGTTTGGCTTGTTTCCTTTTGCACTTAACCCCATCCCACTTGTCTTGGCGCAGGGTTGGAGAAGGAGGTCTCCCGGGCAGCCGAGGCTTCCGTCGCGGCGCAGGCGGTGCTCGAGGCCAAGATCCGGGAGCACAATGCGCTGCAGAGCACCACCCATACCGCCTGTGAGGCCTTGGCGGTCGGGGGGGGGGTCAAGTCAGGCAGCTCCCTTGGGAGCCGCCTGATCGCGTCGAGCGGCCGCATCCACGAGTAGCTCAGGGGGGCGTTGCATACGGGCGTCAAGCGCGCCCTGGCCGTTGTTTCCTCACACTACGTCGGCATCGACCTTGAGGCCATCAACGATGGTTACGTCATGGCCGAGGATGACGAGAAGGCTGAGGAAGAGGTCCTGAAGCTGGTGGAGGTGGCTGAGGCCCCTGGCACGGCGCTGGCCCGACTGTTTGAAGAGGAGGTGGTTCCTCCTACGCCGACTACCGACGCAAGCGACCCTGGGTTTTGATCTAGGACAAAGGGGTCATGTAAATAGATTAGGACTTACATCATTGTTCCATAACGCTTGTGGCCGTCGAGGCCTTTATAGTACTTGTGTATATATGTTTTTTAATCATTTTCTATTATATTTCCGAGCCTCTGCCCTCTGTCTTGTTCTTGGACAAATGCAAAAA
This sequence comes from Miscanthus lutarioriparius, assembly GCA_904845875.1. Lineage (NCBI taxonomy): Eukaryota > Viridiplantae > Streptophyta > Magnoliopsida > Poales > Poaceae > Miscanthus > Miscanthus lutarioriparius. The sequence continues at coordinate 111,218,864 of CAJGYO010000006.1, forward strand.
AACTTCTTTGAGCCAAAGCTGCCCTTCGGGCGAAAGGTGGTGAGGGAGTTGCCGTATCCCAGAGGCGTAGGCCATTCTCATGGCTCGGCCGGCCTTTTGGCCCCGAGACAAACTTTTAGTCCTTAGGTTTTTTACGATAGTTTTGTCAGAGTACGCTGAGAGAGTTTGGCGTAGAATTTTTTCGAAGAACGATTAAAAAATGGTGTCTAGGACTTTGGGGGGTCCCCCCTTCTAGCCCCCAAGGGAGGTTCAGGTCTAAGGCAGAGCTGAGTCTCCCTCATAGCGTTATTGTAACGTCGAGCCCCTATCGATGGGCTCGGGGGGTTTCTTGAAAAATTATAACAACTAAAGAACGCTTCTTTATTGTATTTCGAGAAACAATGTATATAATGCTTGGGAATTTAAGGGTAGAAGCGACGTAGTTGTTTTATGTTCCAAGCGTTGGTGAGGATTTCGCCCTTCTCGTTGGCTAGCTTGTAGGTCCCGGGCTTTAGTACTTGGGCGACGATGTACGGCCCCTCCCATGGCGGGGTCAGCTTGTGGCGGCCCTTACTGCTCTGCCTCAGTCTCAGCACCAGGTCGCCCACCTTTAGGTCTCGGCTTTGAATGCGCCGGGCTTGGTAGCGTTGTAGGGCTTGTTGGTACTTGGCCCCATGTAGCAGCGTGACATCTCGGGCTTCCTCCAGTTGGTCGAGGGCGTCCTCGCGGGCAGTGCGGTTGCTTTGCTCGTTGTAGGCCTGTAGCCTCGAGGAGCCATACTCCAAGTCAGTGGGGAGGATGGCCTCGGCTCCATAGACAAGGAAGAACGGTGTGAACCCCGTGGCTCGGCTCGGTGTGTTCCTCAGGCTCTAGATGACTGACGGGAGTTCGGCAAGCCATCTCTTGCCGAATTTCTTCAACCGGTTGTATATTCTCGGTTTGAGACCCTGTAGGATCATGCTGTTGGTGCGTTCCACTTGGCCGTTTGTCCTAGGATGTCCTACGGCCGACCAGGCCACATGGATGTGGTGGTCGTCGCAGAATGTTAGGAACTTGTGGCCGATGAATTGCGTCCCATTGTCGGTGATGATGGTATTTGGAATCCCAAACCTATGGATGATATCAGTGAAGAATAGCACTGCTTGCTCGGATTTGATTCGGGTGATCGGTCGAGCCTCGATCCATTTAGAGAACTTGTCAATAGCTACCAACAAGTGGGTGTAGCCCCCAGGGGCTTTCTGTAGAGGCCCAACCATGTCCAGCCCCCACACGGCGAATGGCCATGTGATGGGGATGGTTTGGAGGGCTTGGGCCAGGAGGTGCGTCTGCCATGCACAGTACTGGCATCCCTCGTAGGAGCGCACCAGCTTCGTGGCATCAGCAACCGCCGTTGGCCAGTAGAATCCTTGGCGAAAGGCGTTTCTGACGAGCATCCGAGGCACTACATGGTGCCCGTAGGCTCCTGCGTGCAAGTCCCAAAGTAGGGCTTGGCCTGCTTCGGTGGTGATGCACCATTGGAGGATACCAGATGGGATTCGCCTGTACAACTCGCTGTTGCTGAGGACGTAAGTTTTGGCTCGTCGTGCAAGCCATCGGGCCTCAGTCCTGTCTACGGGAAGCTCTCCTCGAACAAGGCCATCAAGGAATGAGACTCGCTAGTCCATCCCCTAGCCAGCCTCGGGAGGCTCCGCGTTGATTTCCATGGCCTTGGGCTCGGCCGCAGGGGTCTCGATGACAGAGGGGGCCTCAGGTCCTGCGGTGGGCTCAGCCGATGGGCCCTCCTCTGCCACTGAGACGTAGTCGATGGAAGACTTGTGGAGGTCTCTAGCGAAGATGTTCGGGGGGACTGGGGCCCACGCCGACGCCATCTTCGCCAGTTCGTCTGTGGCCTCGTTGAATTTTCGCGCGATGTGGTTGAGTTCGAGGCCGTCGAGCTTGTCTTCTAGGCGACGTACCAGCTTGCAGTACGCCTCCATTTTTGGGTCATGGCAGCTCGACTCCTTCATCACTTGATCGACGATAAGCTATGAATCGCCTCGTATGTCGAGACGCCACACTCCAAGTTCGATGGCGATCTACAAGTCGATGACGAGGGCCTCGTACTCGGCCACGTTGTTGGAGGCGGCGAAGTGAAGCTAGATCATGTAGCGCATGTGCACTCCGAGGGGTGAGATGAAGAGCAGACTCGCGCCTGCCCCGGTCTTCATCAGAGACCCATCGAAGTACATGGTCTAGCATTCCACCTGGATTTGAGCGGGGGCAGCTAGGTGTCGGTCCACTCAGCTACAAAATCTGCCAAGACCTAGGATTTAATCGCTTTCCGAGGCGAAAAAGATAGGGCTTCCCCCATGAGTTTGACGGCCCACTTGGCTATCCTACCCGAGGCCTCCCGGTTCTAGATTATCTCTCCCAAAGGGAAAGACAACACCACGGTCACCGGGTGGGATTCGAAGTAGTGACACAGCTTGTGCCGAGCCAAGACTATGGTGTCGATCAGCTTCTGGATGTGGGGGTAGCGTGTCTTGGTCTCGAAGAGTACTTCACTGATGAAGTAAATAGGTCGTTGGACGGGTAGAGCATGCCCCTCTTCCTGCCTCTCGACCACTATGGTCGTGCTGACCACTTGGGTCGTTGCGGCGACGTAGAGTAAGAGGGCCTCGCCCCTGGTCGGCGACACCAGGATGGGAGGATTGATGAGCAGCGCCTTGAGCTTGGTGAGGGCTTCTTCGGCCTCGGGAGTCCAAGAAAAGCGTTCGGATTTTCTCAAGAGACGGTACAAAGGCAAGCCTTTTTCGCCAAAGGCGCGAGATGAAACGGCTTAGGGCCGCAAGGCATCTCGTAACCCTCTTCACTCCCTTGAGGTCACGGATTGGTCCCATATTGGTTACGGCCAAGATCTTCTCTGGGTTGGCCTCGATGCCGCGCTCTGAGACTATGAATCCCAAGAGCATGCCTCGGGGGACCCCGAAGACACACTTCTCGGGGTTGAGCTTGATGCCCTTCTCTTTGAGGCATTTAAAGGCTATTTCCAAGCCATTGACGAGATCACTGGCCTTCCTGGACTTGACCACGATGTCGTCCACGTAGGCCTCGACGGTTCGCCCGATGTGCTTGCCAAAGACCTGGGTCATGCATCGCTGGTATGTGGCCCCTGTGTTTCTGAGGCCGAATGGCATAGTCACATAGCAATATATGCCGAATGGGGTGATGAAAGAAGTCGCGAGCTAGTTGGATTCTTTCATCTTGATTTGATGGTAATCGAAATACGCATCAAGGAAAGATAGGGTCTTGCATCCCGCAGTAGAGTCGACGATTTGGTCGATTCGAGGTAATGGAAATGGAACTTTTGGACATGCATTATTCAAACTGGTGTAGTCTACACACATCCTCCACTTTCTATTTTTCTTTTTAACTAATACAGAATTAGCTAACCACTCCGGATGGGACACCTCCTTGATGAATCCGGCTGCCAAAAGCTTTTGCACCTCCTCACCGATGGCCCTACGCTTCTCCTCGTCGAATCGGTGCAGGCGCTGCTTCACCGGTCTGGAGCTGGCCCGGATGTCCAAGGCGTGCTCGATGACCTCCCTCGGTATGCCCGGCATGTCCGAGGGACTCCACGAGAATATATCGACGTTCGCGCGGAGAAAGTCGATGAGCACGGCTTCCTATTTGCTGTTGAGGGTGGCGCTGATCCTCAGCGCTCGGTCGTTGGAGCAGGTGGGGTCGACTGGGACGAGCTTGACGGCCTCTGCGGGCTCAAAAGTCCTGGCACGACGCTTGGAGTCGGGCGCCTCACTACCGAGTCGGTTGAGGTTGATGATGAGGGTCTCGGCCTCCACGAGAGCCTCGGCGTACTCGATGCATTCAACGTCGCAGTCGTATGCATGCTCGTACGTGGACTCGACAGTGATGACGCTGTTGGGGCCTGGCATCTTGAGCTTGAGGTAGGTGTAGTTGGGGATCACCATGAACTTGGCGTAGCATGGGCGCCCCAGGATGGCGTGATAGGTCCCCTTGAACCCAACCACCTCGAAGGTAAGGACCTCCTTGCGGTAGTTGGAGGGGGTGCCAAAGCAGATGGGCAAGTCGATGCGCCCGAGGGTCACGTCGCTTCTTCCCCGGCACGACGCCGTGGAAGGGTGCGGCACCGCCTCAGAGCCGTGACTGGTCAAGCTCCAGGAGCTCCAGGGTGTTGGCGTAGAGGATGTTGAGGCCGCTACCTCCGTCCATCGGCACCTTGGTGAGCCGGGTGTTGCCGATGATCGGATCGACGACGAGCGGGTATTGCCCGGGGTTTGGAACATAATCGGGGTGGTCACCCCGATCAAAGGTGATCGCCTCCCGAGACCAGTTGAGGTACTGGGGAGTGGCCACCTCAACTGAGAAGACCTCCCGGCGTTCCTTCTTCCGCTGACGTGCCGTGAGGCATGCTGAAGGCCCACCGAAGATCATGAAGGCATTGTGCACCTCAGGGAACCCGTCGTCCTTGTCGTTGTCTCCGCCGCCGGCACCCTTCTTCTTGGCATCGTTGTTGGGGAGCCCGGGCTTAGCGTAGTAACGCCGGATCATGGTGCACTCTTCGAGGATGTGTTCACCGGGCCCTGGTGGTAAGGGCATGGCCTCTTAAGCATGTCATCGAAGAGCCCGGGGCCCCTGGCGAAGCCTCGGGGATTCTTGCGATCTGCGACTGCGATGAGATCGACCTCGAGGGCCTCTTGCTTCCCCTAGCGACCCTTTTTCTTCTTCTTGGAGAGACGGGGGGCCGAGGCCCCGGGGCCTCGTCCCTCCGCTTCCCCTTGGCGTCGTTGCCGGGGAAGATGGCCCCGACAGCCTCTTCGCCCGAGGCGAAGTTGGTGGCGACGTCGAGGAGCACGGCCACCGAGGTCGGTACGTTCCGGCCTAATTCTCGGACCAGGTCTCGGCAGGAGGTGCCTGAGAGGAATGCCTGGACAATTTCCGAGTCGCCGACGCTGGGCAATTCGGTGCATTGCTTGGAGAAGCGTCGGATGAAGTCTCAGAGAGACTCGTCCGGCCTCTGGTGACAACTCTTGATGTCCCAGGATTTCCTAGGGCGCACGTATGTGCCCTAGAAATTCCCGACGAAGACCTTTACTAGGTCACGCCAGCTATTGATCTGCAAGGGAGGAAGGTGTTCAAGCCAGGCTCGCGCCGAGTTTGACAGGAACAGGGGGAGGTTGCGATGATGAGCAGGTCATCGTCCACGATGCCTAGCTGACAAGCTAAGCGGTAATCAGCCAGCCACAGCTTCGGGTTGGTCTCGCCGCTGTACTTCGAAAGGTTGGCCGGTTGTCGGAACCGGGCTAGGAAGTGGGCGCTGCGGATGGCTTTGCTAAAGACTCGAGGGCCAGGTGGCTCGAGAGAAGGACTATGGTCCTCCCCACTGTCATAGCACCCACCTCAATGCGGGTGGTAGCCTCGGGCGGGCCCATCATTGTCGTGGCGCCGTCGCCTGCTGACCACATCGTGGTCGCCTTGTGCTTCGCGTCGGTCACTGAGGCGGTCGTGCACCGAGGGGGCCTTGTTGGCTTTCGGTGGCCGAGCAGGCTCGGGATGGACCGAGGCCTCTCTATCTTGTCGAGGCGGTGCCACAGGCCGTTCCGAGGCGTCCCCGCGCCGTCGAGACGCGGAGCTTTCGGCCTGCTGTACCACGGTGGTCTCGGAGTTCGCTGTGGACCCGTCGCCCCTCTGAGGTAGATGGCTCGGGCATTGTTTGGAGTAGCATCGCCGCTGTCGCGATGTTCTGGCTAGCGCGATTGAAGATAGGGTGTTGCTCGCCCCCTTCGTCGTTGTTGATGCGGTGGTTGACGTCGTGAGCCCTCCACCGGGCTGCTCCACCATCACCGCGACCCCGCTGCTCTTGCTCGAGAGTGTCTCGGAGCTGCTGCAGAAGGAGTCGGTCTTGTTCGACCTTGGCCTGAAGCTCACGGAGCTGCTCCAGGTCAAGGTGTCAAAGTTCCTCGGGGTGGGGACATCGTCCCACGCTGGCGAGGGCTCGGCGCGTGGCGGTGTGGCGTTGCCTGCCCCCATGTGGGATGGGGAGCGATTGCCTACCCCTTCGTCCTCGTCGCCCGCGTTCGGCATCCTGAGCTCGACGTTGAAGCACTCACGAGTCGGGTCGTAAGCATCTTCGTCATCAGAGTCGGAGTAGCCGAAGCAGTAGTCGCTTGTGGCCATGAAGCGGCGCATGGCTTCTGGGTCGCGAACCTCGGAGAAGTCCGCTCCGACCCATGCCTCGTCCTCCTTCGAGGAGTCAGCGTGGGTGTGGGTCGGGGTTGTGACGATGAGGTCAAGGGCAGAACGTTGATGGCATCCTGGGGGCTCTGTGTGAGCGGAAGCGTAGGCGGCGGCGGCATTGTTCAACCCGAAAGGGTATGGGGATGATGTCGTCGCCGGTTTCGCTTCGCCGGAGTTGGCTCCTCAGGAGGTGGCGGGGCAGAGCTTGATGACAGGGCATCGCTGCGTGCCACCGGCGTCTTTCCCTTGCCGAGGCTCAAGCTAGATAGGTCCCCAGCCAGGAACTCTGTGCCAACAGCCGGGTATGGGATACTGGTGGAGCGTGGATCGTCGCCCTGAACTTGCGTGGTGTCAAGGTGGTCCCGCCCGCGTCGCGCCTGGCGAGCGCGACGAGAGCGGCGGCCTGGGCACCGCCTACGCCTAGGCTACTGGTGCGTGATGTCGTCGTCGGTCGATGGGGCTCTGGGTGGGAGGAGTACCATGTCGTACTCATATCCTAGAGACATGAACTCTAGGCTTCCGAACCAGATCATCGTGTCGAGACGCAGTGGTCGCACGGGGTCTGCCATCCGAAATCTGTTGGGATGACTAAGCTGACACACAGTAGCTCCCCTACCTGGCGCACCAACTATCGGTGTTTTGGACCGGTGGGTCCTCAACCAATGAGTGAAAATGTACTGCGTGTACCTAATCCCAGATGGTGATGCAAAGAGACACAAGGTTTATACTGGTTCAGGCAATAGGTGCCCTACGTCCAGTCTGAGAGAGCAATCTTGTATTCCTTGCACCGAGGTACTTGTAGTAGGGGCTTACAAGCTAGGCGAGAGAGGGAGCTAGCCCCAGGTCTCTATGAATTGCAGTGTGGGTTGCTTGAGATGTTGATCTCGTACAGTGGAGGAGTGTGTGTGTTATAGAGTGTTGTGCGTTGCTCGCACGGGTCTCTCCTCGCTAGAAGCGGCCCCGATCACTCCCTTTTATAGTCGAAGGGAGGCACAGGGGCGGTACATGTATTTACTACATGGCGTTCTTCGGCAGGGGCGGCATGTCCGGGCCCTGCAGCTTGTCACTGTGGCGGCGTGGTCGGTGGGGCGGTCTTGTCCTCCGTGCACTGGAGCGACGCGCCGGTCACGCCCGATCCTGTGCGACGTGGGAGCTCCTGTGGTGGCAGGCGCGCCTTCTTCTATTGGAGGCGTGCTGGTTACTGTATGTTTGACCGGCATGGAGTGCCGAGGCCGGGTTGATGCGATGGCGCGGGTACGCTGATTCCGAGGCTATAGGAGCTAGGCCCTGTGCACGACGTGGGAGCTCCTACAGCCTAACGCAGGGCATGGCGCGTACTGCGGGCGACGTGCCGGTCCCAGAGCGCTGACAACATAGAGAGCCGAGGCCCAGTTGATGCAGAGGCTGGTCCATCGTGGGGGGCTCAGCGCGTGAGTCCCGAGACTACTGGAACCCGGAAGCGGGTAGCCAAGGCTCAGAGGGAGCAGTTGGCCTTGCATGTCGTTTCTGAGGCTACAGGGACCCGAACATGACTTTCCATGCCGTGCTGTCCTTGGAGCAGGGGTTAGGCAAAGACAATGTAGCACGGCGTCGGCCGTGGAGCACGATGCGAAACCACGGTGACGGTAACCCCGCCCTATCCTGTCCCGGATGGCAGAGTGTTGATGTGACTTCCGTCTCGTCGGCCACTTTGCTGTACCGTGTCATCGTGCGGCTGACGTTGTGGGAGTGGTTGAACGCTTTAGTTGGATGTGACGTCCCGTCAGAGAAGTCGATCAAAGTGGCGGTGACGGGGTTGATGCCGAGCCGGCCTCGAGCGAGTCGGTAACTGGGTGCTCGTCCGAGGCCTCGCGGTGCGGGGCCTCGGGCGAGTCGGAGAATCGGTGGCTCGTCCGAGGCCTCGTGGCGCGGGGCCTCGGGCGAGTCGGAGAATCGGTACTTCGTCCGAGGCCTTGTGGTATGGTTCTAGGCCGAGCCTGCTCCGGTCGTGCCTGGATGTTGTTCGAGGTGGGCCGGGCGATCCAGCCGGGCCTCGGAAGAAATGGGGGTTTACCTGCGGTTGTATTTTGGCTTCGATATTTACAAGTCCTAAGCAATTTTTCGGTCTTTGCTTAGGGTACCCCTTTTTATGGTACCCGACAGTTCCACTAAAATAAAATTTTCATTTAATACTTCCAGGCTTTGGGAACACAATAGGAGTCGAAATGTGAGTATTAACTCCTATGCATGGTGTTGAATTTTCATCCGGCTATGGTTACTAGTAACACGTGAAGCCAAATCATGAGAATTAACACATAAATGCCTTGCTGAATTTTCATGAATTCGGCCATGGTTATTAGCAACATATGAGGCCGAATTATAAGCATTAGCACTTGAACACATTGCTGGAATTTTATTAATTCGGCCATAGTTATTAGTAACATGTGAGGCCGAATTATCTAGCATTTACATATGATGCTGAATTTGTAGGCAAAACCTTCGATCTATTAGCATGTCGTGCATCATATGAAATTTGAGAGTAATTGGCTGAATAATTAGCTTCATCATAGCCAATTCTCTCCTTCATCAGGATGTCTTGTGGTGGAACCACGCATTGTGAGCTTATAGCCGATGAATAAGAATATGCATGTTGTATGTTGTTAGTAAAATTAAAACTCGAAGAATTCATAGTTGACATCGGCTCTTGACCATAATATCTAGGATGTGTATGATGAGGACCATTATCAACATAATAATTAGCTGATGCAACATATCTACTATTATTATGACTAGTAACATCAACATGGGAATTCACATGACTTGTAAAATAATTATTGGAATCATAAGATTTATTTGCAAGTTGTATCTCGGGATTAGCATAGTAGTATGCTGAATGTGCACTCTGGTATGCCTCCATTTGTGTTCAGAAAATAAATAAGCCCTGAGTATCCTCTTGTGCACACGTAGCAAGACTAGATTTGTCTTCACCCTCTAGTACATTGGAAGTAGCAACTAGCGACTTCTCTGGAACAATGTACAACGATGATGCTGCTTGCAAGGTGCAACCGGCCTAATTATCGGCATGTAGTTGCTCTCCTTTAATTTGAACTCAACTGAGGGTTGCTCCGCTTCGATGATGTAGCAACAAATTTCAAGCTCAAGAATTCGTGCGGCTAAGTCGACTGTATATTGGGCTTTCCAGCAACACGTGATTAACGGCCTTAAGGCCTGGTGTGACAGCAACAAAAGTAGTGCAATCGGCCTCAGGGCGCGATGCGGTGGCTATCAAAATAATTTGATAGATCAATGAAAAATATGGCCAGGGCAAAAAGATTCGGCTACAAAGTAGAGCCGAAGTAGTTCGTTGTTTCCAGCGGAATCGTCAAAAAGTGTGTTGACGTCGGATTGATTTTGGATCACACACTAGCTAGGGCTAGATCGTCCGGGTTGCCACGAACCGAAGAACACAGCAGGTAACCAACGCACTTTCGCGGTGAAGAGCGACGATGTTTACAAGCAAACCACCAAAGGATAACCAATGTGCTTACGCGACGAAGCAAACTAGTAAATGAATCATCGAAACTCTCGCCCGAGAGGGACCCGTCAGGACAAGAACGTCACCGGGTTGCCCTAGATCGGCCAGCAAGTCTAGGGAGCCATCTTTAGTCGTCGGATTAAGGGATGAACAACATGGAGGTTGAAAAAGAGAGTAAAAGAGTTGGAGTAGATTTATTTTGTCGATTGGATAGATGGAAACTCAATCGGACATGATAAGGGGTACGGGTGGTCTTATTCTGTAAGAAAACCAATGTGGTACTATTATCATATCGCTTTATGAAGTTTTTTCTAGACTGGCTGTCATGGTCTATTTAAATTGGCTTGGTCCAATTTAAGTGTCAACGGTTTGTTCACGTACAGTACTAGCAAGGACTAGTGCAAGTATCGTTCGGCCGGCGTCGCCGCCTCCAGCGAATTCCAGCGTCGCGTCGTCTGAGTCCAAGCAAGAGGATCGGACGGCAACGGCCTTGACCGGAGATGCTAGCTAACTGGTGGTCAGTACAGCCAGAGCAGGCGCGCGGCAGGGGGACAACAAGGCGCCAAGGCGGCAGAGCGACGTAACACTACACGCGGCCGGGGCGCGGCGACGGATCGTGGCCACCACGGGCGCCACTCGTCCGGGAACCAGACCGCACGGATCCGGCCTCCGGCGGGTGGGGGTCCCGTCCCGGCCGGAGATATCAATCATGCATGCATCCGGCCGCCAGAAAGAGATGCTCTTGTCGGCATCGATTTTGCCGGCGTCACCCGTCCATTCTTACTCACCCCCCACTCTGGCCTCTGCTGAAGTGCTGATCCATGGACGATGACGCATACAATCGTTGTTTAGTGTTTACAGGCACTGTTTGGTTTTGTTCATCTCTGCCCAGACTCGTCTGCCGCTCCGAATCCCCGACGTTCGGTTTCCAGCGCCAGACAAGAAATGCTTGCCTGGCCTGAGAGTTTAGTTGTCTCAGAGGGAGGCCACAGTCCAAACAAGTTCTTTTTTTTTGGCAGGGAGGGAGGGATGCTGCGTCTGCGTGTAAACATTGTCCGCCTCTATTACGCACCATTTTTCTAATGCGTTCAGCAATCCGTTGATGCCAGATTGATCTCGGATTATACGCCAGCAAGGGCTAGCAAGCCCAGAGGTTGCAAACAACACTGCCTATAGCTGATCGTTCTTTGAACGCTGTATCCTTTTAGGCTTTCAACTTACCTAAATCCGAGGATCGTAACGTATTTTTAACGTTTTTTTTTAGCAAGTTTCAGCAAGAATTTAATGAACGGGCCTTACACGGGGATGAATGTACGTGCCCATACACGAGCCCTATTGTGTTTTTTTTTTGAATTTGAGAAGAAGACAAAACTATAAACAATCACCAGGACGGCTGGACTTATCTGGGGTTAATTAGAGGAAAAAGTCCACATTACCTCCTTCAACTTTCACGAAAATCCATTTTTTCTTCTTGAACTCTAAAACCGAGCAAAACACTTCCTTTAATTTTTAAAACCGTTAATCTTACCTCCATGGCCCTGTTATAAGCAATTTTGAAGACAATTTTGTCTTTTTCTTTTTTATTTATTTAGACTGAATCTTTAAAAAATCATAGTAAATCATAGAAAAATCATAAAATACAAAATTAATTTTTTGGACTCCACATGAGTAGATCTACACATTAAATATATAATATGGTATGCTTTAATACAAAGTTTTTCTGTGGCTTTAGATATATGTTTTTCTGTAATTAATTGAATAATTCATAGCTGCAGTTTCTATGGTCCAATTGTGATGAAATTTTTATGGTGGACTAATTATTATATGATTGAACTATAGTAAAAATTTCATATTCATTGGATTATGTATAACTTAGTTATAGATTTATTTATATTTAACAAGCATAAACCTAAATAAAATCTATAACTAAATTATACATAATCCAATAAGTATGAAATTTTTACTGTAATTGAATCATACAATAATTAGGTCACCATAAAAATTTCACCACAATTGACAATAGAAACTGCAGCTATGAATTATTCCATTTAATTACAGAAAAGCATATATCTAAAGCTACAATAAAAACTTTGTACTAAAGCATACCATATTATATGTTCACTGTGTAGATATACTCATGTGGAGTCAAACAAAATTGGATTTTCCATTTTATGATTTTTCTGTGATTTACTATGATTTTTAAAAATTCAATCGAAATAAATAAAAAAGAAAAAGACAAAACCGCCTTCAAAACTGTTTATAACAGGGCCAGTGAGGTGAGATGAACGGTTTTAAAAGTTGAGGGAGGTCTTTTGCCCGGTTTTGAAGTTTAGGGAGGTAAAGCGGACTTTCGCGAAAGTTGAGGGAGATAATGTTGATTTTTTCCTTAACTGGACACACACAGCCCAGGTAGCACAACCCAAGAAACAATCTCAATTCTTCTTCGGGATCCCAATTCTTCTCTCATCCTCATCTACAAGCCAGGTCCATTATGACTCTGATTTCCTACGTGGAAAGCCCAGTTCTTCAGGTCGACCGGCACACACCCCAGCCCAGTAGGGCCCATCAACGCCACAAGGCCCAACAGGCAAACCCCCCAAGCAACCTCCGTCCGTTCCCCGACGCCTCCGCAGCCCAGCCCCAACCAGTTCGGGATCGTCGGACACAGACACAACACAAAGCTTCCGGCGGCGGCGGCTGAGCGGAGCGAGCGCGAGGTGCGGGGCAGCATCGAGCGGGAGGAGGGAGAACGCCTCGGCTCCTCCCCAACGCAACACCACCCCTTTCCGACAAGCGAAGCGAGATGCCGCTATACGACTGCATGCTGCTGGTGAAGCCGACGGTGACCAGGGAGGTCATAGCGGACCTGGTGACGCGGGTGGCGCGCCGCGCCTGCCAGCGCAACGGGGTCGTCACCGACGTCAAGTCCTTCGGCAAGGTCAACCTCGGATATGGCATCAAGAAGCTCGACGGCCGCCACTACCAGGTCCGCCCGCTCGCCCGCCCGATTCGCACTCCTTTTGCTCCGCCGCTCCTCTTCTCCGATTCGCCGCTGTCGCGGAGCGGTCCCGCGCGCTTGTGCTCCCGGCTAGGTGCATGCTTTAAATGAAAGGTGTTCGATGGAAATGCCTGAAGGAACCGTGAGTTTGGGGTTTCGAACTTGTGATGACTTGGCGGTGGATGGTGCCTTCGCCGTGCTCGATGAAATGCCCAAGTAGGTTTTGCCGTAGGGTTCTTTAGTGTCATTGTCACTGGCCTTCACATTACCTCGGAGTTGTTCTCTGGCAAAGAGGCTAGTGCTCTTGTGATTGTTCGTTTGCATGGAGCTAGTGTTTGCAAGTCCGAAATCATATGATCGCACTGATGGAGTGGCTCAGATGACATTATGCTGACTCAACCTTTTTGTTCCCTTTCCCTCATGTATGGAAACTATGGACTACCTGAACGAAACATAAAATTACGTTCCTGAAGCCATATTACATGTAGGAAAAGATCTTTGTTTTTTAGCTTGGTCATGCACTCATGCTTCGGTAGTCTTGTTTGTAGAACCAATTGTTCACATCTTTGTATCACAAGAAACAGTGGTGGAGCTCTTCAATTTTGACACCTAGGACTGCTATCAAAGCGTATATAGCGCTCGCATCGGGTCAAAATACCGATAGATAACAAAACTAGCTTATAAATACATAAGTTTAGATTATATCTTAATTCCATACTTAAATTCATAACATACAGCCTGTTCGCTTGCTCGTAAACGATCGTAAATTTCCAGTCGGGAACAGTGTTTTTCTCTCAAAAACCAGCCAGCATAATCATAGTTCCCGAACAGATAGAAACATGAAAGTGGTTACAGAATTACCTAACTAATGATGGTTTGGATCAGCCTCGCCTGTCATATTTTCATCAAGAGCATCATATGAACTTGAACATACATACAAATTAGCAATGTAATCCATAAAATACAATTGATCATTCTACTGCTGCTGGTTCTACTAAAATCTGTGTTCCTTCTACTACTTCTGATTGTGCTTGTGCAGAAGGTGGGATTTGTGACACTGGTTGTATAATTGGCGTAGGAGCAGGAGAAAAAAAAGATTTTAATGTCATGGTCCTTTTCATTGTGCAACTCTATAGACTACAAAAATTGAGATAATCAATTATCATTCATGGAATTTCTAGACTGCAAATTTGATTTGACAATTGGGAATTTGGGATTGGGAATTACCGAGCTCAGAAGTCAGAAAGAAGATAGCACAGCACAGGCGGCTGCGAGCTGCGGGCCGGCGTCCACGGCCAGTGCGCCACCGCGCCAGGCCAAGGCTGGCCGGCGGGCGGCCGCTGCCGTGCTCGCGTGGTTTGGCGCTTAGGCGGTGGCGACTGGCGAGCGAGAGCGGCGGCAGAGGGGATGTGCCTGGGGCTGGGGGCTGCGCCGCTGGGCGCCTGGCCGCTGGGGGCTGGGGCCTCGGCCCTGCTCGGCGAGACTGCGACGGCGAGTCGGAGGAGAACCGGCGCTAGGTCGCGAGTGGAGAGGAAGTCCGCCACGGCGCCGCACGAAGTCTCGCCAGTTGCCAACTCTGCCTCTCCTCTTTTTTTTCTGCGCTGGAGGTAGGATGGATTTTGGCCCAACGATTAGAGCCAGGCCAAAAAAAAACACCTATACTATAAGGGAAAATTTGGGCCACGCCTGGGGCCATGGCCCTAGTTGCCCCAGGCCCAAATCCGCCCCTGACAAGAAAGTTATTAAGCTACGGCATTCCAATCTTTTACTAACCTGGATAGAAGTTTTCTCGGTAGCGCAAAGTGCAAATATTGAACATGACAAAACAATTCATTAGTTCCAAGCGTGTTTATGTTTTTACTTTGCATTAAGATCTACACTTCTCTGCCTATAGATCTTTTTCAGACTAAAGGCCTAAACTTGGACCTGCTTCAAGCCTTGAACTGGAAGCTAACAAAATTACTGTTGCAGGCACCAGATTAGGTCATAGGAAACTCAGAACAGTACCCAAAAGCATTGTTTCACAGGACAATAATACCATTTCAACTATGGTTTAACTAAACAGCAGAGGAGTTTAATTTCAATCCTCTAGTGCTACCCTTCAGTGCCATATACAGATATACCAAAATTGTATATTGCTTTGAGTTAGGTACATCGGTTTAGTTATCTATTTCTTTAACAAATGTTTATGATATTGCACTTTCCTTGTAATTTTCTCTTTCTGCTAGGTTGCCAAAACCGACCAAAGTACTAGTTGTGCTTTTGGGATTTTTGTCTGTAGGACACTGAGTTTTTTTTTTTAATTGTAGGAAACTAGTTAGTTCCCTGTCGACAAAGTTTTTTTAACAGCATTCTGCATACTAGTCACATTTAACTAGTGTCCTGCAGAGTAATTCTGACAAAGTTTTTTTTAACAGCATTCTGCATACCAGTCACATTTAGGGCCTATTTGGATACAAGAGCTAATTGCTAGGTAGCTAAAAATTAGCCAGAATTAGCTCTAGCCCATCCAAACAAAAGGGCTAATAGGTGGGCTAGCCAAGTCGTCGACTAGTTGTTAGCCAACTAGCTAGTCAACCTCAGCTAATTTGAGCTAATTTTTAGCCCAACTAGTAACTAGCCCTAACTCATCCAAACAGACCTTTAACTAGTGTCCTGCCGGGTAATTTTCTTTACACTCTTCTCTTTCAGTTGTGGTATCCTTTTACACTTTGTACTATGAGATTTTTATAGTGACTATTGCTTTGCTACAACATTTTTCTAACTCAGATCAACATTGTGGTCAAGTTTTAAGTACTGCTCCACAATTTGTGATGGGATTTTGTTTATCGGTTATAGAATATACTGTATGTAGGTTCCTTTCAACATTCCAAGATCAGCTGACTGTTTGTAATAAGCACTATTATTTTAGTTTTGACAACCCTGTTTGTTTTAGCTTGCGGATTGTGTATTGCACCTTGCAGATTTTTACAATCTGCATACTAGGGGGAGCACATTGTTTGATTGTAACAGCACGTGGATTGTTACAATCTGGAACCTGTTTGTTTCAGCTTGCAACCTGCAAGCTGCGGTCCACAGTCTGCAAGCTAATACAAACAGTGCCATAGCTCTATTATGGTGTGTTTGGATGCAGCCCTGGCCTAGGAACGCGTGCCAGGCAGGAGCGATGCCTGGTGCAGGCAGCTTTTCTACGCTGCCATGCAAACAGGCCATAGAGTTTCATGTTTTGAAACATGGAGTTTAGGCATTTATCGTGAGATCAGTAGTTGAGATTACCTTACAGTGTCTTGCTAAAATTAGACAAAAAAAAGTGCTGTGCTCCATCAACCTCTAGACACCAGATGTTGTGGCTGTAACTCAAGCTTGTAGCTTGTATGCAACTGTGATGAGTTTCAGTATAAGAAGCCATTGTTGGGTCTTGGGTGTCAGTATTCTGACTTTGTTCTTGGTCCCTGTCAGATTTGTATAATGCAATCCTCGGTTGTCCTCTTGCCCTCTTGGTAACCTTAACTGCCACGATTGAGCCATTCTTGTTAAACACAATATATATGATAGTAAGGCTGGAATTGGTTAGCTAGTTCAGATTAGAAAGGAAAATTACGCTGTTATAACTTTAGAGAATGTAAGGCCTGAGTGTTTTCGGACTTGGCAAAGGATGCTCAATTTGTAACTGGGTTGCCTAGGAGCATAACTGTCCCCAAAAAAACACAAAAAACAAAAAACAAATAGGTAACCAATATGCTTCTAAGAATCATCGGTGCTAAATTAAGCAGAGTTGACATGTAAATAGAATTTATTAGTGCTTATACTTCATCATAATTAATGAAAATACTTTGTGATGAGATGATTTACTATCCAAAAAATGATTTAGCTGCTATAAGGTCAACTTTAGACCCTTGCTGTGGCTTTACCTGCATGGCGTGATTTATCAATTTCTCTTCTAAGGATCCGCTGAGCAGCAGAGCTGATGAAGTAGAATGGCTAAAGCAGCTGATAGGGGCACAATGTATGTTTTCAGTTGTCTGCTAGCTGTGAAGCTTGACCCATTGCCAAGGTTTGTTTGAACCTATTGCCTGGACGACGAGAAGTGATATATCTCCACATAATTCTCTTTTTGACCTGCTCTTGTGTATAGCTTGAGAACCTGCTCATGTGTAGTTGTCTTAAAGATTGCTTCCCCATTCCATTTACAGGGCCAGCTTATGCAAATGACCATGATGGTTCCACCTTCGTTCCCGCAAGAACTCCACTATCTGAACAAGGAGGACAGGCTGCTTCGCTGGCTGGTCGTGAAGCACAGAGACGCGGTATACGGACTGGAGTTCATCAACGAGGATGACGGGAGGAACGAGCTGAGCGGTTTCAGCCAGGCTCATACGAAGGATGACTATGATATCGAAATTGACTCCGATGATGACCGCTGGGACAACGACGACTCGGACGACGACGAGTATGCAATCGAGGAGGAGGAAGAGGAGGAGAAGGAGGAAGAGGAGGAGAAGAAGTAGAACTGCTTGGCCAGGTTTCTGCAGTCTCATCTGTATTGGCAGATGCGTTTTCTTTGAAATCAAATGTTGTCTCTGTAATATCTGTGACTTTTTATAAAGCTGTAGGATAGGATGAGAGGCAGAACCTATTATCAACTTGATTTAACACACTTTTGCATTGTCGAGCATGCTTGTCATTAGATATTTCAGGCGTGCCCTGCTTCTTGGAAGCATGGTGTGTAACGTTCTACGGCCGCTGACAGTTACTACCAGGTTCTACAGCAGTTTGAATGTTTGATCCGTTCATACAACAACACAGGTGTATCATTTATTTCATCAATATAATTCTGTACAAAGAGGTGTTGCTGCTACATATATATGATCTGCGCCAGACAAGGATCGAAGCATCAGAATATGTCTACCGGCGGCAGGTGAGGATCGATCATAATTCGGAGTTCAGAAGAGGTGATCCGCCAGCCTCCGGAGCCACCGGAAGATGCCTCCTTCGTCCTCGTCGTCGGAGTCCGAGTCGCAGTCAGAGTCGGAATCGGAATCGGAATCGTACGGCCGCCTCTCGTCGTCCTCCGACTTCCCCGACACGGTCGGCCAGCCCCACCCCTCCTCCTCCGCGGTCGTCGTCTCCTCGGAGCTGGGCCGGACCTCTAACGCTGACGCGCCAGCACTGGTCGCCTCCACGCGGGCGGCGTCGCCCTCCTCCTCGGGCACAGCAAGCGCGGCAGCCCCCACCGGCCTGGGCAGGGGCTCGGCAGCCGCCTCGCGGTCGACGAGGACGACGGCATCGGCCGCCCGTGATGCCGGAAGGTCCACGGGGCGGCGCGCCGGCGCGGTGGCCACGAGGAGGCAGCAGACCGCGAGGGCGAGGACGACGGTGGCGCAGGCGCGGGCCATGTGGCTAAGCTAACAGCCAGGAGTGACGACTAGAGCCAACGACGACGAGAGGGGAGGGAGTAATGGACGGAGTCGGCGAGCATGAGAATGAGAATGAGAATGAGAATGAGATTAGTATCAAATTTAATTTAATGGAGGATTGGGCGATGGATTAGTCGCTAAGGAAGCTCCGCTCGTCGTTTTCGTGTTACGAGAGGGGAGACCACTAGAGAGCAAGCACGCAGGCAGGCAGCGGGGAAGCGGCTGTTGCTGACAGCACCATCGCTTGACGCTTGGTGCACCATCGCTGTTGCCGACAGGGAGGAGTGTTGGAGTCAGCATGCTTCCTAGGCATACAGGATGAAGGCGAAGTAGTGGCATTTTATTATTTATCAACCACTTGGATATGAAGTAGTGGCATTTTATTATTTATCAACTACTTGATATATAGGTACCACTGCTTCCTAGCCATATAGTAAGATGGATGTGAAGTAGCTACATTTTATTATTTATGAACTACTTGATATGTAGGTACCATTTGTGGTCGTCTCTCTGGTAATTATTCATTTTAACTATACAAGGAACACACACATTTCAAGAATCAAACTTTGTAATCTTTAGCTAACAATTGGGCTTGCAATATGTAGGTTATTCAAAAAATGGTATGTGAAAATGATTTGTTATCATTATGATCGACTCAGTGCTAACCAACATTTTTTTTTGAAAAATTCTAACCAACAATTTAGTCACTCTGTTCACAAGTCGGTGACATTTTGGACGCGAACGTGGTATTTAAATATCACTTTGATTAGTATTTTTGTATGAAATGTCTATAATAATAAAACATAGCAAAAGTATACTTTTTATAGAACTAAATTTTGAGACAGATCGGTCTGTATTATTATTCAAACACCCACAAATCCACAATCAACACACCAAAAATAACATACTGCAAAAGTCTGACAAGGTAACTCTAAGACACGCCACTTATTTGTGACCGTGGGAGTAATATGATAAAAAATAATGGTTGAAGCTTGACTTTGGAGATCAAATGGACTGTCCGTGCGACCGTGCCTTTGTCCTTGCAGTTTCAGACGTAGGAGATGGGCCGGGCTTGGCATATTCTTACAGACTTTCAGAGCTTGGGGTTGGCAATGTCAATGACGTTGTTTTAATAGTATCTCCAGAACAGCTAGTTCCACGTATCTAATTGTCATTGGTTTCGGATTGGTTTGTCTTGTGTCATCGATTCCTCTACACAGCCCTTGTTCGTTGTGGTTAACGTGTCGTCTGTACATTGGATAATTCAAAGCTTCGCCTCGCGCTGAGGAAAGTTGCTGGTTATTTATTAGTAGGAGTAACATCTTAAAAGGTCGCATACAGGCAAAGCGGACACTTTGCAATGAGGGAAAATTCCATACCAACAAGAGGGGCTACAAATTTCTTAGGGCTCGTTCGGTTAGGGCTGTTCTTGGTAGGAATAGTTCCTAGTGAGGGTTTGGCTATATAAATTACACAAGCAATCATGGTAGGAATAGTTCCTTGTCACCATTCCCTGAATGAGTCCCTAAAAAAAATTCAGCCGAACAGTAGGCTTAATTTGTATAAGGAAGCAAATCTGGAATGAATCCTGGGCCTGGAAGGAGGTAACCGAACGAGCCCTTAGGGAGAATCTTAATAAAAAGATGTATGTACACCAGGGATGATATAACAGGGAATTGAATTTCTTCACGAAGTGACGTGAAAGGCCCAACGAATGCTAGACGTTAGCACTTGCCAGCCGGAAACATAACAATGTTCCTCACTAGAATATCGTTTTGAAAACATTTACGTTCCTATACTATAAAAATATTATAAAGTATTTTTCCGCATTCCTGTTTCATTTCTCATTCCTTTTCTCGAAAACATGGTTGCTAAGTGCCGCACTGTTTTCTCTTCAATAATCTTGAGTTGCGTAGCCACAAATGGGTCGTGAGGCCAGGAGAAAACAACCTATTATTACTTCATCTGTTCAGAAGTTTAAAGTCATCTAGTCTATTATAAATTGACATACTATCAATATGAAACTTGCATTTTTTTTGTGGGTAAAAAAAAAATACTTTTCTTGTTGAATCCACTAATACCAATGGATCATATATGTTGTCAACCTATATAAAACTTTATATACAATTTTTTAAGGAGCTTCGATCGTTGATATCTTTTAGCGACCATGTTGTAGCATGTTTTTCATTAAGAGGGAAAGAAATAAACTAAATTACCCTCGAAGCTAAGAAGGACTATATATGCTGTAAACAACTGTTTGCGGCCGGAGGTTTACAAGGTCTAGAGTGAGAACTCCTCCAACACTCCTCAATCCCTAATCGAACTATGTTGGAGCTAGGCCTATTACGTAGAGGGTATAGGAATGGGAGGTGGATGGTTGTGGCTTGAACGCCCGGCGGCGGACTGGCGGCGCCGTGCTCGACGCCTAGTGCGAGGGTTGGAATGCGAGGGCGAGGGAGAGCTGAACGCCAGGGAGCGAGAGAGATTAATCTCAATCTCTAGCTAATCTTCATTAAGCACAAATGTTCAATACTTATACTCCAATCCTAACAACTTCCAGCTAATGCAAAGGGATAACAACCAAATGACTCATACTCCTGAATACTCTCCTAAACACTAGGATCTAGCAACTGACGCTCTAGGCGCGTCGTGGCGATGGTGACCGCGCTCTGGCCCGACTTTGGCGCCTTGGCTTGGTCCACTTCTCAGCCACTGGACTTCTTCTTCTTGTGTAGACGTTGCCCACCATAACATCTCTCCCTCCCTCGATGAACAGCTCGTCCTCGGGCTAAAAGGAGGGAAAGCGGTAGCGGAACTCCTGAAGGGGCTCCCAAGTGGCGTCGGCTTCGGGCAGCTGTGCCCACTGGATGAGGACGTGCCACACCCCACGGCGCAGTTGAGCGCGTAGAGCGTGAGCAGCCTGATGTAGAACATGGTCGTTGTGAAGAGGAGGCAGTGCCGACAGCGCTGGAGGCGGTGTGCCGTGGAACGGCTTGAGAACACCGACGTGGAAGATGTCATGGATGCGGGTGCCCTCCGGAAGGTGCAGGCGGTAGGCCACCTCGCCGATGCACTCCGCAACCTGGAATGGCCCAGCAAACCAGGGGCTCAGCTTGCCACGAGGACCAGGTAGCAGGGACTACGCTGGGCGATGGAGAATGCGTAGCCAGACCCAGTCACCGACCGCGAACTCTAGCTCGCGGTGGTGGTTGTCGTAGTGCTTCTTGGCGTACGCCTGAGCTTGAAGGAGGCGGTTCCGAACGTCGGCAATGAACGCGTCATGATCTTGGAGGAGGGCGTCGACGGTGTCTGTGCGCGCGGAGCCTGTAGTGTAAGGAAGAAGCGTCGGCGGTGACCGGCCATAAACCACCTGAAATGGCGTCGTGCGCAGCATGGAGTGATAGGTGTTGTTGTAGCAATATTCCACCCATGGAAGCCAGTCGAGCCACGCGCGCGGGCGGTCACCGGTGATGCAGCGGAGGTACTTCATGATCGTCTTGTTCATCGCCTCGGATTGGCTATCGGTTTGGTGGTGGAAGGCGGTGCTCATCTTCAACTTCACGCCCGCTAGCTTGAACAAGTCACGCCAGACATGACCCGTGAACACCAGATCATGGTTGCTGACGATGGAGCTAGGGAATCCATGGAGGCGAACGACGGCCTCAAAGAAGGCCTTGGCGACGGAGGAGGAGGTGTAGGGGTGGTTGAGCACGATGAAATGAGCGTACTTCAAAAAACAATCCACCATCGTGAGGATCACGCTCTTGCCGTGCACCCACGGCAGGCCCTCAATGAAGTCGAGGGAGATGTCCGCCCGTACCCTGCGAGGCCACATCCAGTGGTTGAAGGAGACCGGTAGGGTGGAGGGTTTCAGTTTTGTTCCGCTGGCACATCATGCACGAGCGAACGAACTCACGCACGAGGCGACGATCATGGTCGATGAAGAAGTCCACTTGTAATCATTGGAGGGTGTCGCTGGATGCCCTCATTGCCCGTAGTGTGGGCTAGCTAGAGCGCCTCTAGCAGCGTAGCAGAGGACGCCAGGATGTAGATGCATTTGCCATGGAGGATGAGGTTGTTGGCCACGCGCCATGGCACGCCGCGGTCTGCCACGATGGAGTCCCATAGGGTGTGGAGGCCAGCGTCATCGTGTAGCTCACGGTGAAGGTCGTCGAAGAGCGTGAATGCATGGGCGCGGAGAGAGCGCCCAGGTGCGAGTCGTCCACCATGCGCCGGGAAAGCACGTCGACGACCGTGTTGTGGCGGTTGGGTCTGTACTCCATGGTGAAATCAAAGCCAAATCATTTGCTTACCCATTGGTGCTGAGAACAGTTGAGAGCCACTGGTCCAACATGAACTTCAAGGCGTAGTGATCGGTATGAACGATGAACCGATGGCCCTAGAGGTAAGGGTGCCAGTGGCGAATGGCTTGCACCAGCCCGATCAGCTCACACTCATAAGCAGCGAGCTTGAGGTGTCATGGCGTGAAAGGGACGGCTGAAGAAGGCAATGGCGCCCTCCCCTTGGTGAAGCACTAGCCTTGAACCCTGATCCAGAGGCATCGCAGTCGATGGTGAATGGGTTGTTGAAGTTGGGCAAGTGCAGCATGGGCGCAGAGGAGAGGGCCTGCTTTAGGGTGTCGAATGCCACGGACACCTCCGCCGACCAAGCGAACACGTCCTTCTTTAAGAGCCACGTCGGGGGGCAGTGATGATGTCGAAGTCTTGAATGAACCAGCGGTAGTAGCTGGCTAGCCCGAGGAAGCCGCGGAGGCCGCGCGCTGAGCATGGCTACAGCCAGGTGGCCACTGCTTCAACTTTGTCTCCATCCATGGCAACCCCGGCCTCACTGATCACATGGCCGAGATAAGCCACGTAGGTGGTCGCGAACGCGCACTTGCAGCGCTTGACGTGGAGATGGTGTTGTCGGAGGGTCGACAAGATGGCATTAAGATGTTGTAGATGTTGCGACCAGGACAGGCTGTAGATTAGGATGTCATCAAAAAACACCAACATGAACTTATGGAGGAATGGCTGTAGGATGGCGTTCATCAGGCTCTGAAACATTGCTGGCGCATTGGTAAGCCCGAACGGCATGACCAAAAACTCAAAGTGGCCATGGTGTGTTCTGAAGGCCGTCTTCTCTATATCGGCTGGATGGATGCACACTTGGTGGTAACCGGAGCACAGATCCAACTTTGTGAAGAAGCAGGCACCGTGTAGTTCATCTAGGAGCTCTTTAACCACAGGGATGGGGAATTTATCCTTCACAGTGCGCTCGTTCAAAGCTCTGTAATCCATGTAGAACTGCCATGAATTGTCTTGCTTCTTGACGAGTAGAACCAAAGCTAAAAAGGCCGATGTGCTTGGGTGGATGATCCCCTGCGCGTGCATGGTGGCGCACTGAGCTTTGAGTTCATCTTTTTATAACTAGGGGTACTGATATGGTCTGACTACCACTAGAGCTATCTTTGGAAGAAGATGGATCCAGTGGTCATAGTCGCGCGTCGGCGGCAGGCTAGTCAGCTCGGCAAAGACATCGTCGTAGGACTGCAGGAGCCGCTCGAGCATGGTTGTCTCATTATTGCGAATGATGTTGAGGCGGTGCGTGGACTGCACGTCATGGTGAGTGGAGCCGATGCCACGCTAGAAGGCCATACATAAATCATCAAAGTCCCATAATATTGGTCCCAGAGTACGGAGGAATGTGACTCCCAGGACAATGTCGTACATGTCGATGGGGATGGAGTAGCAATCGATGGAGAAGATTTCATCAGCGATGCGGATGCCGACGTTGTGAGCGATGCCACGGCACGTGACGCGGTCACCGTTGGCCACGATGATGCCTGCCCTCGAGCATGGTGCGAACTACAGGCCAACGCGGTGAGCGACATCCCTGCAAACGATGTTATGGGTGGACCCCGAATCTAGGAGTACCACGAACTGCTTGTTGCCGATGGTGACGTAGAGTTGCATGGTGTTCTCTATGTAGATCCTCGTAATGGCATGGAGGGAGATCTTCGGCTGCTCAGGATCGAAGGCCACGTGTTGGGCCGGTTCGGTGGCCACGGCGTCATCGGGCGCGTCATCCTTAGGCTCCTCGATGACATAGTCCGTGACCTCGAGGTAGAAGAGATGGGGACACTTGTGGCCACGGACGTACGACTCATCGCAGTTGTAGCAGAGGCTGAGTTTACGCCGGTCGATCATCTCGGCCGGAGTGAGTTGCTTGAATGAATGTGGTGGAGCAGAGGATGAGGCCTGTTGGGTCCCCGTAGCACCCACTACCGGCGGGGGCGCAGTGATGGCAGCCGAGTTGTGCCGGGCGGCCGGGCGGAGGAGCTAGGAGCACCAGTGGGGCGGCGACGTTGCGGCGCTCATAGGCACACGCCAAAGTCATGGCGTTCTAGAGATCTTGGGGGTCATGGAGTTCCACATCAACGTGAATGTGCTCCGGCAAGACACCAGTGAATAGCTGCGCCTGCTGATATGGCGTAAGATGGCCAGCATGCGCCATCCACGCCTAGAACGCATCCTAGTAAGCCTCAACATTGGCCGGGAATGGCAAGCGGGCCAAGTCCGCTAGGTGGTTTGTACGGAGGGGCGGCCCAAAGCACTTTTGGCACAAGCGCTTGAACTCCTCCCATGTGGGCTCGTCGGCGTCGCGCTCCAGAACATAGTACCACTGCTATGCAGTACCCATGAGGTGGAATGAGGGTGAGCCAAACCTTGTCGCCCTCGGGCGTGCGCTGGGCGCAAAAGAAGCGATCGCATCGGTTGAGCTAGCCGAGTGGGTCATCCTTGCCATCATAGGTGGGATAGGATTTTTTGTGGTAGCGGGGCACAGCCTCGGGTTCCAGCGGCATGTGTGGAAGGGGTGGCGGCATGTGCATGATGGCGGTGGACGCCGGGTGTGGCGCTTGCATTATCGAGGAAAAGGATGGCACGGGTGACGGCGAGTGTGGGAAGTTGATGTGGGTGATGGGAACGCCCATGGATGGCTGTCCCGGTTGGGTGGACATGACCAGGGATGCCGGCACATGTGGTGCTGATGCCGAAATGGAAGGCATCACCGGCAGCGCGGAGGAGATCTCCGAGATGACCGAACCAGAGGCCGGGAGCTACGGAATGCCCCCGTAGCCAGGCAGGCCGTACGGCAGGAATGATGGTGCGAACACAGACGAATGACCTTCAACAGCCGCTAGACGTGAGGAGATGTCACCCATTTGGCGTTGCATGCCGTAGATGGCCACGGTGAGGGCGTCAGTGGGGATAGCGGTGAGCTATGGGGGCGGAACGGGGAGTGGTGCGGTGGAAACGACATCGAAACTGGTGATGGCGGGGGCAGATGGGAGCACGGGGAGCGTGGCTGTCGCAGAACCGACCAATTTATAAGAGTACAAGTACAACGGCAGCCCGCAAGCGGTCGCACTGTCATACTTGAACCCATATAAACCCGGTAGTCCGTCGAGTACCACGACGGGTCTCGATAAATGATTTACAACAACCAAGATCGTACATGATTCAACATACATGCCACATATTACATAAAGTTCGCAGATACATTTCTCCATCAGAGTACGAATAAAAGTTATTACAAACCGAGTTTGATAGATAAAACCGGAAGCAAATTAAGTTTGAAAGTAACGTTTCCAACATAGTTTAATACAGTGCCAAGATACGATCATGGTCCACAAAAGCATGTAGAAGGATTAGTAAGAAGCCTGCCCAAGGCTTACTCCTCATCCACAGCGGGATAGAAGCAACTCTTGCAATAACCATGATACACAAAGTGCCATCTCGCAACATGGGAAATAAAACCCCGAGTACGAGAAGGTACTCACTAGACTTACCCGTCATAAACCGTAAATAAAATGACTCCAAGGATTATGCAAGGTCAGATAAGTGGAGATAGCTTGACAACATTTTGCATAAAAGCAATTAACTTATTGTACAATTAGGATTCCTTTATCAATTATTTATAACTATCCATCTCTAGATTAGCAACTATCCTGTGCCAAACATGTGGTATATCCATTTAAAAGCATACAATAGTAACCATAGCAGTAATCGTAATTCCATATTCATTTGAACCATCATGTTCCATAACACGCTTACTACGATATTGGGACTAGCCAAGTTTCTCACTATCCGGGAGAGACGGCGATTCAATCGATTTCAACCACCGAAATTTATTCCTAACACAAACCAGTCTACCGACCACGATAGCCTTAGGTCACCTTTGGTACAACTCAGGTACACATTTCGCGGGTCCGTACCGCGCCGCACAATCTAGAACACCAGATGCCAGGACGTTCAGGCCTAGCCTGCCCTTGGGCTCAGTCTGATCGTTCCCCGGAAGGAGCGCACAACAGAACGGGTCCCGGCCAGAGTTGAATTACTCGGCTTCACGGTCGGAACGAGTTATCCGGCCAGCTAAGTGAGAGGCATGCGTTCAATCTTGTCAGAAACGCCAACAACGGTACGGTCCTTAATCGACATAGACAGGGATAGATCCACACCCAAGACCTCCATGTCTTGTTGCTTCTCTATCGTCATCCCACCCGGTCTCCATTTACATTAACCATGGTTCTTTTCCACGATAGCAATTATAACCAACCGTGCTCCGGTATCCACCTATATCTCGCAGGTGACAGGAAATCACCCGACTTCTGCCGGTCTAAGCATGGCTAAGCATATATTCGATCCTGGACCTATACCGGTTAAAGGTGTAATAGCTGGACAAGGAATGTATATGCATCAAGTGGTTTCATTCAACTCTTAGAACCTAATGCATCAATCATAAGTACTTGAGTAATCATTTGTAAAATACTGGGAGACTTAGAATGCTCCAGGGCTTGCCTCGCAGAAGGAAGGAAGTAGGGCGGTGATCGGGACACTCCTAAGCTCTTCTTGATTCTCGCTCCACGCCGGGGCTGCGCGACTTATGATTCTCCTGCTGGTCCCTTCCTCCGCTTCTTCAATTCCAGCAATGTTATTTCTTCCTCCGATCCTAGATGCATGAATATGGCATAAGTATTACGAATGCATATATGTTATCAAGTGCATCATGTTTATTGAGTAGGTGCATATCTCTTCTCGATTATTTAATTACTACTTTCACGATGCATCTACTATATCACAAAACAGCAACTACTTGTTTTACTCATAACATGAGTTCTACTAATCCAAATGCAGCGATCCTAGACTTTCTGGAAAGCTTATCAAATTATCTACAACTTTGTTATTAACCATTTTTACAGCAAACATCATCTCTATCATGCAACTTAGCAAACTCCAGAATCTATCCGGAAACTATTCCAATTCATATTATAAAGTAACAATACTTCTACTTCATATAAGTATTCAAATCTTTACGACCAAAAGTCTACCAACAGTTTAAGCATACCAAATACATCCAAGAAAACATAATGGTGAAGCCCAAACTATTTATTTAAATGCCTTTATTATTTTATTTGAACCCATAGGTTAAATAATAAACTTATACCAAATGTGCATCATAAATTCTCAGAAAATTACAGTGGCTTACTAGTGCTACCAATAGACTACTGTAAAAATTTCATGCCATTTTGCCAAGTAAAACATCATATACAAAAATGACAAAGCAGCAAGGCTTGAAATAGCATAAATAGAAAACCTTAGTGAAAAGTGTCAAGCAACAAATTTCCTATTTTTCTTAGCATCCTTATGGTACTAGGATAACCTCCAACAAATTTCATGAGTATTGGATTCCTAAATAATTTATAAAAATTTACACAAAGATCTTTTAATTATAAAAAGAAAATCTATAACTACAAATCTACACATGCACTCATCTTCAAATTTTTACCAGAGCTCATATATGCTAAGACTAGCTTACCACAAAAATTTCATAATTTTTGGAGCACAGAAACTCTAGATATAAAATAAACAAATTTGAATACATTCAAAAGCACATTTCAAATCTCTATTTAAATCTTCAAAAATTTCTACTGTAAATGTCAAGAACATATTTTTCCTAAATACTACACTTCCTAAGTAACACTACACAATTTATTGCATAATTTTTGAAGCTACCAAACTGAAGATTCAAAAATTACAAAACATTTGAAATCTGCATTCAAAATGAACTAGCTTTAAAACATGGAGTCGCTGACACGCGGGACCCACTGGTCAGTGAGACACGAACAGAGAAGCGACGCTGTGAGACGGTGGCGCGGCCAAAGCTCGCCGACGGCGAGGTTGTCGGCGGTGACATCATCACCCAGTGACCTACTCGACCTAGCGCATCTATCGCACCACTTGGCCGGCCCTATAGTCGACGCCAGTGACGACGGCGGCGGCCATGGCGGAGCGGTGGCGCTGGACGACGGCGAGGTGCCGGTGGAGGCTACGACAACTCGATAGAATGCTACGCCGAGCATCCCTGAGCTACGGCGGAGCTAGCTAGCGCCCTATCGCGGCCTGGGGTGGACGGTGGCGACGTGGCCACGGAGACGGGGCTAGCAGCGGAGCTCCGGTGAGCTAGCGCACGGCGCGGTTGCTTACCAAGTGCTACCAGCGGACACGGGAGGAGGCAGTGGGTTGCTGGGGTGGCGGTGGAGCTGTTGCGGTGGCGGAGGAGCAGCGAGGATGAGCTGTGGCGAGCTTTCCGTGGAGGTGGCTATGGCGGCCGAGGTTCCGGCGAGAGGGAAAAAAAAGAAATACGCCCTCACCAAGGCGCAGCTGAAGCAACCAACACGTCAAGGCGGTGGAGGTGGATGAGGCGCAACGACTGGCGAGATGGAGATGGCGGTGATGCGGTGTAGCGCACGCGAGGCGACGGCGGAGCTGCTCGGTGCTGCGGGAGCTCGGCGGCTGCGCGCAAGGACGAAGGAGGAGCAGAGGAAATGCAAAAGGGAGCGTGGGATGGGTCGGTCGAGCGCTGGCGGTGTTAAGGCCGCGCTCTAGCGCGTCACTGCTGCGCTGGGTAGAACGCCGGTGACGCGCGGCCAGTTCCCGCGCCACGCGGCGGCCACGGTCTGAACCGGTCGGCCACTGAATCCATCGATTCAGTTCGTTCAACAACGAAATGCCGAGCCTGACGACGAGTTTTGCAATCTAAATAACTCCCTATGCAAAGCGATTCAGTGATTTCTTTTAGAACAAAAGTCGTAGTACTAAGTACCATCTCCAAATGTTGTTCAATGATCTCGTGCTAAATCGCAACATAAACTGAGTAAAATCATGATCAAGGTCGGCTTGTCAGGCTGTCAGTGATCGAGGACTTAGCAAAATTTCATAAGTCATGAGATGTTGATTTTACTGATTTTTGCGATCCAATTTCACACAGGATAGGAGCTGAATCAGTTAGTGACCCAAAAATAAAAGTTGTTCCTTATGTCAAATACTACAACTTTGCTTTAGTGATCTCCTCCATGCAAGGTCTCTAACACCTAGTTCAAATTTGGTCAAACATGTCACTTTTAAATGATGATACACATCAAAGCATGGCTTAATGACCTAATTACCCCTAACCATGAATATCAAAGTTGTTCATAATGATACTCTAAACATGTTTAAGCAATTTGCAAGGTCATTCAATCATTTCATGTAGTAGTCACTCATAGAGCTAGTTAGTGTAATCACAAGAAAGCTTAAGTGTTGGTTCATGAAATGTAACCATGAACAAGGTCCTATTTGCTACCCTAGGTGTGGCTACATGTTTGTGTGACTCACATCCACCAAGTACATGTGTCCACTCATGATCATATGCATAGACACATGGAGACATGAAATAACGAGAAAAGTTGCATATGTTTAAGAACATGCGATAACAAGCAAACATTGCAGATGTTTAAATCCAATGTTTCAATGGTAAATGCTTGTTTATGAATGCTTGATGATCATGCTCATGTTATGCAAGTCAAGTTATGCAAGGCTAACACCCGAGGTGTTACAGCCCCTTCCCCTTATAAAAATCTCATCCCGAGATTTGCAAGACCTACCATTCTTGGAAAAAGGCGGGATAAACTTCTCGTAGATAATCTTCTCTTTCCCACGTAGCATCTTGTTCACTATGATTGTTCCACACCACCTTATAGAACTTAATGATCTTACTCCGTGTTACTCTCTCCATCTCCTCTAATACTCTAGTTGGCTTTTCTTCATAGGTCAAATCCGATTGAAGCTGCACGTTGGTGGGTGCAATAGCTTCTTCAGGTACTCGAAGACATTTCTTCAACTGAGAAACATGGAAGACATCAAATATTGCACTCATCTCAGGTGGAAGTTGTAACTTATAAGCAACATTCCCCTTCCGTTCCACAATCTTGTACGGCCCTACATATCTTGGTGAAAGCTTCTTTTTCATCCCAAATCTCTTCACACCTTTCATGGGTGATACTCTCAAGTATACATAGTCACCCACTTCAAAAGTCAGTGGTCTTCTTCTTCTGTCGGCATAACTCTTTTGTCTTGATTGAGCTGCCTTCATGTGTTGTTGGATGATACGTACTTGTTCTTCGGCTTCATTGACAAAGTCAATACCAAAGTATCTCCTTTCACCGGGCTCAATCCAATTCAATGGAGTTCTACATTTTCTGCCATACAAGGCTTCAAATGGAGCCATCTTGATACTCGCTTGATAACTATTGTTATAGGAGAATTCAGCTAAAGGTAACCATTTCTCCCATGAACCCTTTGAAGATATAACACAAGCTCTAAGTAAATCTTCTAGGATTTGGTTCTCGCTCTGTCTGTCCTAAAGTTTGTGGATGGTATGCCGAACTTCTGATTAGCTTGGATTCCAAAGCCTGGTGTAAGTGCTCCTAGAAACGAGCTATGAACTGTGGTCCTCGATCTGAGATTATAGTCCTGGGTACTCCATGCAGTCTCACGATTTGGGAAACATATATCTCAGCGTATTTTCCAACTATATACCGTGTGTTCACGGGTATAAAGTGTGTTGACTTGGTGAGACGATCAACATTAACCCATATTGAATCATGACCTTGTGGCGTCATTGGAAGGCCTGTGATAAAGTCCATGCTGATTTCCTCCCATTTCCATCCTAGAATCGGCAATGGCTGAAGTAATCCAAAGAGCTTTCATATGGACATGCTTTTACTCTCTGCGCAGCTTATCACACCTAGCAACATAGGTCATGATCTCTTTCTTCATCTTAGTCCACCAAAAACAGGTTTTCAAATCTTGATACATCTTACTACTACCCGGATGGATAGACAATTTGGACGAGTGAGCTTCCTCTAAAATTTGATTCCTTAGCTCACGGTCTTTTGGTACCACAAGTCGGTCCTCAAACCATAATACACCTCTTTCGTCCAATCTAAAATGTTTGGTTTCTTGCTCTTGCATTTTCTCTTGATGTGACTTATTCCTACATCTGTCTGCACGCAAATCTATGATTTTGCTCTCAAGTGAACAATCGATCGTGATATTGTGTAGTACAATGAGGATGTAACAAGTTGAATCCATCTTCCAATAATGCTTCTATAGTGTTGCAATGAGACTTCCGACTCAATGGCATCTCGCTACTACATTAGCTTTACCCTTGATGGTAGTGCACTTCTAAATTGTAGTCCTTAATTAGCTCTAACCATCTTTGTTGTCTCATGTTCAGTTCTGGTTGGGTAAAGATATACTTGAGACTTTTGTGGTCAGTATAGATATGACATACATTACCCAACAAGTAATGTCTCCATATCTTTAATGCATGAACAACGGCTGCAAGTTTCAAATCATGTGTAGGGTAGTTGACTTCATGTTTCCTCAATTGCCGAGAAGCATATGCAATTACTCTTCCTTCTTGCATAAGCACATATCCCAAACCTATTCCCGATGCATCACAAAATACATCAAAAGGCTTTTCAATGTCTGGTTGTGCTAGCACAGGTGCGGTAGTCAACAAAGTTCTGAGGGTGTGAAAAGCTGCTTCACATTCTGGTGTCCATTTGTACTTCTCATCTTTCTGAAGTAGTCTGGTCATGGGCTTAGCTATCTTTGAGAAATCTAGAATGAAACGACGATAATATCCTGCTAACCCTAGAAAACTCCAAACTTCATGAACCAAAGTTGGGGCTTTCCAATCCATGACCTCTTGTACTTTTGATGGGTCTACAAAGATTCCATCTCTTGATAAGATGTGACCTAAGAAAGGTACTTTGCTCAACCAAAATTCACATTTGCTAAACTTGGCATATAACTTATGCTCCCTCAATCTGGATAGGACAATCCTCAGATGCTCTTCATGATCTGACTCATTTTGTGAATAAATCAATATATCATCGATGAACACGACCACGAACTTGTCGAGTTCGGGCATGAATACCGAGTTCATCAGGTACATGAAGTAGGCTGGAGCATTTGTTAGTCCGAAAGACATAACCAAATACTCATAGAAGCCGTACCTGGTAGAGAAAGCAATTTTAGGTATGTCCTCAGGCTGGATCTTTATTTGATGATAGCCTGACCTCAAGTCAATTTTGGAGAGTACCTTTGCCTTCGCTAGCTGATTGAACAAGATGTCGATGCGAGGCAATGGATATTTGTTCTTGATGGTCACAGCATTGAGTGGTTTGTAATCTACACACATTCTTAGTGACTTATCCTTCTTTTTCACAAACAAGGCTGGACATCCCCATGGAGATGAGCTAGGTTGAATAAGACCCTTGTCCAATAGATCTTGCAATTGAACCTTAAGTTCTGCTAACTCGTTGGGTGGCATTCTATAAGGCCTTCTTGATATGGGTGCTGTACCTGGCACTAACTCAATCTTAAATTCCACCTCCCTATCAGGTGGTAAGCCTGGTAATTCCTCTGGAAATACATCCGGAAACTCACAAACCACTGGGATATCACGTAGTGTGGTGGTTTGGATAGCGCAAGCTAAATGTTGGAGTTCAAAATTGCGGGAGAGTGGTACTAGAAAAGCATTCCCTCCTGTGGGTTCCCTCAACATAATAGTGCGGGTGCTAGTGTCAATAAGAACACCATGATCCTTCATCCAATTCATGCCTAAGATTACACTTATCGATAACCCGAGCAATATTTTCAAATCTGTTGTGTACTCCCTCCCTTGTATAGAGATGAGTACATTTTTGACTATCTTTTTGGTAGTAACAGTACCCCCTGCTGAACTTATGTTATAACCCCCTTTGCTTACTTCAATTATTTCTTGATCATGTCTAGATGCAAATGCTTGACTCATAAATGAATGAGAAGCTCCCGAATCAAATAAAACAATAGCGGGATGCTTATTGACGAGAAACATACCAGCCGTGACAACTTCTCCAGCGGGCACTTCTTCCCTAGCGGTATAATGCACGTGTCCCTGACGTGCCCTGGCATTCGCCTGTCTCTGATTGTTCTGATTCTGGTTGCTATTCTTCTTGGGGTGGGGGCATTCCTTGGACCAATGACCCCGTTGGTTGCAGTTGAAACATGGTTGATTACTTCTGAATCCGGTGGAGCTGTCCTGACTGCCATTTCCTTTTGGTAAGGCAATCGTGAACGCCTTACGGAATGGTTTCTATGGCCTATTATTCTGAGCTTTAGGCGGTGGAGGCCTAAACTTGGGTGTAGGTGAATGGAATTGTGGACTAGCTGTGATAGGCGCTTTTGACTGGAAAGATCCGGAGGCACCGGCCTCAAATGCCCTCTTGCGACCCTTGGCAACTGCATGCATGTTGTTGTGGTTTTCTTGGGTCAAGGCATCACTAATAAACTCATTGTACGTGGCACACCTAGAATTTGCCATAGTCTTCATCAGTTTAGTACCCAGACCTCGCTTGAAGCTCTCTATCTTTTTCTCCTCGATATCCACAAAACCTGGAGCATATCTGGACAAGTTGTTGAATGCGTGCATATATTCTGTGAGTGACTTTGTTCCTTGAGTGAGCCTCATAAATTCGGCCGCTTTCATGCGCATCAGGCCCAGGGGAATATGATGTCCCCTAAAAGCCAGCTTGAACTGTTCCCAGGTAACTCGCGCATTAGCAGGCAAGGATGATAGGAAATGTGTCCACCAGATCCCTGCTGGTCCTTGCAATTGATGAGAAGCATACTCAGTTTTCAAATGCTCGGTGACTCTTAGCAAGCGAAACTTCTGC
Organism: Miscanthus lutarioriparius; assembly: GCA_904845875.1. Lineage (NCBI taxonomy): Eukaryota > Viridiplantae > Streptophyta > Magnoliopsida > Poales > Poaceae > Miscanthus > Miscanthus lutarioriparius. Next base: position 111,253,138 of record CAJGYO010000006.1, read on the forward strand.
TCAATGGTGTTGAGCCACTCGTCAGCCTGTAGTGGTTCCTCAGCCACCTTGAAGATTGGAGGCTTCGTGTCCAGAAACTCCTTGAATATACTGTGCTGATTTGGCTCGACCCCTGGTTGCTGTGGGTGGCCACGAGCGGTGTTTTGTGCGATGAGGCACAGAGCTTCTTCCATTGTCCTTTGGCTCCCCAAGAACTGAGCAAAGAACTCCTAAGTAGACGGCGGCGGTGGTGGTGGTAAGTCATCACCATTGCCATCGTGACTGCTACCAGCTCCAGCACGGGTGCGCGTCATCTGCGAAGTTGCAACAATAAGCGATTATTGGTTGATGTCAAGAGATTGCAGATGAATCATAATCATGCCAAACTGAAATTACTGGAGAAAATTCTCAAATTCACAATAAAAACAGAGGCATAACAATTCATTCTCACAACATGGCATCCCCAATTTGACCACTTATCGCGCTCATAACGCATGCAAATTTAAATCGTGATCACCAACAAGGAACGGAATTGCATTGTTGTTCAACCAAACGTGCATAGTCGTGCGATTAACAATATTACATGATAGTCGGATTACCCATACTAGATTCGAACTACAGGTCCATTATATGAATAAAGGTGATACATTAGCCCTTCCACTAAGTGCTAAGCGATCTAATCCTCATCATGATCACTGTCGAGGTCAGACGTAGGATCATCTCCTTCCTCAAGCTCCACTTCTTCTTCAGGCTCCACTTCTTCTTGTTCCTCGTCCTCTTCTAGATCCATCTCTGTAGCTCTAGGTGGGACATAAGGGTGGAGCTGGTTATTCAGCAGATGAACCTCCTCATGTAGGTTATCGTTGTATTCTTCCGCATTGGCCAGCTGCTGCTCCAGCTCAAACTGTCGAGCTCTCAGAACATCTTCCCTGGACCTGGCTTCATTCCTCTGATGAGTTAACTGAGCCATCTCTACATTGAGCCTCTCAATCTCGGCGTCGTGCTCCCTCTGAAGCTGATGTCGGTCATCGCGGGCATGACCAAGAGCACCAGACACACGTCTTAGGCTACCTTCTACTCCATCTATCACCTTCATCACTGCGAACATGGCGCTCATGGCAGGGTTATCACTGTTCTGCCCTTCTGCTGCACCAATATCCAAAGGTCTTCCTCTTGCCTGCTGCCATGAGTCAGTGGAGGGGTTGCCCCTCGGAAAGACTCCAACCAAAGCGGCTGCCAATTCCTGAGGAAAACGATCCATGATATCCCTCAGTATCCCAAAGGCTGCCCTGCCAGCTGCTTCTTCAGCAGTCCTACCAGTTGACTCATAACACCAACCTGTCCACTCAGAATCGTCACCTCGGGGACAAACAACGACCTCCACAGTAACTAAGAGACCTTCCCCCAACTGCTCATTCACCCAGAAGTAGCGGGGTTCCATTCCGTTAGGATAGCCTACATAGCTGAGCACTCTCCACAAGAGTGTAGGCATCCCAAACTCTCCAAAAAACATGTGGCGTTGATGGGTACGTGGAGCAAGCTGACGGCGGGGAGCTCTGCCTCCGGTGGACTTGCGAGCGGTCTGCTTTGTGCGTGCCATCTACACCATTAACATTTACCACTTGGTGAGACAATGCCATAATGGATAAGAGTTACTTAACCGAGTAAGAATTTTATAAGGGGAAGAACAATTTAATTATGTGAATGGCAATTATCATGATGCATGCTCATTCTGTACGTTCTCACAAACTTAAGAAAAATTTGTTTCTAACGGTAGACACGGTGGCATACATATGTTCTCTCATATATATCGTAACTAGTCGAGCTACATGTTTCGTTGTTAGTGTACCTGCATAAAATTTCATTTCAGCCCTAAACCCATAATGAAATATGTAGAATGTAATTGTAAATACTTCCATATATGTATACCCATACATATACTTCCGTATCAATCTACCCGACAATAATTTCAACCCACAATTAAATACGTACCATATACACATGCAAGCATGCATACATAGCCATACCAAAACTAACTCTTCCCGACCGCACGCTCACATCTTGCGGTCATACACTCATCATCTTACCTTGGCGTAGAGACATTTGATCCATACATTACCACTCAAGTGAATGGTATCCATACAATAGCACGCCGTATGGACGATGAAGTAAAACCCCCATGTTAATACTTAAATAGCCACCTAATAGTCCTTAATTTGGGCATAAGGAAAGTGATCATTGGCACACTTTAGATTTCAAATACCTATTATATAGCTATCCGTTGCTAGAGAAGGGTTTTTGGAAAACAAAAACTTTTGTTTTAAATACACATGTGACAATTAACGTTGAATCTTGCTCTAATACCAGCTGTCGCAGAACCGACCAATTTATAAGAGTACAAGTACAATGGCAGCCCGCAAGCGGTCACACTGTCATACTTGAACCCATATAAACCCGGTAGTCCGTCGAGTACCACGACGGGTCTCGATAAACGATTTACAACAACCAAGATCATACATGATTCAACATACATGCCACATATTACATAAAGTTCGCAGATACATTTCTCCATCAGAGTACAAATAAAAGTTATTACAAACCGAGTTTGATAGATAAAAGCGGAAGCAAATTAAGTTTGAAAGTAACGTTTCCAACATAGTTTAATACAGTGCCAAGATACGATCACGGTCCACAAAAGCATGTAGAAGGATTAGTAAGAAGCCTGCCCAAGGCTTACTCCTCATCCACAGCGGGATAGAAGCAACTCTTGCAATAACCATGATACACAGTGCCATCTACAACATGGGAAATAAAACCCTGAGTACGAGAAGGTACTCAGCTAGACTTACCCGTCATAAACCAGAAATAAAATGACTCCAAGGATTATGCAAGGCTATATAAGTGGAGATAGCTTGACAACATTTTGCATAAAAGCAATTGACTTATTGTACAATTAGGATTCCTTTATCAATTATTTATAACTATCCATCTCTAGATTAGCAACTATCCTGTGCCAAACATGTGGTATATCCATTTAAAAGCATACAATAGTAACCATAGCAGGTATTGTAATTCCATATTCATTTGAACCATCATGTTCCATAACACAGTTACTACGATGTTGGGACTAGCCAAGTTTCTCACTATCCGGGAGAGATGGCGATTCGAATCGATTTCAACCAGCTGGGAATTTATTCCTAACACAAACCCATGTCCACCAGCCACGATAGCCTTAGGTCACCTTTGGTACAACTCAGGTACACATTTCGCGGGTCCGTACCACGCCGCACAATCTGGAACACCAGATGCCAGGACGTTCAGGCCTAGCCTGCCCTTGGGCTCAGTCTGATCGTTCCTCGGAAGGAGCGCACAACAGAATGGGTCCCGGCCTGAGTTGAATTACTCGGCTTAGCGGTCGGAACGAGTTATCCGGCCAGCTAAGTGAGAGACATGCGTTCAATCTTGTCAGAAGCGCCAACAACGGTACGGTCCTTAATCGACATAGACAGGGATAGATCCACACCCAAGACCTCCATGTCTTGTTGCTTCTCTATCGTCATCCCACCCGGTCTCCATTTACATTAACCATGGTTCTTTTCCACGATAGCAATTATAACCAACCGTGCTCCGGTATCCACCTATATCTCGTAGGTGACAGGAAATCACCCGACTTCTACCGGTCTAAGCATGGCTAAGCATATATTCGATCCTGGACCTATATCGGTTAAAGGTGTAATAGCTGGACAAGGAATGTATATGCATCAAGTGGTTTCATTCAACTCTTAGAACCTAATGCATCAATCATAAGTACTTGAGTAATCATTTGTAAAATACTGGGAGACTTAGAATGCTCCAGGGCTTGCCTCGCAGGAAGGAAGTAGGGCGGTGATCAGGACACTCCGGAAGCTCTTCAGGATTCTGCTCCACGCCTTCGGGAGCTGCGGCTTGCGGATTCTCATGCTGGTCCCCTTCCTCTGCTTCTTCGAATTCTAGCAACGTTATTTCTTCCTTCGATCCTAGATGCATGAATATGGCATAAGTATTATGAATGTATATATGTTATCAAGTGCATCATGTTTATTGAGTAGGTGCATATCTCTTCTCGATTATTTAATTACTACTTTCACGATGCAACTACTATATCACAAAACAACAGCTAATTGTTTTACTTATAACAGGAGTTCTACTAATCCAAATGCAGTGATCCTGGACTTTATGGAAATCTTATCAAATTATCTGTAACTTTGTTATTAACCATTTTTACAGCAAACATCATCTCTATCATGCAACTTAGCAAACTCCAGAATCTGTCCGGAAACTATTCCAATTCGTATTATAAAGTAACAATACTTCTACTTCATATAAGTATTCAAATCTTTATGACCAAAAGTCTACCAACAGTTTAAGCATACCAAATACATCCAAGAAAACATAATGGTGAAGCCCAAACTATTTATTTAAATGCCTTTATTATTTTATTTGAACCCATAGGTTAAATAATAAACCTATACCAAATGTGCATCATAAATTCTCAGAAAATTACAGTGGCTTACTAGTGCTACCAATAGACTACTGTAAAAATTTCATGCCATTTTTCCAAGTAAAACATCCTATACAAAAATGACAAGGCAGCAAGGCTTGAAATAGCATAAATAGAAAACCTTAGTGAAAAGTGTCAAGCAATATATTTCCTATTTTTCTTAGCATCCTTATGGTACTAGGATAACCTCCAACAAATTTCATGAGTATTGGATTCCTAAATAATTTATAAAAATTTACACAAAGATCTCCTAATTATAAAAAGAAAATCTATAACTACAAATCTACACATGCACTCATCTTCAAATTTTTACCAGAGCTCATATATGCTAAGACTAGCTTACCACAAAAATTTCATAATTTTTGGAGCACAGGAACTCTAGATATAAAATAAACAAATTTGAATGCATTCAAAAGCACATTTCAAATCTCTATTTAAATCTTCAAAAATTTCTACTGTAAATGTCAAGAACATATTTTTTCTAAATACTACACTTCCTAAGTAACACTACACAATTTATTGCATAATTTTTGAAGCTACCAAACTGAAGATTCAAAAATTACAAAACATGTGAAATCTGCATTCAAAATGAACTAGCTTTAAAACATGGAGTCGCTGACACGCGGGATCCACTGGTCAGTGAGACACGAACAGAGCAGTGGCGCTGTGAGACGGTGGCGCGGCCAAAGCTCACCGACGGCGAGGTTGCCGGCGGTGACATCATCACCTAGTGACCTACTCGACCTAGCGCATCTATCGCACCACTTGACCGGCCCTATAGTCGACGCCAGTGACGACGGCGGCGGCCATGGCGGAGCGGTGGCGCTGGACGACGGCGAGGCACCGGTGGAGGCTACGACAACTCAATAGAATGCTACGCCGAGCATCCCTGAGCTACGACGGAGCTAGCTAGCGCCCTATCGTGGCCTGGGGTGGACGGTGGCGACGTGGCCATGGAGACAGGGCTAGCGGCGGAGCTCCGGCGAGCTAGCGCACGGCGCGGTTGCTTACCAAGTGCTACCAGCGGACACGGGAGGAGGCAGTGGGTTGCTGGGGTGGCGGTGGAGCTGTTGCAGTGGTAGAGGAGCAGCGAGGATGAGCTGTGGCAAGCTTTCCGTGGAGGTGGCTATGGCGGCCGAGGTTCCGGCGAGAGGGAAAAAAAAAGAAATACGCCCTCACCAAGGCGTAGCTGAAGCAACCAACACGTCAAGGCGGTGGAGGTGGATGAGGCACAACGACTGGCGAGATGGAGATGGTGGTGATGCGGTGTAGCGCACGTGAGGCGACGGCGGAGCTGCTTGGTGCTGCGGGAGCTCGATGGCTGCGCGCAAGGACGAAGGAGGAGCAGAGGAAATGCAAAAGGGAGCGCGGGATGGGTCCGTCGAGTGCTGGCGGTGTTATGGCCACGCTCTGGCGCGTCACTGCTGCGCTGGGCAGAACATCGGCGACGTGCGGCCGGTTCCCGCGCCACGCGGCGGCCACGGTCTGAACCGGTCGGCCACTGAATCCATCAATTCAGTTCGTTCAGCAACGAAATGCCAAGCCTGACGACGAGTTTTGCAATCAAAATAACTCCCTATGCAAAGCGATTCAGTGGTTTCTTTCAGAACAAAAGTCATAGTACTAAGTAGCATCTCTAAATGTTGTTCAATGATCTCGTGCTAAATCACAACATAAACTGAGTAAAATCATGATCAAGGTCGGCTTGTCAGGCTGTCAGTGATCCAAGACTTAGCAAAATTTCATAAGTCATGAGATGCTGATTTTACTGATTTTTGCGATCCAATTTCACACATGTTAGGAGCTGAATCAGTTAATGACCCAAAAATAAAAGTTGTTCCTTATGTCAAATACTACAACTTTGCTTTAGTGATCTCCTCCATGCAAGGTCTCTAACACCTAGTTCAAATTTGGTCAAACATGTCACTTTTAAATGATGATACACATCAAAGCATGGCTTAATGACCTAATTACCCCTAACCATGAATATCAAAGTTGTTTATAATGATACTCTAAACATGTTTAAGCAATTTGCAAGGTCATTCAATCATTTCATGTAGTAGTCACTCATAGAGCTAGTTAGTGTAATCACAAGAAAGCTTAAGTGTTGGTTCATGAAATGTAACCATGAACAAGGTCCTATTTGCTACCCTAGGTGTGGCTACATGTTTGTGTGACTCACATCCACCAAGTACATGTGTCCACTCATGATCATATGCATAGACACATGGAGACATGAAATAACGAGAAAAGTTGCATATGTTTAAGAACATGCGATAACAAGCAAACGTTGCAGATGTTTAAATCCAATGTTTCAATGGTAAATGCTTGTTTATGAATGCTTGATGATCATGCTCATGTTATGCAAGTCAAGTTATGCAAGGCTAACACCCGAGGTGTTACAGTGGTGGTGGTGGCAGTGTCGGTGGTGGGAACGACGGGGACAGAGGAAGCTCCAGAACCAGACATGGCTGATACCAGATTGTTGGAGCTAGGCCTATTACATAGAGGGTAGGAATGGGAGGTGGATGGTCGTGGCTTTAACGCCTGGCGGTGGACTGGTGGCTCCATGCTCAGCGTCTGGTGCGAGGGTTGGAATGCGAGGGTGAGGGAGAGCTGAATGCTAGGGAGTGAGAGAGATTAATCTCAATCTCTGGCTAATCTTCATTAAGCACAAATGTTCAATACTTATACTCCAATCCTAACAACTTCCAGCAAATGCAAAGGGATAACAACCAAATGACCCATACTCCTGAATACTCTCCTAAACACTAGGATCTAGCAACTGACGCTCTAGGCGCGCCGTGGCGATGGTGACCACGCTCTGGCCCAGCTTCGGCGCCTTGGCCCGGTCCGCTTCTCAGCCACTGGCCTTCTTCTTCCTTGCGTAGATGTTGCCCACCATAACAAACTAGCAATCAGGTCTCAAGGTGTTTGTAACCGCTGCTAGGATCCACTGTATAGCCTCATCAACAATCTTCTAGACCAAGTGACCAGGAAGGGTGAACCATTGAGTCGTACGACGTTGGAAGACTCTATCATTTGTTTCTTTCCACAACATCCAAGCAGCCAGGAGTTCGATATTGGCATCGATTAGAATCCAAATCCAGATGTACTTATATTTGTAATTGGAAGTGCAGTAATTGATGTTGATGATCAAATCCTGAAGTGCCAATGGGCCTAATATGCATTTACCATGTTGACATCAATTAGAGTCCCACAACAGGTAACAGAAAAAGAAAATAAGAGAGTTGCTATATTTCAGGTGCTTGAATTTTTATGCAACAATCTTACATAGACAACTAGTACAACTAAAAGCAACTCACAAGTCACAAGATACAATTTATAATTTTTTCTATAGCCCAACAATAATAAAATTGTATGTTTTTTCAAACAACAATAAAAAAATCAGGCATATAGAGTACTCTGTTTGTTTCATATTATAAATTGCTTTTGCTTTTCTAGATACATAGCTTTTATTATACATGTAGATACATAGCAAAAACTATGCACATATATAAAAGTTAAACGACTTATAGTTTGGAATCAGTATTGGTTGCCGTGTCACCGTCTAGGCGCCTAACGTGTCAATCAGTAGTAGTGTGATTGACTGTGCGCCGTCTCTATTCATCCAGGAACCCTGTGTCCATGCATCTACATTGTACTACTGTTTCCTAATCGGACATTGTACATTGGCATATTGTGATCTAGCTAGGGCCTATCTACACACATTCAAAGTAAATTTTTGATCGACTATGTCTTGTATGTAGCTGTATATAGATAGTAGTATGTCAATATGTTTTTTTATTGCCTCAACCTTCGATACAAGTTGTAGTATCTGAACACACACCAACTCACACCACAACACCACACGTACACACCTAGATCTACAACCTATATCTAGGTCAACTAGAACACGGCTGAGAGATATGATAGTTGTAGCCCATCCGTGTGAGGCATCCCCCATCCTGAAAATAATTGAGGGAAAACCCCGATGGGAGATGTGAGGCGAGCAAGCATCGAAATCACGATTGGCACTACATAAAAAACCACATAATCATCACCTCACCATGGACACGACCAGTAAGGCGTGTCTACTGTACTACAACTACAGACGCGCCTTCCTGATGCGCGTCTGTAGTAAGTCACCGGCGGGGGTCGGTGGTCCGGCGAGGTCAACACACGTCTATAATAAGAGCTTACTACAGACACGTGTTGGTAAAAGGCGTCTAAGATAAACCTACATACACGTGTATGTAAAAAGCGTCTGTATCTGCAATAGTTATTAAAGACGAGTGTTCTGATTTCCGAGTCTTCGATAACGGGATCGAACGCTACGGACGCGCGTACGTGACACGCGTCTATAGTAAGATCTCTTATTGCAGACGTGTGTTTCCAACACGTGTCTTGAGTAATCCTACTTGTAGCAGACACGTCCTCCTCTATACGCGTCTGTACTTTGCGGCATACATGTGTTCCGTACGTGCATCTGTAGCACTTGGCCTGCGTACTTAGCCATTGGCATGTGCTAATGGGCAGAGGGAGGTACTTGGTGCGTACGAAACATAGCGGGCAGTGGCTCTTGCGTGGCTTTGAGGATCGCTGTTGTAGTGGGCGATGGTGGGCGGCCTTAGGCCACGTCGCGTAGGCTGCCAGGCGTAGGTGAGCAAGTCTTAAGCTCAAGCCACCGGTGCTCCTCTCTTTCCCTCTTCTCTCCCGGAGCACCGCCGCGCCGTTCAACTATGAAATTCGTCGTTGTTGTTCCATCTTCTCCCAATTTCCCGCGCTCCTAGCTCTGCCTAGTTCTTGTGGTCCTCCTCGAACCACTGTAGCCACCTCTCGCTGTCGCAATTGCCCTCGGCATCGGTTGTCACCATGACCATGCCACCATGGCCGCCATAGGCAGCTCACCATGGCCAGCTCGTTCCAGCACTCCTCTGGTGATCCCGTTTATTGTTTTAGCTCTCCTGCAACTCCATGATGCTCATCGGCTCTATTCTTTTACCTCTAACGCATAGGTCACGTCAGAACGGCGACCTCACCCCTAGTTCGCACCGCTGCACGCACCATCACCGCTGGCTCATCTAGCTCTACCTCATCTCCGGTTCAACCAAGCAGTGCATCGACATCGCGGTGAGCTGCTAATGCTGCCTGAGCCCTTCGACTATCCTCTACCATGCTATATTGGCGGAGCACCGCCACGTCGCCGTTCTGTGTCCGCCACACTACCATGGCTATGGTCGAGCTCGAGTTTGACTCTAACTCGTTCCTCTCTGCAGTGTACTCGATCAGGCATGCTCTAACCGTGCTTCACCATCTCAAGCTGTAGGGGATCGTCGATGTGCTCAGCTCTCCTCCCTGGTCCCCGACGTGTTTTTCTCTTTGGCCTCCTATTCTCTGGCATGTGCTTCTTTTGTAGGCTATGGAGGATCGAGGCCACTAGTTGTATGTTCAGAACCGTACTTGTAATGAGTACTTGGAAGGACTGAAACATTTCCTAGCTATTGCAGATGTGGACATGAGGAATGGACATAAGTCATCTATGTTGTGCCCATGTGTTGACTGTAAGAATGAGAAGCAGTACTTGAATCAGTTGTTAGTCCATGCCCACCTAATTCTTTGAGGATTCATGGATGACTACAGATATTGGAACAAACATGGAGAAGAAGGTGTCAATGAGCGAGATGGTGAAGAAAGACTTCATGAAACTTGTGCCAGTGGTAATGAGGAAGCACCCTTTGGCAATGAGGAACTATGTGATGATGTTGTAGCAGAGATTGCTGCTAGCCCTGTCCCTACGGTTGAGAATCTAGAGGAGATGGTGCGTGTTGCCTTTGGCTTTGATGAGTACACTGGTTCGGAGTTTAAGAAGCTGAAGCAGCTGTTGGAAGATATGAAGACACCACTCTATCCGAGTTGCAATGAGAGGTATACAAAGTTGTCCGCTTCACTAAAGCTTCTCCAACTGAAGGTGTCACATCACTGGATTGACAAGGGCTTCAGAGAATTGCTAGAAGTGCTCAAAGATATGTTTCCTGAGGGGAATCAAATACCCAGGACTACATATGAGGCCAAGAAGATTGTTTGTCCGATGGGATTGAAGTTCGAGAAAATTAATGCTTGCAAGAAAGACTGCATCCTGTTCCATGGTGACAATGCAGCCCTCACTAAATGCCCCAAGTGTGGGACCTCTCATTACAAGCGAAGAACTGACAAGGGTGATGACGGCGAGGAGACACGCCGTAGAGTTCCTAGGAAGTTTGCTTGGTACTTCCCTATAATTCCTCGCCTAAAATGTTTGTTTGCAACCTCCAAGGATGCACGACTGTTGAGCTGGCACTCGGATGGGTGGACGGTTGATGATTACATATGACACCCAGTAGATGGTATTCAGTGGCGGGTCATTGATTTCAAGAATCAAACTTTTGCTGATGAGCCAAGGAATCTTTGGTTTGCACTCAACACGTATGGCATGAACCCATTTGGTAACATGAGTAGCTCACATAGTGTCTGGCCCATGCTATTAACTATCTACAACCTTCCCCATGGCTGTGTAACAAGAGGAGTTGCATGATGATGTCAGTTATGATATCTAGTCCATGTCAACTAGGTGTTAACATTGACGTGTATCTGAGGTCGCTTATTGATGATTTCAAGGAACTCTAGAAAGAAGAGGGTATCAAGGTGTACGATGGGTTCAGGAAAGAACATTTCAACCTATGTGCCATGCTCTTCACCACTATCACTGATATTCTAGGACATCGTAGCATGTCCAGGCAGAGCAAAGGAGAAAAAGACTGCTTTCATTACTTAGATGACACATAGACTGTTTGGTTGAATAACTCAAAGAAGAGGGTCTATGTAAGGCACCGACGTTTCCTTCCTAAGTCTCATCCATACCGGGAGATGAAACATTAGTTTGTTGGCACTAGGGAGACAGGATCTATACCAAGGCATTTCAGCGGGCAATAGGTATATGACCAGGTGGTAGAGCATACCACGCTTAAAGTTGACCCGGAGAGCACTGTCCTTGGAAAGCGAAAGCGCAGTGCAAAAGCAAAGAGTGCCGATAAGAAGAGGTGGAAGAAAATGTCAATCTTGTGGGGACTGCCTTACTAGAAAGACAACTGGAAGGACATAGCGGTCCGCCACAGCATTGATCCCATGCATGAGAAAAAGAATGTCTATGGGAGTTTGCTTGGGACACTCATGAATGACAAATGGAAAACCAAGGACCATGCAAAAGAAAGAGCTGACCTAGAGGAATTGGACATAAGGCCCGAGCTCTATCCTGACGGTACCAGTGCCCAGCCACCTCTATCTACCATAAACCTGACCCGAGAATAGAAGCAGGAATTGTGCGACTTCTTTTGTAGTGTTAAACTTCCCTCTAGATATGCAGCCAACATCCAAAAGCTTGTGCCTGCAAGAGAAAACAAGATGCTTCCCATGAAGGCTCATGATTGCGATGTTATGCTCACAACGATGCTTGCAGTTGGTATCCGGAACATATTGCCAGAAAAAACCCCAATGGCAATCATGAGCCTCTGCTCCTTCTTTAATGCAATCTATCAGAAGGTCATTGATGAACAATCACTGGAAGATCTTGAAAAGAACATGATTGAGGTGATGTGTCTCCTTGAGGCTTACTTCCTGCTAACTTTCTTTGACATATCTGTTCATCTCATTGTACATTTGGTCAAGGAGATCAGGTATCTTGGACCGATGTTCCTCCACCACATGTATCCGTATGAGAGATTTATGAGCACTCTGAATAGGTATGCCAAGAGTCAGGTCCATCCTGAGGGAAGCATGGCGCAGTGCTATTCTACTGAGGAGGTGGTTGACTGGTGCCTCGGTTACATGGACCCCACCAATCCAATTGGCATCTCCAACTCTCGCCATGAGGGAAGGTTAGCGGGCAGAGGGTGTGTTGGGGAGAAGCACATTACTCTAGAGAGAGATGCCTATGAACGAGCCCACTTTCTAGTGTTGTAGCACACAGCAGAGGTGGAACCTTACATTGAAGAGCATATGGAGATGTTGAGGCAACAAAACCCGCACCAGGGCGAAGCTTGGTTAGTGAGGGCACATATGAGTGGGTTCAACATCTGGTTCAGAGATCGACTTGCCAGTTCAACCTCTTACACAGACTAAAGGCTTCGAAAGCTGGCAAAGGGGCCTTTCTTCATAGTCACAACCTATCAAGGCCATGACATAAATGGATATACCTTTTACACCATTGATCAAGACAAGAAGAGCGTGTACAAGAACAATGTTGTTCTTGTAGATGCATTTGACAGCAAGATGCAAAAGACAACGTACTATGGTCGGATTGAAGAGATATGGGAACTTTTGTATGCAGGCTTCAAGGTGCCCATTTTTCGGTGTCGATGGGTTCAGGGAAGTTAGGGTGTCATGAAAGACAGGTATTGCTTCACTATGGTTGACCTCAACCAAGTTGGGTACAGGAACAAGCCATTTGTAGTCGCAAGTTAGGTTTCCCAAGTCTTCTATGTGCGTGACACTAGAAACAAGAAACGATAAGTGGTTCTCCTTGGAAAAAGTGGGTTGTCGGACTTGAAAATCCAGTGGACGAGGAAGAGTTCAATCAATCCAATGAAGTGCCTCCTTTGGATACTTCCATCCTCCCTGTGATTCTGGTGAGCGAGCTAACTCCATACCTAAGAGATGACCGTAAAGAGGTTGCCCCCATGGCAAAAAGTCGCCGAAAACGACAAGTACGCAAAAAAGATGCTCATGTGAGTTTTTGAACAATGTGCAATCTCATTTTTTAGTTAACAATATATATTTGTCATCGCTCTTACTTACAATGTGATGTTACTTTTAGGAATTCAGGAAGGGATTCTGGCTAATGAGAGAAGTTTATGTCATCAAGGATGTAAATTGTAGAATGAGAGATGTAAATTGTACTGAATAAGTTCATGTCATCTAGTCTAGGATGTTAAGCCCACAACTCCTTGTAATGTGTATGGTACCTTGTGGATGTATGCTGAAATTTGCTTATCAAGACACACATATATAGCTAATTAACATGTAGGTGTCCATATATATCCCAGCAGCATCCAGTCATTGCTATGGTCATAACAGCAACACACATAACATATATATACATAGATAGCTCTCTTCTCCTCCTTCTTAGCCAGCATCTTCTTCAACTCATGAGCATCCAGTATTTGAGCACACAACACATACATGAATTAAACCAATAGCATCCAGTGGCTGCTATGGTCATCACAGCAACACAAATATGCACCACAATATCACATATATATACATAGATAGCTAATTAATTTAATGTGTCCATACATGATCAGCATCTAGCACATAGATGAGCCGGTGTCCATACAACATATATCACCACACCGTACATATATTATCTAAGTTAATTAGGTAACTTAAGGTCATCACTGTCGCAATGGCATGATCACTTCAGCTTCTTAGCTAGGACGTTGTCCACCTCCTTGGTTAGGCCCTCTAACTTCTGAGACATAGCCGCCAGCTGGCCACCCATGGTGTCCACCATCTCCTTAGTAGGTCCCTTCTCCTCCTTCTCAGCCAGCATCTTCTTCAACTCTTGTGTTTCCACAGCTTGATTGTTCAGCAACTCCTTGACGTTGTCAAGCGTCCAGTGAATAGCCAAGAGCCTTTCCTATAGTGGCTTCAAAACCACTGCCTGCAGGGCCTCATGCATGGTAGCTGGAGGGACCACAAAAGATGGAGCCTACATATATGCACAGAAATAGTTATCAAACAGTAAATTCTTGACAATGCTATTTTCTGAACTAAGATAACTGAAGCCTGAACTATTTTCTAAAAGTGTTCAGTAAACATGAAACACTGATAACTTTGATCAAATCCTCAAGTACAGTGACAATTGACTCACACAAGTTCACTTATCAACCAAATACAATTCCAGTCCCACCAAACACATTTCCAGCCCCACAATGACCACGGGAGCATCGCTCAAAACCAGCAACTAGTAATTCCTCATCAAAATGCGGGAAACATATGCCAAACACTAACTTACAGTTAACTGAAACAAATTCAAACAAATTTAAACACAAACATAGGCATATATATGCAAAGGCTATCCGATGAGATGTCCACCTCTAGCATGACCACCGGCGACTCCTTCTCCTTCTCCATGGCCTTCCTCCTCACCTCCATCAGCTTCACCGCCGGCGAGGAAGAGGGCCCCGCCGCCAAGGAAGAGTACATCCCTTCTTCTTTACCGCCACTGATGAGGCGAGCACGACCTTCTTCCTAGAAGCCATCCCATACCTCTTCTTGAACCTCGGCGGGCACACCAGGACGTCCTCCACCTCCACCTTCACCGCCACTAGCTTCGAGGGTGAGGCCGTGGAGGAAGGGGCGAACCGCCTAGTCCCTGTGTCCCTTCCACAGTGGCGCCTCTCGGACCTTGTCATCTCCAAGGGCGGCGGCGACGGAGAGGAGGTGAGAGGGGTGAAGTGCGGTGGTGGCGAGTGAGGCGAACGCATGGAGGCGTAGAGTGTGGAGTGTGAGGGTGGCGAAGTGAGCGAGGTGATGTGACGGGTGGCAGCAGTTATTTTAGTTTGAGGGTGGCAGCAGTTATATGGAAGGAACGACGCCAGTTCAGATCTGAATCTGAAGGGAAGCAGTAGTACATACGCTCCTTGACTACACGTATCAGAAGTTACAACTACTCCAGACGCGCCTTTAATACTGCCGACGCGTGTTTCCAACACGCGTCTGTAGTAGTTAAATTGATAATTTCAAACTCAAATTTTCGAATACAATTTTAGTACAGTAAATGATCTAAAATAGAAATGTTGTAAACATAAAAGTTATAGACCTCACCAAGATCTACAACTTTTATTTTATAAAACTTTTCATGTGACTTTATTTGTATAATTCAAAATTTGAATTTAAAAAAATGGGAAGTTCAAACAAGATTTTCAAACACCAAATGATGTCTGATGAAAAAGTCATGAACATAAAAGTTGTATATCTCAACAAGATCTACAACTTTTATCTTGGAAAACTTTTCATGTGACTCTGTTTGAACCATTGAAAATTTGAATATAAAAAAGGCAAATTAAAACAACATTTTGAAACACCAAATGAATTCATATGAAAAAGTCATGAACATGAAAGTTGTACAACTCATCAAGATGTACAACTTTTATTTTGATCATTTCTTCATCTGAGAAAGTGAGAGTAACGTTGTTCATAAATTTTACATATCTCTCATATGGTTTCATAAACTATAAGAGAGATATGAAGATTTTGTGAACAATGTTACTATCATTTTCTCGGATGATGAAATGACCAAAATAAAAATTGTAGATCTTGATCAGTTCTACAACTTTGTTGTTGATAACTTTTTTAGCTGAAACCATTTATTGCTTCAAAATGTTGTTTGAAGTTGCCATTTCTTGAAATTCAAATTTTGAATTGATAAAACACAGTCACATGAAAAAAATGACAAAAATAATAGCTGTAACAACACAATAAATGGGTAGAGCATCATTTTTACAAAAATTTGAGAAAAAATCATCAAATTTAAAGTTAGTATGAGGGAGAAAGACTAGTTACAAGTTTTAGCCAGAGATTAAAAAGAAAAATCACACTTGTTCATCAATCTTTTAACCAATGGAAATTATCGCGTTCCCTAATTAAATTATTCAAACCACTTTATGTTCGTACTCCTTACATAGCGCAATGGAAAGACACTTGCTTCTAGGCTTGCAGGTCTCAGGTTCGATCTCTGGGTGGGACACAATTTTTTGACCTATTTTTTATTTCTACAGACGCGTCTTGGCCACACGTGTCTTTAGTTAGAAATTTTCTTTTGCCCACCATTTTTGCCCGCCGTTTGTTTCTAGACATTCTAATTTTCTTTTCCCCAAGTCAATTCACATCCAAGAACAGCATTCTAGGGTTTCGCTGTCCGCTGCCCGCTCCTCGCCGCCTCCGCCGTCTTCGCCCCCGTCCGCTCCCCACATTCTAGGGTTCCACCGTTGCCGCATCTGCTCACCGTCCACATCCGCGTGCCGGCGTCCGCCCTCCTTCATCTCCGACGTTGTTCACCGAGGTCTGACAGCTCCGAGGCTGTCCTCCACCATTGTCTCCAACTCCGTCCAATAGGGCACAACGCACCGTCTCCAAAGCGGCTGCGCGTGGCAGTGGCCATTCTAGAGGCACTGTGAGCAGAGCAGAGGCCATAGGTCGACAACTTCTTCCACTTCCCGCAACCCCTTCGTCCTCTCCAACAGTGCTAGCCTCCTCCTTCCACCCCACCTGGTGAGTTCTAACTTGGATTTTCTTGAGTTAGATGTAGCAACTTAGTGATTTTGCAATAGCCAAGGATTTGTAGTAGGAAAGACTATTATCGAGTCTCTGTTTGTTTCTGGTTGAGGGATTTTTGATGGATAGTTGTCAGGTATAGTAGATAGATAAGGAGCAGTAGATGGATTTTTGAAAATTAGAATGTCTGGTTATGCTTGTATGTGGATTGAGATGTTCTTGTGCCTATGACATGAATGAAATACTAGACTAGTAGCATTGGTTTCTAGAGCCTGAACTTGTACATTAATTTTAGTCTTATCATGTATATGTTGTACAATGGGTTGTAAATATTTATCTGGACTACTAGCTTTGTTATAGTACTCAACACTTGCTCATACTCTACTTATGCTTGTTGATCAGTATAAACTCTTGTGGGTCATACTTAGCTAAGAATTTCAATTAGTATTACATAATGTTGTATTTTCTGTTGCTTCCTAAACTAATGATCTAGTTATGTGGGTCATACTGATGCTTGCTCATACTCTACTTTGCTATTGTTTTCACTGCATATGTGTCAAACATGGCTCTGCGGTGCTGTGAAAGGTGTCTTCACTGCTAGCTATTGACTACTATTACAGTCCCTATTAGAATGGTAAGATGCAGCTTTGATGATATACTTAGTGTTCGCCTAAATGGCCAGTAAACGGTAAACGGTGGTAAACTATTTTGTTTAGGGGGTAAATGAAAATTAAACAGTTGACCGTTTAAACGGTCAAAAAACAGGAAAAAACGGTCTAAATGGCCTAAACGGAATGGAGATAAACATCATTAAATGGGCTAAATAGCTGTTTAAACGGTTGTCTAGACGAACACGAGGTAAATCTAGTTCAGTTTTGTATGGATAAATTTGTATACTTAAGTTTATTATATTTATAAATATGTACACTTGATATGTTACATGCATAAATATCTATATTTAGTTCTTTTCACATGCATAAATATATATACATACCAAAATAATTGATTTTTACTCGGATAAATATGTATAAATGCTAGAATACTTGATTTTTTACATGCACTTATATAATTATATGTATTTTTTTTAAAAAGTACAAAACCGTTTAGACCGTTTAACTTCGTTTAAACACCGTGTAAACAGCCTAAACGCTAAACGAAGGGTGACCGTGTAAAGACCATTTACCGTTTAGGAAAACATTGGATATACTAATACTAGTTACTATTAGATGTCAGTGCTCTATCATGTTCACTAACAACCTTGCTCACCTCTGTTTGATAGATGTCTGAGCACACATCTATGGCATCATTAGCAGGAGAAGGCGAAGAACCAACTAACAGTGGAGAGAAGGGACACAACATAGATGCTAATGAAGAGGAGGAAGAGAGAGATGCAGATGCAAGGAACCAAGAGGGAGATGGTACTGCAGAGGATGAAGAGAGATATGCTAATGCAGAGGCACAACAATCTGAACCTCCTTGTAAACCCTGGATAAGAAAGAGGACAGTCAGCCGGTGGCCGATGATAAGATAATCGTCATGGGGCTCACTCCGACTAGGTTTTCGACAGAGAAGAGGGCCCAAATAAGAATCAGGAAGCTGGTTGGTCTGATTGCTAGACAAAGGATCTCCTTGGTCATGCCTTCATTCAATTCACTAAGTGAACAAGACAAGATGATTATATTTGATGAGTGTGTCTAGCCTTGGTTGGAGTTTCCAGAAGAATTGAAGGCTACAACGTGTAAGAAGATAATGCAGATGGTAGCCAAGAGTTGGAGAACCCACAAAAGTGACCTTACACGCAATTTCATCAACAAAGGGTTGGATGCAACGGTGAAGCACACATACATTCTGAAAGAAGATTGGGCAGCGTTTGTGAAACTGAAGGACAACGAAGAATCAAAGGCAACAAGTGAGAAGTACAAGAAGCTTCGGGAGAGGAACAAGCATGACTACTGCCTGGGACTGGAGGGTATGATGGGAAAGCCACAAAGTGGGAACAGAAGGATAGGGAGTTAGCCTCCCAAGGCATTAGTAATCCTTGGGACTAGTTTTCAGGTGGTCGCCCAATGAATTTTCTGCGTGCACGGAGTACTTTGGTTAGGTCAGAAGGAAGTGCTGAGATTCGTTGGTTAAAAGATTCAACTAAAAGTGTATCTAAGCTAATTTTAGAGAAGCAAGGAGCCCTTGAGTCTTCAGGGCTCTCTTTGGTTCGGGACAAGGATGTGCTCATAGAGGTCTTGGGCAGCCCAGAACAGACATGTGTGTAGTGTGTCTAGTTACTGTGGTTGGAAGCATTGGCCAGACTGCGCTGGCATGTATAGAAAGAGGAAGCAATCTGCAAGTGATGTAGATGTGGAAGCCATCAAAGAAGTAGTTAAAAGCCAAGCGACAGAAGAAATTACCAAGAAGATCACAAGTGATATCATGGCCATGTTGCGTGACCAAGGAGTGCATTTGAGGTCACCTTCCAACACCCCTAGCCCTGTAGGTGGTCGGAAGAGCAGCTGTGCCTCAGCCTCGGATGTAGTCGAAAGAGACTACATCGATGGACTTGAGGCAACTCCAGATCTAGATACTATGGACCTTCTAATAGAGCCAACACCATGTAGCCTAGTAATCAACCCTGGAGGTTATCAGATGGAGGTAGCAAGGGGTTGGGTCTTCCCAGCGCAAACTGAGCTATGTTCACAACTAGTAATGGAACATAATGCCATTGTACATATTGACTATGTACATCCGGAACATGAGGATAGACCGCTGAGTCAGCCCCCAAGTCCTGAGGTAAGAACTCTTGGATAGGCTCTATACAAGAGGGTCCAGTGGAGGAGAGGCTAGATTGTGATATCAAAGGTGCTCTCTTCTCCAAAGTTATGAAGACCTCCACTGCCTGTGAGCTCCAAAAGCAATCTAAAAGGACTTTGTGAGAGACAATGAGAAGGTGACCTCTAAGAGTGCAACTGTTGACAAGCCAAAGAGTGGCACTACTATAGAAAAGAGTGCTTCAAAGGAGACTGATGTAGCGCCAGAGGAGCCTAAGTCCACAACTGCTCCAGCTGACCCACCGACAAAGCCGAACAAGGCTAAGTCCACAACTACTCCAGCTAACCCACCGAAACAACCTATAGCAGTCAAGAGTGACTACAAACTGGAGCAGTAGCATAAGGTGGAGAAACCCTCCAGATCGTCTAAGTGTGACCCTGGGGGTTCTGATATGGAACAAGGCCAATGCCAAGTTCAAATTTAGAGAGCGATTCCTATCAGAAATAGAGCTTGAGATGGTAGGACCTAGGTGTGTTGCTCGTCATGCTTGGTACATGAAAGAATGTGAAGAGAAGAGGACAACCAGGTTGGTTGCTGTGTTCAAGAAACAACATTTTTTGCGTGAGGCAGACACTGAGTTTTTGTTGTGGGATTAGAAGACTTGTTTGACCTCTTCAAACTTGATGGATTGGATGTAAGACTTCTTCGCGTGTTGTCTCTAAGTACAATTTCATCTATTTTTTGGGCTTGTTCATTTTTAGCTAGGGAGGCTCTTCATATATTTGCTTGCTAAATTGCTTTTGTATGCTTCTTTATTCCTAGATGTCTGATTGTAGAAGCTAGGGCCAAAGATGTGCCTGTTGGCATTATTGATCTAGATTCAGTGTCAATAAAGACTATGAACACTGATAGAGGCTATAGCATGGATTATCTAGAATATTGCCTAAGGAAATATGCCAAGAAAAAGTTTGTGATGTTTGCATATAACTGTGGTGGGCACTGGATTGCTATCATCATCGCTCGAATGTGGCAGAAGGTGATATACCTCGACTCCATTAGAGGCAAGAAGTCAGATTTGACTCCTATCAAATCTGTGATAGATGAGTGAGTATTGTCTAACCTACTATTGACCCATGTATTTCTTTCTTAATTATGTTAGTGGAAGTCAAAAAAATTTGATAACAACTCATGTGTGTGTAGTGCTTTTGGCAATTGCCAACCCAAGTCGAAGAAAGGGCAGAGAAAATTGAAGTTGACCCATGCATTCAAAATTCCAGTAAGTAGTGCTTCACTTCCAGTTGTGAAGTCATTTTGTCAATTTAATTATTAACCATATGTTTCCTATGTTCATAGTGCCAACAGCAAGGTCTGGACCACACATGTGTGTTCTTTGTGGCCCACAATTTGATGCTGGCGATAGGACAGGCCAATCTGACTGATCCTCAAGTACAACTACAAATATATATATATTTATTACTGCTCAGCTGCTGTGATCTACTTAGAATGCCTTGATCCCCTCTTGTTGTCATATATACTGCTGCTGTTAATTTTTAAAACTGCTGCTGTGATCTAGAACAAGATGAAGCTGCTGCTGTGATATGTTGCTATGACCCTTTTGTAGACTATGGTTGGCTTATAAACATTTACTTATAATTTTTGGTTCTGCTTGCTGTCATATATATATATTGTCATCTCTTGTTGTGCAACTTTATTTTATGGATGATGGCTATACACATGTGCAACTTCATCTTATGACGACCTTTCTTTGTCTTTGGATTTTGAAGTGCAGTCCACTGAAATCAACTTTGCGGACATTAGAGAGAATCTCGCCTCATTTATTGTGTCGCAGATCCTTGATGAAACAAGCGAGTTTCATTGTTCACATACAAAACCATGATGAAGTGCCTGGTATATATGTTCATTTGATCTGTTAACTATGTTTGGAGCCTGTGAGATACAATTGTAGCTGTGAGATATAAACATGTGAGAATAACCTGGTGATAAACAATCGATCTACTATGAACTATGTGTGATATGTGTGTACTTTGAACAAATTAAGTTTTGAGATGAACATATATGTTATTTCTGTGAGATCTGTGTATATATATCTGTGATCTGCATATATCTATGCTATTTGGGCTGTGTTGTGGGCTACAGATGGGTCTAGGCTACAGACGTGTCTATAGCATTTTTCTTACTACAGACGTGTCTATAGTCTAGACCCGTCTAAGGTAAGGCAAATACTACAGACGCTTTTACAAACATCGTCTGTAGTAGGATTCTTACTACAGACGCGTGTATTGTACATGCGTCGACACTATGTTTCTTCACACAGACGTGTTTACAAACATCATCTGTAGTAGGATTCTTACTACAGACGCTGATGTTGTACACGCGTCGGTACTATGTTTCTTCACACAGACGCGTTTATAAACATCGTCTGTAGTAGGATTCTTACTATACGACACTATATTTTCTCACACAGACGTGTTTACAAATATCGTCTGTAGTAGGATTCTTACTACAGGCGCTTGTACTGCACATGCGTCGGCACTATGTTTCTTCACACAGACACGTTTACAAACATCGTCCGTAGTAGGATTCTTACTACAAACACATGTTAAGGACAAGCGTCCGAGATATGGTTCTTCATACAGACGCGTCTTAATCTTCTCGTAGACACATGTTGGGAACATGAGTCTCCAGTAAGAGCTTACTACAGACGCGTGTTGATACTCGCCAGTCTCTGTTAAGGGCTCATCACAGACGCGTGTTCGTTTTTGTCACAGTCGCGTGTTAGTAACACACATTTGTAGTGCGTGCTTATTACAGACGTTTTTTGCACGTTTGTAATAAACCTTATTACAAATGCGTTATGGCCGTCTGTGATGTGCCTGAATGCGTGTTTGTGATGTGCTTTTTTTACATAGTGCGGCTGCTCACCACTCGAGCACTCTGCCGTTCGAGCTACGGCTCAGTCCCAGTATGTCAGTATGTTGGTATGTGTGGGGGGTATGACCCCGGATACCCACGACAGACTACATGGGCTGCGCCGCTAGGGGTGGTCCAGCCCACAAGACGAAGCCTTGTGGAGCACGGCGCTGCTCGGCGCGCCCGTAAAGACACCGGGAAGGTATCCTGAAGATAGGGCATAATCTATTAGGATATGTTCGATTCCATGATTCCTCTAATCTGTTATTACTTACCGGTTATCTCCTAGATCTAACCGACTTGTAACCCAACCCCTTGGCTATATAAAGCGGGTAGGGGACCCCCTCAAAACACATGCAATATTATACGATAACCAATACAAACCAACAGACCACAGGAGTATGGTATTACGTCATGCAGATGGCCCGAACCTGTCTAACTCTTGTCTCTCTATTGCCTTCTTGTTCTTGATTATGCGCACCTCTACCGATCAATCTATCTTCGTGGGATACCCCTCGGAGGACTATCAACGATATTCTATCGACAGTTGGTGCGCCAAGTAGGGGTGTGCGTGCTATTTCTATGATGAACAAGATGGTACATTTTGCAGGCTCTTCATCCTCCCCAAAGCCCGGCCAGATCTTAATGGTCGGATCGATCTCCTGGGTCATCAATGCTGATGGAGACGGGAGATCATCGAACCGGTGCAGATTGATTCTGCACCGACCACACTAGCACCTACAACAATAGATCTAATCTTGGAACCACCTCCGAGGTCATCTTCACCAATGACTCGTCGCATGCTCCCCCACTACCTGAGGAAGCAGATCGACAATGACGATCTGATCGCATCCATTGATCAGGTTGGCCAGAAGCTCGCCGACTACCTCTCCCTCATGGAATCGGCTCTGACCACTCTGGTTCAGTGCCAACCACCCTTAGATTCTAATCTATCAGAGGCTGATCAGGAAACTCCAGGGGTTACGGCCGCCATCAATCAAGATGCCCTAAGGGGCAAATTCGCCGACTAGGTGGGAGACATCTATCCTCTCGCTGACCCGATCGCCGACCAGCTCTCGTAGACTATCAATATGCTGCAAATTGGCCGACATCCCAAAGCATCCCTCCACACCTTCCTAGAGGAAAATCTAGACTTCGAGTCCCAAGGCTCTATGGAGACTGTCGCCAAAACCGCCGCCGTCCAACCTCCTTTCCCACCCTTCCGCGGAGGTGGGGTTTTTAATGTCAGCATCGACGGCCCTCCATAGGATGGAGATACCGATGAGGACCGCGCATCTCATGTCAATAGAAATGCCAACCATGCGCAGCGCCGAGCGAATGAGGCCGCCATTGTGCTAGCCGAGGCTGCTCACAATGGAGAACAACTCGACTCGCAAGGGAGGCCATGCCCACTCCGCTGCAACCTCGATGACGAATTTGTCTATGTCGACGGTCATGATGTCTACAAGACCACAAGCGCCAACTTGGCTGTGGCCGCTAATGAGCTCGCTTGGCTTGAGCAAACGCCAGAGGTCGCCAAGGTCACCGCAATGCTTAAAGCTGCACACTACCAAGTCAACGAGATCCGCCAGGATCAGGGACCTTCCTACCCAACAAGCTTGAATCGCCGATCCGCCGTGCCAAGATCCAATCGCCGCCCTAATAGAAGATGCTTCATGGATCAACATCGTGATGATGGACAGCCCCTCGCCAACATGACCAAGAAGTCGACCAAGATGTCCGAGCACACATCAACAACCTCCGGGATGCACGACGTCATATCGATGGGCGCTGTTTCTCTCGGCATGAGGAGGAAGTATGCCAGCGTCAAGAATACGAGCAAGAATTTGGTAATCCAGATGCAGCCCTCTAGCCGCTTAACGTCGGTAATGCCGCCGATCACCACGGTGACGATCCCAAAGAGCCCGAGCATTCACGAGAGCACTCCGAACACTCCAATGGCCCCGTGGTTTCAAAATCACCGAGGTCGAGCCCTACGAGGGGCGGATGAACCCCACACAGTGGCTACAAGCTTATGCCACCGCCTTGCATGCCGCCGGGGAGACACCTGTGTCATGGAGAACTATCTTCCCATCATGCTCACGCCGACTACAATGAACTAGCTCATGAGCCTTGCCCTAGATTCCATCGAATCTTGGAAAGAACTGAAGAAGGTCTTCACCGACAACTACATGGCTATGTGTAGTCAGCCGGGCACCAAGCATGATCTGAATCACATCTATCAGAAACCATCCGAGCTCCTTCGTAGCTACATCAGACATTTTTCTAAGATGAGGAATTCTATTCCTAACATCACGGAAGTAGAATTCATCACCGCCTTTGTTCGAGGACTCCATCACCGCGACCTCTGCTCCAAATTCAATCGTAAGCCGCTAAAGGGGATTGGTGAGATGATCATGACCACCGATCAGTACGCCGACGTTGAAGAGGCCGAAGTTCACCGCAACGAGGATGCTGGCACTCACCGCCCAACTTGCCACAGTGACGAGCGTCCCAACGAATGACGCCACAATGACCGCCGCTACGACGATCGCGGCCACCATCAGGACAGTGGCCACGATCGGCCAAAAGGGTCCAAAACTGGTCAATATCACTGCCGCTGACCAGACAACATCATCGCCACCAAACGAAACTACGACAAGCGGTACCAAAAAATCCTCGAAGGCCCGTGCCCCCTCCACTAGAACAGCAAGCACAAGATGAAGGACTGCCTTGGCTTGGCTAAGGAATTCTAGGGCACAAAGAAGGACAACGACAACGATGATGGAGCCAGAGGTCATCGACCACCTAGGGACAACAATAACGCCTTCTAGGATCACGACAAAGTGGTCACCACTATCTTCGGGGCCTCGCTGCCACCGATAGCAGAAAAGAACGAAAACTCACCGCCCGCGGGGTGCTCGCCGTCAACATAGAAGATGCTTTCACCAACCCTAGCTATCGCCCCTGGTCTGAGGTCCCCATCACCTTCAGCAGGGCCGATCAGTGGGTGGACATCCCTTACATAGGGCATTTCCCCCTCATTCTCGGTGCAACCGTCAAGAAAGTACTTTTCAGAAAAGTGCTCATCGATGGCGGAATTGCTCTGAACCTCCTCTTCGCCAGAGCCCTAAAGGAGCTGGGCCTTGGAATAGAAGACCTCACTCCTCTAACTCCTCCTTCTAGGGTGTGGTACCTGGTAGGGCATCCAAACTGCTTGGAGAGATCACCCTCCCGTTACAATTCGGCATGGCTAGCAACTTCCGTGTCGAGCATATAAACTTCTACGTCACCGACTTCAACACCGCCTACCACGCATACTTGGTCAGCCAGCTCTGGCCAAGTTCATGGCCATACCGCACTACGCCTATCTGGTATTAAAGATGCCTTCACCTGACAGGAGTCCTGGCCCTGTGGGCCAACCTCTCTATCGCCTATGCCTACAAAACAGAAGTCTCTCCCTCGCCGAAGCCACCAACCTCTCCATCCAGATGGCTAGTGTGGTCACCGATGTCAAGACGGTGCCCGCCGACAACCTGGAGATCCTAGCGCTGGAGCCTCCTCATGTGATAGGTACTGAACTATTTTAGTACGGGAGTTGGCCCGATCTTCATGGCAGTAGGTCACGATCAAGATAACTTGTAACAAGGCAGCGGGGATAAAAGGTAACTTGCTGAAGAACAGCGGAGTAACTAGCTTTATACCTGACCAAGGTTGGATGTGACCAAGCGATGGGGAGAGAGACACCGAAACCACGAAGACTTCGACTCGATCTCCGAACGACCGCAGAACCACAACCGGAGCTAATCCACACAAGGCAGGGCAGCTGTACTGGAACCCGCAAAGCACGAACTAGTGGATTCCAAAGGAATCTCTTCACAAGTCCAGGAAGAACAAGGAAGAACAAGGGTTTGAGTAAGCACTCGGCAGCTCGGCTGCAATATCATTGGAATTATCAAATTATCAAAAAGTCCTTTTCTAGTAGCCTAGAGGTGGTATTTATACTATGAGAAGTTTCTAAGATAGATGTGAACTGAAGAAGCCACGTTGGAAGGTGGAAGGACAACGGACTAGAGCATTCACGAAGTGGTCTTCAGTTTCCGCGTGTCTTCTGGGCTTCTGGGCAGTCTTTAATGTTTTGGGTCATAACTCCTTCGACGCATTATTGTAGAATGGTACAGTTTTTGCATGGGCTCTTTAGCTTCATGCAGACTATTGAGCTTCGGAGCAGTCTTCACTAAAACTGGTTGAACGCCCAACTCTTCTCTCTGATCCATCCTTGATGTATCCTTGTCTTCTTTCTCAGAGAACGTGAGTAATAACAACATGCACGACTTAGGTAGCTCGAAATTTCCATCAACGTTTAATTGAAATTCACAAAGTAGCGCGTGCACCTCTTGTTGTATCTTTTTGGCGTGGCTATGGGTGATTGGTCTAATATGGACTTTAAGTGGTGTATCAGCTGGTGAGGTGGTCGGAGAAGTGATCGGAGAGGTCACCGAGGTGGTCGGAGAAGTGGTCGGAGTGGTCGGAGAAGTGGTCGGAGTGGTCGCCGAGGTTTCTAGAGTGGTCGGAGAGGTGGTCGGAGTGGTCGCCGAGGTCTCCGACGCTGGCGTGGTCACATCATCATGCCTCCACCAAGTCTAAGGAAACGAAGGAGGTCGGCCTCGGCCTCAATGAACCCACCAAGACCATCAAGATTGGGGCTCATCTCGACCCCAAATAGGAAAGCACACTCGTCTCCTTCCTACGTGCCAACGCCGACGTGTTTGTTTGGAAACCTACAGACATGCTGGGGGTACCACGGGAGAAGATCGAGCACTCCTTGAATGTCTCGCCGACCGCCAAACCGATCAAGCAGAAGCTCCGACGATTCACGCCAGACAAGAAGGAGGCTATTAGGGTAGAAATAAAATGGTTCCTAGCAGCCGGATTTATTAAAGAAGTGTATCATCCTGAGTGGTTGGCAAACCTAGTCCTTGTTCAAAAGAAGAATAAAGACTGAAGGATGTGCGTTGATTACACTGATCTCAACAAACACTACCCTAAAGACCCCTTCGGTCTTCCTCGGATAGACGAGGTTGTAGACTCCACCGCCGGCTACGAACTCCTCTCCTTCCCTGACTGTTACTCCGGCTATCACCAGATATCCCTCAAAGAGGATGACCAGATCAAAACTTCTTTCATCACGCCTTTTGGTGCGTATTGCTATACCACCATGTCTTTCGGACTAAAAAATGACAGGGCGACCTACCAAAGGGCCATCTAGATGTACCATGACCAACAGATAGGCTGCAACATAGAAGCTTACATTGATGATGTGGTCATCAAATCCAAAACCACCGACAGTGTCATCGCCGACCTCGAAGAAATGTTTGCCAACCTAAAAAGATACAGATGGAAGTTGAACCCTTCAAAGTGCAACTTTGGAGTACCATCCGGCATACTCCTGGGCTACATCGTCAGCGCCCGCGGTATCGAACCCAACCCCGACAAGGTCTCCACCATTACCAATATGAAACGGCCAACCTGTGTAAAGGATATATAGAAGTTCACAAGGTGCATGGCTGCTCTCAACCACTTTATATCACACCTCGGCAAAAATGGGACTACCGTTCTCCAAACTACTCAAGGCCTCTGAGCGCTTCTCCTGGTTGGAGGAAGCTGATATGGCCTTTGAGCAACTCAAGTTGTTTTTAACGAAGCCTCCAATCATGACGGTGCCTCAACCAGACGAGACCCTACTGATCTACATCGCCGCCACTTCTCGTGTCGTTAGCACAGCTATCATCATCGAGCGCGAGGAAGTTGGACATGCCTATAAGGTACAACGTCCAGTCTACTTCATCAGTGAGGTTCTTAACAAGTCCAAAACTCATTACCCTCAGGTTTAGAAGCTGTTAAAAGCCATTCTGATCATGTCGCGTAAGCTCCGCCATTACTTCGAGTACTACAAGATCGCCATGGTCACCGAGTTCCCTCTAGGGGACATCCTCTGTAACAAAGAGGCCAATGGCCACATCATCAAGTGGGCAGTCGAGCTCGACACTTATTCCATAGAATTCAGAAGCAGGCCTACCATTAAGTCATAGGCGCTGGCTGACTTCGTCGCTGAGTGGACCAAGATTCAAGAGCCCATCCCCGCTACTTGCCTTGAGCACTGGGTGATGTATTTTGATGGTGCCCTCAACATCAAAGGTGCTGGTGCTGGCATTTTATTCATTACTCCAACTAAGGACAAGCTCCATTACATCCTCTGAATTCATTTTCTAGCTTCCAACAACGTCGCAGAGTATGAAGCATGTGTCCACGGACTTCGTATAGCCGTTGAGCTCGGTGTCAAATGCCTCATGGTGTACGGAGACTCCATGCTGGTCATCAACTAGGTCAATAAAGATTGGTCCTATTCTAGTGAGAGGATGGACGCATACTGCACCGAGATTAGGAAACTCGAAGGAAAGTTCTACGGTATCGAGTACCACCACGTGGTATGAGACCAAAATTAGCTCGCCGACCACCTATCTAAGATAGGCTCTTCTCGCGCCGTGATTCTGCCTGGGGTTTTTGTTCAAGACCTCTTTACACCGTCTATTAAGAAAGAGAAGGAAGTTCAAGAAATCCCCCCTGCCGAGCAACTGGTACTTGCAGTACTTTCGCCGGCCGAAGATTGGAGGGAACAGTTCATCAAGTACCTAACTAGCACTGACGTACTTGCCGATAAGACCAAAATTGAACGCCTCATCCGTCGCAGCAAGCATTACGTGCTGGTGTATAGGAAGTTAATGAGGAAAAGCGCCAAGGAAGGGATACTGCATAAATGCATCACCCGAGAAAAGGGAGTGAAATTACTCCTTGAAATTCACTCTGGCTCCTATGGCAATCACGAGGCCTCCAGAAACCTGGTCGACAAACCTTTTCGAGCTGGTTTTTATTGGTCCACGGCCATTGCCGATGCAGAAGACCTCGTCCGACATTGTGAAGGATGTCAATTTTTCGCCAAGCAAATACACATGCCGGCGTTGGAATTGTAGACCATCCCAGCTTCTTGGCCTTTTGCATGCTAGGGACTGGACATGATTGGGCCTTTCAAGCCTACGCCAGTAGTTTTTGGTACGATATACGTCGCCATTGACAAGTTCTCCAAGTGGATCGAATACAAGCCGCTTGTTTCGGCCACTGCAAACAAGGTAGTTGAGCTCTTCGAAGATATCATCCATAGATTCGGTCTCCCGAACAGCATTATCACTGACCTCGGAACTACATTCACTGGTCATCATTATTGGGACTTCTACGAAGATTGGTGCATCTCCGTCAAATACGTCTTTGTTGCCCATCCTAGAGCCAATGGCCAAGTCGAACGGGCGAACGGCATGATCCTCGATGCCCTCAAAAAGAGACTATACTAGAAAGAGGAAAAGCATCTGGGCAGATGGCTCAATGAGCTCTCAGCTGTGGTCTGGGGACTGCACTCAAGCTAGTCATAACACCGGTGTGTCTCCATATTTTTTGGTCTATGGCTTAGAAGCCATACTTCCAGCGGACATTGCCTTCCGAGCACCTAGGGTGGAACATTATAATGAAGAGCAAGCCACAGTTGTTCGGATAGAGGACGTCAATAGGGCCAAAGAAGAATGCCTAATCACTTGCATCCGCATAGCCAAATACCTAGAAGGCATGCGAAGATACTACAATCGTAATATCAAAGGTCGTTCATTTGCGGTCGACGACCTCGTTCTCCATAGAAAGCAGAAAACTGAAGGGATGCATAAGCTCTTCTCCCCTTGGGAAGGGCCTTACATGGTCCAAGAGCTTACCCAACCAAAGTCTTACCGGCTATGTGACATGGAGGGAATCGATATCCCCAATTCATGGCACATCGAGCACCTTATATGTTTCTATCCTTGAAACGCTCCAGATATATACTCTTCACTCCATAATGAATGAAGTTTTTGTCACCATAATTTGTCTCCATTGTTTCTCCACTCTAGTTCAATCTCCATTTACGATTACTAGCTCCAAGCTACTCCTTAACAAACTCCGACAATTATATGCAATCTCCATAAATGTTTCACCACGATTCTCCATACTAAATATCTTTAAGAAATTTTGCCAACCATCGAGCAACACACGTTCCGCTCTTTGTTCTTTGGAGAAAACCCTGTCTCTGATCTCTCCCTACACATGCTATGGGCTCCAGTGCTCTACGTTATGGGTGGTCGGCTGTGGTTCCTCGGTCACGTCTTTGTTCCCCCTACACGTGCACGAGGCTCTAGCGCTCGATGTTATGGGATACGGGCTAGCCAAGGCCAAGAGCCCAGTAATGAACTAACTGCTCAGACGCTACTTATACCACGTATAAATGCATTAGGGTTAACAACACATCTCTTTTTCACTGCAAGCGCTAGCAAGCCGCTTGAACATGCACATGTCGTCTACTTACAACATTTATACAAATACATAATTGTTTGCTTAGGCCCTCGCATCTAACTCCCTTTCTAGTTCTCCCATACAAGCTCCTCTCCACTCAGGCTATTAGGCTTGGCTGTCACCATCTACCTCACCAAACAGATCGACATCATCGGCCAGCTTCTTCACCACGTCCTCCACCTCATCTTTTAGCTGCTCCTCCATCACACCCATCCCTCTAGCGAATCCAGCCCCTATCGCTCAAAGATTGAATGTAGGGTAATGAGACCGGACCACCGCTAGAGCATGTGTCACGATGGAGACAGCGGCGTCTCAGTTGAAGCCATTGAAGTTCTCCCATGCCGCCTTGCACCTATCAATGATGGCGTCTAGATGGGGCGGCCTGTCGTCGGGCTGAGGAGCTACCTCCATGTCGATACAGTCGAGCACCGGCCTGACTCTCGGCCACCATGGTGTCAAGTTTTCCCCTCTGGATTTTTGCCTCTAACTCCAGCATGTCAAACTGCGCCTTGGTTCTTCGACGGTATTCTGCAGACACCAAAAGGATTCATCAAACGAAGAAAACATTTCACCAACAACTCCGACCACGAACTACTCACCTTCTAGATCCTCGACCAGTTTCTCCGCTCACCCAGATGCCTTCTCCTTCTCCTCTTGGAGTTGACCGATGACTCGACGCAATCGGCCGAGCTCCGCATCTTGCTATACAAATGTAATGGTCGTCAGAAACATCAAGACTATTTGGCAATTCAAAACAAATTCACCGATCCATAGTACCTTTCTTCTGCTCGAGATGCTTTTTAGCTACTCAGAGGTGCGCCCCAGCTGCTTAGAAATGCTTTTCTTCTGCTCGGAGGTGCGCTCTAGCTGCTCGAAGACGGTCTTCAACTACTCGGATAAGGTGCCCTTTTGGTACTCCAGGTCCTTGGTGTTTGATTCATCAAGATCCCTTTTGCGCTGGGCCCTCTGGATGTTCTTCTTCATCAGTTTCACCGCCTCCTTTAGCTTCTCGTTCTCATCAACGAGGGGCTCCATCATTTTGATCAACTGCTACCATTGTATGGTAGTTCACGCTATGCCCTGCAAGGCACCAAGATTATAAAGGACCATAGTCTCCAACGCCAAAGATGGACACCGCTGACGGAATACTAACCTCAATTTGCTTCATAGTTGTGGAAAGGGTGGACCGTAGCCTCTTCACCTCCTTGGTGGTGTCCTCCTCTTCCACGACCACAACTTTGTCCTCTCGCTTGCAGAAGATGCAAACGGTTTGAGATCGTGATCCTTCACGCTCAATCTCCTCGACCTCATCCTCTTCCTCTACAGCCGGTGGTGCTCCCTGGGGCCTCGGTGGACCGCACAGAGCGACCGACCATGCCCTGCGGCATCTCAGGGCGTGCTGTTTGCTCCTCCGACGCTGCCGACCCCTGCGCCCCAGATTTTGGCACGACATTGGTAGCTCCCGCTTCCACCCTCGAAGACTCGGTGGCTCTCGCCGTGGCTCCTGGTGTCTTTGTTGAAGCGTCTGCCGTTGTCGCCAATCGCTCTTCACCTCCAACTCCATCAGCAGCGGTGGTCGAATCCTCCACAAACTGATGAGCGCCGGGGACTCTGGGATAGAGTTCGTCCACAATCCACCCTGGGACCAGCCCCTGGCTGCTTGCTAGTCTAGTCTAAAGGATTTAGATCCTCCGTGCGCCCCGTTCTGCATCAGATTAGCTCATCGGTCACCGCAACTATAAATATCAGATAGCTACCGATTCCAAGGCAAAGATACTTACACATCAGCTTCCCGATAAATGGTTCTAAATCGGCGTTGCCTCTCCGAGCACCTAGGCACTGCTCTGGGGTCAACCCACATGTCCTAGGCTAGAGGTCTTACGGCCCCCGCCATCGGCGTCTTCTCCGCCTGCTACTCAGGGGCTCCTTCCCTCCCTTTCGACTGCACCTCCACACGCGTGTTGCGCGGTGACGCTCTAGTGCTCGGAGGGGGAGCTACTGGAGCCTCATCGTCGTCCGACCACTCGGATATCGCCGTGCTTTGCATACGAGCGGTCCGATCACCACCAAGTGAGATGCCACCCGACTTGTGGGGGGTTACATCCGCTGTTCTTCTCTTCTTTCGAGCCGGCTCATCTTTCGCCGCCCTTTTCCCCAAACTTTCTCCGATAGCAGGGGGGACTCTCCTTCTGACCAGCACCTTCACCTCCGGTTTCGGATGAGGTGCTGACGACACCTTCCTCCGGCTGAGTGGTCAGCCTGGCGTCCACTACCTTTGGCCAATCGCTCCTTGGCACACTCGAGAAGTACGCCAGCCCGTTCCTACCAATGGATCTTTCCATAAGCAAATTAGTCCACTGCTCGGCACCAATACGGGATAAAAAGCACAACGAAGAATAGTCGAGATTTTTACCTGAGGTGGTGGGTTCATGCAGTTGAAGCTTTTCGGCTGCCCTGGTACAGTGTACGACATGTTTGGAGCAAATAGTTTAGCTGCCCGGTGTAGCATAGCCTCCTTCGTCAGTCTCTCCGTCCTCTTCCGGGTGCCGTCAGTATCTCCTTTGAAGTCAAAGCTTGGATGAGCCCTCTCCTTGCAGGGCTAGACGCGGCACATTATGAAGTTCACCATCACCACCACTTCGCTCATCTTCATGCCCCTTATTAGCTTGAGGAGCTCTTTCACCTGTTCCATATCGGCACTGGTCAGTTTCTCCGACCAGCTCCTTTGATTCTCCAAAATCTAGTCGACATTGCATCGGATGGCAGGATGACTCTGCTTCATATAGAACCACCTGGTATTCCACCCCTTTAGTGAGGTATTCAGCAGCACACTAATGTATTCGCCCACCATCCTATCGCGGAGTTGTAGATACACACCACCGACCACTTTGGAACCGCCCCCTCCTTTCTTCTTTAGCAAGAAAAAGTGTCGGAAGAGATTGAAATGGGAAAGAATTCCAAGGTAGACCTCGCAGAAGTGGATAAACACAGAAATTTACAAAATAGTGTTCGGATGGAGATTACACAAGCTCACTCCCCAAAACTCCAATAGATCCCGCAAGAAAGGATGTACCGAAAGTCCTAATCCACGCCAGAAATAATCTTCGAATACAACAAGTTTGTCGGTGTGATTCATCGGATAGGGCTCACCATCGGCCGGACGTCATCTGGCGGTGACACGGTCAGGAAGAACGCCCGCCTCCACCATCTCGTTGAGCTTCGTCTCCCCCATGAGTGATGGCACCCATTCCTTATCATGGCTCGCCCCGGTGGCCGCCTTCTTCATGTTACCACCTCCCCACTTCGGCGCCATCCCTCAGATCTGGATCAGAACTGGTTCCTTTACGCAATCTTTCTAGCCCTAGCGGCGGAGTGCGTGTGAATGCGAATAGGGGAGTGCGAGGGCAAGGAGGAACACGAAGTGACAGAGTGGCAAAGGTGGGAGCGCGGAGTGCGGCAACGCAGTTATAAAGATACCCTCCCCACTTTTCACATTTAAGGGTTTTTGGAAAATCGCACCATGCTGATTTGCGCCCTTCCGAATTCTGCAAAGCAGCGTGCTAGGCCGTTATCTGGGCTTCCACGCAACTACGGCCCATATCGCCCATTTTTCGACGCAAATCGGTACTGCACATCGAATATTCGCCGACCTCTCCGTAATGCTATCAAGGCTCAATAATTTCTACTATACAGTCTTTACTCCGGCTTTTTCTCCACTATTTGAGTAATTGACACTTCTTGATTTATCCGAGATTTTCACTTGTGGCTCGAGGACTATGTCATCATTATTATTCAGTTTCTCACCATACCGGGGACTCTTTTGGTTACTGTTGTTTCTGACCCTGGCACCACGTGATCACGTCACCTACTGTCAGGCTCGGGGATTAAGTGGGCACACTTCACCTTG
Source organism: Miscanthus lutarioriparius (assembly GCA_904845875.1). NCBI lineage: Eukaryota > Viridiplantae > Streptophyta > Magnoliopsida > Poales > Poaceae > Miscanthus > Miscanthus lutarioriparius. Next base: position 111,287,994 of record CAJGYO010000006.1, read on the forward strand.
AGGTGAATGTGCGCTTTTCATTTCAGGGCTCAGCCCGTGGACTGGTTGCCTGCTCGGTTGCTCTTTTGCCTTTCTTTAACTTTCTAGACCCTGGCACCGCGTGACCACGCCACCTACTGTCAGGCTCGGGGACTAAGTGAGCACACTTCACCTTGCGGTGAGTGTGTTTTCTTTAATTTGGAAGACTCCGTGCCTCCTGAAGTTGAAGAAGATTATCTCCCTTTCTCATGGTCGGACTCTAAGTGGGCACATTTGGTTCACAGCGGGAAAATTTTTGATTTTGAACTTGAGCTCCTTACATCCTTCTGGCAAGCCTTACTTGAGTAAGCCTGTGCTCGATTGGACAGTTAAGCTGGTCGGTTACGGTCCACAACTACTCGGCGACTCATTAGGGTGGTCGGACCATGAGTCTGACTGCTCGGCTTTGTTTACACCTGCTCGGACAAGCTCAAGACGGCGTTGCACAGCGGATACAAGGCGCTCAGGGACTAACTGTGTAGGGTACGATCCCGGATACCCACGACATACTACATAGGCTGAGTCGCCAGGGGTGGTCCAGCCCACAAGACGAAGCCTTGCGGAGCACGGCGCTGCTCGGCGCGCACCGCAAAACACCGGGAAGATATCTTGAAGATACGGCGTAATCTGTTAGGATATGTTCGATCCCATGATTCCTATAGTCTGTTATTACTTACCGGTTATCTCCTAGATCTAACCGACTTGTAACCCTATCCCCTAGCTATATAAGGCGGGTTGGAGACCCCCTCAAAACACACGCAATATCATATGATAGCCAATACAAACCAACAGACCACAGGAGTAGGGTATTACGTCGTGCAGACGGCTCGAACCTGTCTAACTCTTGTGTCTCTGTTGCCTTATTGTTCTCGATTACGCGCACCTCTGCCGATCAATCTACCTTCGTGTAATACCTTTCGGAGGACTGTCGACACAGGGATGGCAGTTTGTAAAGCAGGTGTCATACGTACTAGTTCCATCATCCATCATCGTCTATAGCTAGCTCCAGTGCTCCATCATGTATCCTCCCCAGACAGACACAACTTTGCATGCATCACGAAGAGATGTGCTTTTCCATGCACTCTAGCTAGGTGTGTTTTCGTTCTAGCTCATCAGTCCAATGCAAAGGCCGGCATCGAGTTTAGTTTTGGTGCCATGCATGCATATATCAAGACCTCGAAAGCCTTGCAACTGCCAATTAGGAATCATATCTGATCTTCTTCTCAAGAGGTTCGCTCTTCAATTCTTGTCTCGTTTCGACAACAGGTCAACCTATGCAATGCTTCAAATAAAGGACACGCCATCACATTCTGCCATGCATATGTACCTATACATATATAGGCACCCAAAGTACCCATATAGCTAGTACATATGCATATTATATACATACATACAAAGAAGTGTAACACCCAAAATCACACAGTACGTGAGTTCACATTAATTTGTGGATACTGATTACTGAAGCCACATGCATGACTGAAGATAGTTTCACAGTTATGAGTTTACTTAATACAGTGCATATATAGCTTTTGAACAAATCACAGCCATTACAGTTACAGACCGATAGAGTTCAATATAGTCGTCTCGAAGTCGTCCATCCTCTGATGATCATTAGGCCCTAGCTAGCGAAGAGCTATATTATATATATTAGGGTAGTACTTAGTACTACTAGTAGCAGCAGCTAAGTTTGACTATAGGGAGTCAACAAAGCCATATGCATGCATGGGAGTTCACACTCACGCACAACTAACACACGATTGACTAGCTAGCTAGGAACAAGAACAACTCAAAGACTCTCCTTTACCTTAGTAAACAACGTACGCTTAATATATATATATAGCTTAGTAGCTGCATATATATATAGCCATAGCTACCAGCTGATGCGCTCCAGAGCATCTATACATAAAACTAGTCCCGTCCGGCCGTTTGACTGAGATAGCTAGAGAGATGATCATGTCATGCGAGTTCCTGGTTCTTCTCCACCACCCTCACCTCCTTGGCCGATCTCAGGACGCTTGCCTGTCGTCATCATGACGTAATAATAAGTTCACAAACACACACATGGCTGATCAGAGAACGAAGGTGAAGAAGATCCATAATTAATGCTTTGTAATATAAGGGCTAGTTTGGATACACCTATTCCCCATGAGTATTAAAGGAGCGGCCATATATCACCTGATCCTCAGTTATCTCGACTGCGAAGCCGTCGACGATGGCGAGGGACGACCTCTTGCGGTAGGAGTCGGGCTGGAGGAGCTTAGCGAGCAGCTTGTCGTGCTTGTGGCTCAGGTACGCGTCCAGCGTGGCAGACCCCTCCTTGGACCTGAGATGAACCAACAGCATATATACATATATAATAACAGTGTATATATGCAGCAGTGTGAAGAAACAAAAACAATGCAAGCAAGTACGTAGACTATTTACCGATCAGCTCTGAGGCGTTCGTACACGGGGTCAAAGTTCATGAACACGAAGTAAACCTCCTGCTGCTGCTTCGCCATTGCTGCTCTCGAGCTAGCTCGAAATGTGGCCTTCTTCTATCTTGTCTCTGCAGCTTATACTAGCTAGATACTGCAGTTATAGTGGAGAGAGCTAGCTAGCCAGTTGCTGGTACTCCTAGGGATGGAGAGAGAGCTAGCAACTACTTGTGCTTATATTGCTCGCTTGCTGGTTGTGTATCTTTGCAATGGGCCGCTATTTATAGCCGGCTGGCGGCAGTGGAAGTGTGTGAGCGCTGAGGTTTGTTAACTGTACCCAGATTAGCCTAGATCTAGCTAATAAGCTAGAGTAGTGATGATGAGTTAATAACTAAGCACAACCCAACAAAAGCAACGACGACCATTCTCACCGAGGGCTGATTTGGTCAAGGACGCGCCGCGCGGGAAGGAGAGCATCTCGGATAGAGTAAGCACACTAGCCCAATTTTTTACAATTTTGCCCTCTTTTAGAGAAAATTTACCTTGTCCCCTAGAGACGTAAACTCATCTTTGGACCTTGGGGTCGGTGCCAGAACTCATGGCTCCGAGGTAACATATCTCGGCGCCACAGATCTTGTTTCCGAGGTGTCAGGCCGTGCATAGCAGGGCATCCTAGGTGGTATTGACATGGTCGGTACCTCAGCACCAGAATACATGGCTCCGAGATCGGCGCCACAGATCTTGGCGCCGTGGCGCCGACCTCGGAGCCACGCACTCTGGCGCCGAGCAAGGATTCAAAACCAACGGCCAGTTTCCCTTGCCGAGGCTGCTTTCATTTCTTCCTCCTTCCTCTCGGGTTCTTCCTCTCCTTAACCCGTCCAATCTCTTGAATCGACGAATTTGACCTTGAATACTTGGATTTGATCCATACATCTTCGCGAGCAAGGTATCCTCTCTCCCCTTATCATTTTTTACGCATTGATTTAGTATATATTACGTCTATTTTGCAACCCTAGATACGTTAGTACCTAATGTTTGAAATGATTTTTTATTTTTTGTATTATGTAACGGTAATATGCCAAGGCGTGGTAAAGCTAGTAAGCCAAGGTAATCTCTTATCATCGTGTTATATCAACAAATAGAAAAACCCTAGGTTTAGGGTTTAATGTTCATTGCTTTTGGTTTTTAGAACAAATTTGGTTCAATTGTAGTTATGGCCGGATGACCGGAAATGCCTTCGACCCATTGCCTCTGCCTAGTGGTGTTCCAGTACCCATGTGCTGGTGTGGTGATCCTTGCAAGGTAGCCAAATCCGATGAAGAGGACATGTATAGGCAGAGGTATTGGATGTATGCCAATTTTGCGTTTGAACTTACACTTCGTCAGCGCCGCATTAACAAGATGGTAAGAAATTGATGTTGTGTAATAATTATTTTGTGTCAAATGAAGTCTTGCATGATTTATTTGTTCTGTAACAATTGCATTTGTTACAGACCCCTCCACCGCTCTGTGATTTTGAGCAGTGGATCGACACTAAGATCAAGTCAGAAGACAAGGAGTGGATGTAGAAACTATTACGGTGGAAGGCAGATGATAAGAAGATGATGGAGAAGAGACACAGAGAGGAGGCTCTAGAAAAGGAGCACAAGGAAGAGGAGGAAAGGAGGCGTGTTGTTTCGTACAAGGAGGAGAGGGAGAGGAAGCTTGAGCGTGCACTCCGAGCGAAGGCAGCGATGGAGGAGAATCCCGATGCCCAGAGAAAAGGAAAGTGGCCTCGTTGCACTCAGTAGTCTTCATGACTTGCTAGTTCTATGGTTTATTCATGAACAATGTTGTCTAATCTTGGACTTTGCATTGTGTTGTTATGTAATGCACTTTAAGTATGGACGTACCTAGGGCATGTTCTGTGTTATTTAGTTTGTCGTCATGTACTTCAAATGTTGTTTTGTTGATTAATGTGCTCTATTATTGGACCTTTCATAGTGTTATTGGTTTCATTATTTGTTGTCATAATATTGAGTTTAATATTGCATAGGTAGTGAAACGAGCTCACGTAGTGCAAATAAAACATAACGAAATAGTGGATTACCTAATTCAACACACACAACACATGAAATGGCATGTGATAACATGTACAAAACTAGGGTACAGAGGTCCTAGACTAAACCTAACATGCCTTAGGTAATTGAAGCAAACAACAAGCACATGAAATGGCATGTGAGAACATGTGCCAAACAAGGGTACATAGTTCTTTCGACTAACCCTAACATGCCTTAGATGATTAAACCAAAAAAACAAACACATGGATGTGACCCGTTAAAACAATTGGTTTGTACTAGTAGTGTGGCCACATAGCAAATTGTGTTGCACCTTCTCCACTGTATCCTCCCATTGTTGGTGGTGGTGGCGGCGGGGTTGGCGGTGGAGGACCCTTGTTCCTGTGATTAGGGCAGGTGCAATATGGATCATTACAGGGTGCCGAATTCTCTGGTGCTGGTGACAACCCATGAGGGGGTGAATGAACATTAGGGGGTGAATACCCATGAGGGATGGGATCATTGGACAACTTCCGCACAACCAAATCTAAACATTGAAACTCATTCTTCATGACAGTTTTGACATATTTGTCCCGTTGAGCCTCTGATGCAATTGGGACCAACTGCCTCAAAATTGTCCCTGACCTGCCATGGTGAAGTACCCCCTCAACTAAGATGGCATCTTCATTTGAATTGCATTTAAGCTCATCACGAGCCCTACCAAACAACTCAAAAAACAATGGCCGATCCTCGAATATCACTGGCACCCTTTGCATTCCAACAAAACCGACATTCCCAAACTCATCTTCCTCCACACTTCCTCCATGATACAGGGTGACTACGTTGTCCATCTAGTTGGTATGCACAACACCAAAGTTATTACGGGTTTAACTAATATGGATATAACTAAATTACATACATATAAAAGTTTCTGACTCTCTACCAGAATAAATAAGTATCTAATCTAAACCATCTATCTATCTAACTACATCTACTACAATTACTACCTATATAACTAAATTACCTAACTATCTAACTATCTATCTAAATTAGCTAAATAAATATCTAGCTAAATTAGCTAACTAAATTACATCACTAAATCACTAAATAACTGTAATAGCACATCCGCAGTAGAATAGAACTAACAATCTAGGATAGTTCAAATAAGACAACAATACTATTATCGATGTTGGGCTTATGCTTCCTAACAGACACAAAAGTCTCCATTATATCATCTTCATTCACACTGAAGAAAACATCTTTACAAATTACTAATTGCTTGCGAATTTTACAAATTTGCATTCCTACCACATAGCTACCAATGCACGTTCCTAGTTTCTCACAGCAATGTGCAATGTGCTACCAATGTGCTAGTACAATCCTACGTTCCTAGTTTCCTACCATATGTGTGTGGGGGTATGACCCCGGATACCCATGGCAGACCACATGGACTGCGCCTAGGGGCGGCCCAGCCCACAAGATGAAGCCTTGCGGGGCTTGACTTTGCTCGCACCTTCCCGCAAGACACCGGGAAGATATCCTGAAGATACTACGAGATCTGTTAGGATACGTATGATCCCAAAATTCCTGTAATCTGTTATTACTTTCCGGTTATCTCTCAGATCTAACCGACTTGTAACCCTGCCCCCGGACTATATAAGGTGGCAGAGACCCCTTCCAAACACACGCAATATCATACGATAGCTAATACAAACCAACAGACCACAGGAGTAGGATATTGCGTCATATTGATGGCCTGAACCTATCTAAATCGTGTGTGTCTCTGTTGCCTTCTTGTTCTTGATCATATGCTCCTCTGCCGATCAATCTACCTTTATGGGATACCCATCGAGGACTGCCGATGATATTTCGTCGATAGTTGGCACACCAGGTAGGGGATTGCGTGTTGTTTCCTTGTCGAACAAGATGGCTTTTTCCACAAGCTATTCATCTCTCCCGTATCCTAGCCAGATTTTCACGGTCGGATCCATCTCGTGGGTCATCAACGCTGACGGAGTCAGAGAGCTCCTCGAGCCAGTGCAGATCCGATCTCGGAACCACCTCTGAGGTCGCCTTTATCGACAACTCGCCGCTCGCTTCCTCGCTACCAGAGGAGGCAGATCAACAATGATGATCTGATCGCATCTATCGATCAGGTTGGTCTAAAGCTCGTCGATTGCCTCTCCATCGCCAAATTGGCTCTGGACACTCTAGTTTAACGTCGACCACCCTCCGATCTAGATCTATCGGAGGATGCTCGGGAAACTCCAAGGGCTATGGCCCTACCCTTCGGTTCACCAACGCCGCCGCCACTTACCAAGAAGCCTTAAGGGGTAGATTCGTCAACCAAGTTGGAGATGTCCATCCTCCCGCCGACCAGATCACCGACCAGCCTCCGCCAGCCATCAACATGCTGCACGTCGTCCGCCACCCCGAAGCGTCCCTCCAGACCATCCTAGAGGAGAATCTAGACTCCGAGTCCCAGGGCTCTATGGAGACCATCGCCGAAACGACCACCAAACTATCTCTTCCCCCTCCGTTCTGTGGCGACGCAATCTTCAACGTTAGCGTCGACAGCCCCCCTTGGAACGGCAAAATCGAGGAGGAACGCACCGCTCGCAAGAACCGGAATGTCAACCGTGCGCAGCGTCGAGCAAACGAGATTGCTCTCGCGATGGCCGAGCAGCAACTTGACTCGCAAGGAAGGCCACTCTAATTCAACCTCGACGACGAGTTTGTCCGCATTGACGGCCACAACGCCTACAAGACCCCAAGCGCCAATCTCGCAGTGGCCGCCAAGGAGCTTGCTCGGCTCCCACAGATACCCGAGGTCGCCAAGGTCGCCGCCATGCTTAAAGCGGCACACTGTCAGGTCAATGAGATCCGCCAGAATCAAAGACCTTCATACTCCACAACCTTGATTCGCCGATCAGCCGTGACAAGAACCGATCGCCACCAAAGTCGCTTCACCGACCAGCACCGTGACGACAGGCAACCTCTCCAGGGCGGAGCTAGGGGCAACCGCATCAAACATCACCACCAACATGACCAGGTGGTCGACCAGTATGTCCGAGTGCACCTCAACAATCTCTGAGATGCACGACGTCATATCGACGAATGCCACTTCGGTCGCCATGAAGAAGAAGTACGCCGCGCCAGGAGTATGAACAAGAGTACGGTAACCCGGACTCAGCTCTTGAGCCGCTCAACGCTAATAATGCTACAAACGATGGCACCGCCAACCCCGAGGGCCCCCTAGCATTCACAAGGGCGCTCCGAACACTTCAGTGGCCCCATGGTTTTAAAATCATAGGGGTCAAGCCCTACAAAGGAAGGATGAACCCAACACAGTGGCTACAAGCTTACGCCACTGCTGTCCGTGCCGCCAGAGGAGACACCAGTGTCATGGCAAACAATCTTCCCATCATGTTCACGCCAACTGCCATGAACTGGTTCACAAGCCTTGCCCCAGACTCCATCTAATCCTGGAAAGAGCTGAAAAAAGTCTTCACCGACAATTATATGGCTATGTGTACTCGGCCGAGCACCAAGCATGATCTCAACCGCATCAACCAGAAGCCGTCCGAGCTCCTCCATAGCTACATCAGACACTTTTCCGAGATGAGGAATTCTATTCCTAATATCACGAAAGCGGAGGTCATCACCGCCTTCATCAGAGGACTCCATCACCACGAGCTTCGCTCCAAGTTCAACCGCAAGCCACCCATAGGGATTGGCGAGATGATCACGACCGCCAACCAGTACGCCAACGCCGAGGAAGCTAAGGTGCGCTTCAACGAGGATGCGAGCACTCATCGCCCAACACGTCGCTACGACGACCGCCCTGACGACCAATGCCACAACGACCGCTGCTTAGACGATCGCAATTACCATCATGACAGCGGCCGTGATCGGTCAAAAGGGCCCAAGTCTGGTCAAAATCCCCGCCGCCGGCCAGACCACATCGTCGCCGTCATCAATGAACCTCGTGCCAAGCGCAATCACGATGAGCAATACAAAAAGATCCTCGATGGCCTGTGCCCTCTCCACAAGAATGCAAGACATAAGATGAAGGATTGCCTCGGCTTGGCTAAGGAGTTTCAGGACAAAAAGCTGGATGACGACACCAACGATGGAGCCGGAGGCCACCAACCACCTAGGGCAATAACAATGCCTTCTAGGACCATGACAAGGTGGTTGCCACCATCTTTGGGGACATCGCCTCCACCGAGAGCAGAAGAGAACAGAAGCTCGCTGCCCGGCGGGTGCTCGCCATCACTACGGAAGACGCCGCCACCAACCCCAGCTATAGCTCATGGTCCGAGGTCACCATCACCTTCAGCAGGGCCAACCAGTGGGCGGACATCCCCTACATAGGGCGTTTCCCCCTCGTCCTCGACGCAACTGTCCAGAAAGTGCTTTTCAAAAAGTGCTCATCGACGGTGGGAGCGCTTTGAATCTCCTCTTCGCCGGAGCCCTAAAGGAGTTGGGCCTCAAGATAGCAGATCTCACACCCTCAGACTCCTCCTTCTAGGGTGTGGTACATGGCAGGGCATCCAAACCGCTTGGAGAGATCACCCTACCAGTACAGTTTGAGCACGACAAGCAACTACCGCGTCGAGGACATCAACTTCTACGTCACCGATTTCAACACCGCGTACCACGCCATACTTGGTCGGCCAGCTCTGGCCAAGTTCATGGCTATACCGCACTACGCTTATCTGGTGTTGAAGATGCCTTCACCTGCAGGAGTCCTGGCCTTGCGGGCCAACCTCTCCATCGCCTACGCCTACAAGACAGAGAGTCTCGCGCTCGTCGAAGCCACCAACCTCTCCATCCAGATGGCCAGTGTGGTCACCGACTCCAAGACGGTGTCCGCCGATGACCTAGAGATCCCATTGCTGGAGCCTCCTCGCTTCTCTACCAAGTCCAAGGAAACCAAGGAGGTCGGCCTCAGGCTCAACGACCCCTCTAAGACCGTGAAGATTGGGGCTCACCTCGACCCCAAATAGGAAAGTACGCTCGTCTCCTTCCTACGTGCCAACGCCAATGTGTTTGCTTGGAAACTTGCAGACATGCTGGGGGGTACCACGGGAGAAGATTGAGCACGCCTTGAATGTCTCGCCGACCACAAAACTGATCAAGCAGAAACTCTGCCGATTCATGCCAGACAAGGAGGCTATTAGGGTAGAAATAAAGTGGCTCCTAGCTACCGGATTCATAAGAGAAGTGTATCATCCTGAGTGGTTAGCAAATCCTATTCTCGTTCAAAAAAAGAATAAAGAATGGAGAATGTGTGTTGATTACACTGATCTTAACAAACACTGCCCTAAAGACCCCTTCGGTCTGCCTCGTATAGATGAGGTTGTAGACTCCACCGCCGGCTGCGAACTACTCTCCTTCCTCGATTGTTACTCCGTCTATCACCAGATCTCCCTCAAGGAAAAAGACTAGATAAAGACGTCGTTCGTTACGCCCTTCGGTGCGTACTGCTACACTACCATGTCCTTCGAACTCAAGAACGCCGGGGCGACTTATCAAAGGGCCATCTAGATGTGCCTCGATCAATAGATCGGCCGCAACATCGAAGCTTACATCGACGATGTGGTCGTCAAGTCTAAGACCGCCGACAATCTTATCGCCGTCCTCGAGGAAACGTTCGCCAACCTAAAAAGGTACCGATGGAAGCTGAACCCTTCAAAGTGCATCTTTAGAGTTCCATCCGGTATACTACTGGGCTACATCGTCAGCGCACGTGGCATCGAGCCCAACCCTGACAAGGTCTCCGCCATCACCAACATGAAATGGCCAACATGTGTCAAGGATATACAGAAGCTTACAGGCTACATGGTTGCTTTAAGCCGCTTCATATCACGCCTTGGCGAAAAAGGGCTACTGTTCTTCAAACTCCTCAAGGCCTCCGAGCGCTTTTCCTGGTCGAAGGATGCAGACACAGCTTTCGAACAACTCAAGTTGTTCCTAACAAAGCCTCTGATCATGACGGCGCCAGGGCCAGACGAAACTCTCCTAATCTACATCGCCGCTACTTCTCGCGTCATCAGCACAACCATTGTGGTCGAACGTGAGGAGGCCGAGCAGGCCAATAAGGTGCAACGTCCGATATACTTCATCAGCGAGGTTCTCAACGAGCCTAAGACTCATTATCCTTAGGTCCAAAAGTTGCTATACAGCGTCCTGATTACGTCGCGCAAGCTCCACCACTACTTCGAGTATTACAAGATCGTCGTGGTCACCAAGTTCCCTCGGGGGGACATTCTCCACAACAAAGAGGCCAATGGCCATATCATCAAGTGGGCTATCGAGCTCGGCACTTACTCCATTGAATTTAGAAGCAGGCCTCATCAAGTCTTAGGCGCTTGCTGATTTCGTCGCTGAGTGGACTGAGATTCAAGAGCCCATCGCCGCTACTTGCCCCAAGCAATGGGTGATGTACTTTGACGGCGCTTTCAACATCAACGGTGCTGGTGCGGGCATTTTGTTCATCACGCCGACCAAGGACAAGCTCCGATATATTCTTCGGATACATTTTCCGGCCTCCAACAATGCCGTTGAATATGAAGCATGTCTCCATGGACTCCGTATAGCCATTGAGCTCGGTGTCAAACGCATCATGGTATACGGGGACTCCACGCTGGTCATCCACCAGCTCAATAAAGACTGGTCCTGCTCCAGTGAGAAGATCGATGCGTCTTCGCCGAAATCAGGAAGCTCGAAGGAAAATTCTACGGTATCGAGTACCACCACGTGGTACGCGATCAAAATCAGCTCGCCGACCACCTATCCAGGTTAGGCTCCTCTCGCGCCACGATTCCACCGGGTCTTCGTTCAAGATCTTCTGGCGCCATCCATTAAGGAAGATAAGGAAATTCAGGAAGTTCCCCCCGAGCAGCTGGTACTTACGGTACCTTCGCCGGCCGCCGATTGAGGGAACAGTTCATCAAGTACCTCTCTAGCGCCAAAGTACTCACCGATAAGACTGAAATCGAATGCCTAATCCATCAAAGCAAGCAATACGTGCTGGTGGACGGCAACTTGATGAGGAAAAGTGCCAAGGAAGGGATACTACAAAAATGCATCACCCAAGAAGGAGTGAAGCTACTTCTCAAAATTCACTCTGGTTCCTGCGACAACCACGCGGCCTCGAGAACCCTGGTTGGCAAAGCTTTCCAAGCTTGTTTTTACTAGCCCACGGCCATCTCCGATGCAGAAGACCTCGTCCGACGTTGTGAAGGATGCCAATTTTTTGCCAAGCAAATACACATGCCGGCACAAGAGTTGCAGACCATCCTAGCTTCCTGGCCCTTTGCATGCTGGGGACTAGATATGATTGGACCTTTCAAGCTAGCACCAGGTGGTTTCCGGTACGTATACGTCGCCATCGACAAGTTTTCCAAGTGGAACGTGTATAAACCGCTCATCTCGGCTACTGCAAAGAAAGCAGTCGAGCTCTTTGAAGATATCATCCATAGATTCGGTCTCCCGAACAGCATCATCACCGACCTTAGAACTACGTTTACTAGCCATCACTTTTGGGACTTCTGTGAAGACCAGTGCATCTCCGTCAAATACGTTTCTATTGCCCATCCTAGAGCCAACGGCCAGGTCGAACGGGCGAACGGCATGATCCTTGATGCCCTCAAAAAGAGGCTATATCAGAAAGAAGAAAAGCATCTAGGCAGATGGCTCAAGGAGCTACCAGCTGTGGTCTGGGGACTACGTACTCAAGCTAGTCGCAGCACCGGTGTGTCTCCATATATTTTGGTCTATGACTCAGAAGCCATACTACTAGCGGATATTGCCTTCCGAGCACCTAGGGTGGAAAATTATGATGAAGAGCAAGCCGTAGCTGTTCGGACAGAGGACATTGACAGGGCCGAGGAAGAATGCCTAATCACCTACATCCGCACAGCCAAGTATCTAGAAGGCTTGTGGAGGTACTACAACTGCAACATCAAAGGTCGTTCATTTGCTGTCGGCGACCTCATTCTCCACAGAAAACAAAAAACCAAAGGGATGCACAAGCTCTCCTCACCCTAGGAAGGGCCTTACGTCGTCAAAGAGGTTACTTGACCAGGGTCTTATCGCCTATGTGACTTAGACGGAATCAATGTCCCTAACTCATGACACATCGAGCACCTTATACGTTTCTATCCTTGAAACGCTCTAGATATGTACTCTCCACTTTATGATGAATAAAGTTTTGGTCTCCATAATTTGTCTCCATTACGGTTTTTTCTCCATTACGGTCGCCGAGCTCTAAGCTACTCCATAACGAACTCCAATACGAAATCTCCAACATATTTCACCGAACAAGTTCTCCAAATCGCCGACCACGTTTCTCCAAATATCCAACATATTTCGCCGAACAGGTTTCTCTAAATCGCCGACCACGTTTCTCTAAATCTCCAACGTATTTTGCCGAATAGGTTTCTCCAAATCGCCAACGTATTTCGCCAAACAAGTTTCTCCAAATCACCGAACACTTTTCTCCAAATCTCCAAGATGTTTTCGCCGATCACTGAGCAGCACATGTTCCGTTCGGTTCTCTATGGAGAAGACACAATCTCCGATCTCTCCCTACACGTGCTACGGGCTCCGCGCTCTGTGTTATGGGTGGTCGGCTGTGGTTCCTTGGTCACGCCTGTTCCTCCTACACGTGCACGGGCTCTCGCGCTTGACATTATGGACTATGGGCTAGCCAAGGCCGAGAGCTCAGTAAAGAACTAACTACTCGGACGCCACTAATACTACGTTTATCTCCAGTTATTTCACCAACCATCGAGGAACACATGTTTCGCTCTACGCTCTATGGAGAAGACCCAGTCTCCGATCTCTCCCTACACGTGCTACGGGCTCCGTGCTTTGCGTTATGGGTGGTCGGCTATGGTTCCTTGGTGATGCATGTTCCTCCTACACGTGCACGGGCTCCACGCTCGACGTTATGGACTATGGGCTAGCCAAGGCTGAGAGCTCAGTAAAGAACTAACTGCTCGGACGCCACTTATACTACGTTTATCTCCAAGTTATTTCACCAACCGCCAAGCAGCACATGTTCCGCTCTGCGCTCTATGGAGAAGACCTAGTCTCCGATCTCTCCCTACATGTGCTATGGGCTCCGCGCTCTATGTTATAGGTGGTCGGCTGTGGTTCCTTGGTGATGCCTATTCCTCCTATATGTGCATGGGCTTTGCGCTCGATGTTATGGACTATGGGCTAGCTAAGGCCAAAGAGTTCAGTAACGAGCTAACTGCTCGGACGCTACTTATACTATGTATAATTGCGTTAGGGTTATTACTACAACGATTTTTCACCACAAATACCAGCAAGCTGCATAAACATGCACTTTATAACATTTATACAAATACATAAATGTTTTATGTGTTCTCGCGCGCTCTAACTATCCTCTCTAGATGTTACAGATAATATTCTCCGAGCAGATCACCGAGCTCCACCATCGCCGTCCGTCTCACCGAACAGGTCTATGTCACCGCCAGCTTTTTCGCCGTGTCCTCCACCTCCACCTCCAAGCTGCTGGGTCTCTGCCTCGCCCATCCCTTCGGCGAATCCGACCCCTATTGCCTGAAGGTCAATGGATTGATAGTGGGACCGTACCACCGCAAGGGCATGAGTAATGGCGGTAACAATGGCGTCGCGGTTGAAGCTCTCCCATGCCGCCTTGCACCTCTGAATGATAGTGTCTAAACGTGGTGGCCTATCGTCGGGCTGAGGAGCTGCCTCTAGGTCGACGCAGTCGAGCACCAGTTTAACTCCGGTGACCACGGCATCAAACTTCTCCTGTTGGTGCACCAGCACATCAAACTGTGCCTTGACCCTCCGACGGTAGTCTACATGCATTATTAGGTTCCATCAAGCAAGGAAACTACTTCAGCAGTAACTCTGACCAAGAAGTACTCACCGTTTAGCTCCTCAGCCAGTTTGTCTGCTCGCCCTGTCTCCTTCGTCTTCTCCTCTCAGAGTTGTTCGACGGCTTGGCGCAGCTGGCTGAGCTCTGCATCTTGCTCTACAAGCACCAGAATCATCACCAAAAATATAGCTATTTAGCAATACAAAGCACATTCATCGATATATCGTACCTGTTTTCTGCTCGGATACACTTCTAAGCTGCTCGGATTTCTGCTCCAGTTGCGTGGAAGCACTCGACAACTGCTCGGACTTGCCCCACAGCTGCTCGGATAGGACGCCCTTCTGATACTCCAGGTCCCACGTGTTGGACTCAGCAAGGTCTCGCTCGTGCTGGTCCCTCTGGATGTTTTTCTCCATAAGGTTCATCGCCTCCTTGAGTTTTTCATTCTCCTCGGTGAGGGGCTCCATCCTTTTGATCAGCTGGTGGCGCTGCTCGACAGTCCGAGTTATCCCTTGTAAGTGCACAATGACAATGATGAACTCCGATCTCCAACGTCAAAGACAAGGATTCCTGATGCAGTACTGACCTCGATTTGTTTCATCACTCCGGCAAGGGCGGACTTTAGTCTCCTCATCTCCCTGGCGGTGTCCTCTTCCTCAACGACCACCACCTCATCGTTGCGTCTGCGCAGGATTCAGACGGACTGGGGTCAAGACTCCTCACGTTCGATCTCTTCCACCTCGTCCTCCTCCGCTGTGGCTGGAGGCACCACCGGGGGGTTCCATGGCTGGATAGCTGGTCCGACCACGCTCTATGACGCTTTGGGGGGCGCCGTCTACTCCTCGGGAGCGATTGGCTTCACCACCCCAGACTTAGGTGCGGCATCGACCTCTCCTGCATTCACCGCTGAAGACCTGGCGATTTCCGCAATTGCCTCGGGCACCGTCGCCGACCCGTCCGCCGTCGGCGCCAACTGTTCGCCACCACCAAGTTCACCAGTAGTGGCGGTTGACTCCTCCGCAGACCGCCGAGCACCCAGGGACTCCGGAATGGGGTCTACCGCCACCTCCTCCGCTCTGGGACCAGCCTTCGGTTGCTCGACAGTCTGGACGGGCGGGGTCAGATCCTTCGCATGCTTTGCACTGCATCAGATCAGCTCGTCAGTCGCCAAAAAAGCTAAGGAACGATGGCAAAGTAACTCCAAGACAAGGATACTTACGGTTTGGTTTGCCGATATAATTTCTTGAACCGGCAATGCCTACCCGAGATCCTAGCCACGGCCTTGGGGTCGACGCCTGCGTCTTGGGGTGGAGGTCCCATGGTCTCCGCCGTCGGCCTTTCCTCCGCCCGCCGCTCCGGGGCTCCCCTCGGCTGTTGCTCGGGGACTTCCTCCGCCCGCCGCTTCGGGGCTCCCCTTGCCTACTGCTCGGGGACTTCCTCCACCTACCGCTCTGGGGCTCCCCTTGCCTGCTGCTCAGGGACTCCCGTCGCCTGTTGTTGGGGAACTTCCTCCCCTCCCATCGACTGTTCCTCCACGCGCGTGCTACACGAAGGCGTCTTCGTGCTCGGTGGAGGAGCAACCGGAACTTCGTCGGCATCTGACCACTCGAACACCATGGTCCTTCGCGTTCAAGTGGTCTGGTCACCACCATGTGAGATGTCGCCCGGCTTGAGGGGAGCGGTACCCGCAATCTTTCTCTTCTTCCGGACTGGCTCGTCTACCGCTGCCCTCTTCCCCCAGATTTTCTCTAACACCGGGGATGGACTCTCCGACGAGATGCTGACGGCTTCCCCCTTAGGCTACGGCGGTGGCCGGGCATCTACTCCCTTTGGCCAATCGCTCCTCGGCACACCCGAGAAGTACACCGCTCTTTCCTACGAATGGATCTTCGCATGAGTAAATCAGTCAACTACTCGACAATGACAAAAGATAAAAAGCATCAGGAACACACAACTGAGATATTTACCTGAGGAGGCAGATTTTTGCAGTGAAAGGGTTTCATATGCCCTGGCAAGTTGAATGAGGCAAGTGGGGCAAACAGCTCTGCGGCCCGCTCCTGCACAACATCCCTCGATAGCATCTCCGACCTCTCCCGGGTATCGTCGGTCTCCCCCTTGAACTCAAAGGCAGGGTGGGCCCTCTCCTTGTAGGGTTGGATACGGCGCACTATAAAGCTTGCCGCCACTAATCCACCGTTGGTCTTCATGCCCTTTATTAAGCCAAGGAGCTCCCTCACTTGCTCCATATCAGTGCTGCTTGGCGTCTCCGACCAGCTCCTCTGGCTCTCCGGTATGTGGTCGGCGTTGCAGTGGACTGCAGGGTGGCTCTGCTTCACGTGCAACCACCTGGTGTTCCACCCCTTCAGCGATGTGCTTAGTGGAACAGTAAGGTATTCCCCCGCCATTCCATCGCGCAGCTGAAGATACACTCCACCGACCACCTTGGAACCACCGCCGCCTCTCTTCTTTAGCCAGAACAGGTGACGGAAGAGATTGAAGTGTGGAAGGATTCTGAGATATGCCTCACAGAAATAGATGAAGATAGATATGTGCAATATGGTATTTGAGTGGAGGTTGCACAGACTAACCACCCAGAGCTCCAACAGATCCCTCAGGAATGGATGAACAGGAAATCCCAACCTGCGTCAGAAATAATCCTGAAATACCACCACTTCGTTGGTATGAGGAATGGGGAAGGGCTCACCGAGGGCCGGCCGCCATCCGGCGGTGACGTGGTCAGGCAGAACGCCCGCCTCCACCAGTTTATTGAGCTCCGCTTCTCCCATTCACGACGGCACCCACTCTTCATCATGCCGGATTTTGGCGCTCGCCTTCTGGGGGCTCATCTTCTTCGATTTCGTAGCTCCCTTCTTTGGCGCCATCTCTTAGATCTGGTTAGGGTTCGGCGGCGGAAGCAGGAGTAGATGTGAATCTGGAAATGCGATGGCTGAGGAGGAAGATGAAATGGCAAAGGGGCAAAGGTATGAGCGTGGGGTGCGGTGGCGTAGTTATAAAGCACTCCACCCTACCTTTTCGCATTCGAGGGTTTTTGGAAAACCGTTTCCATGATTTGTGCTTCTTCGAATTCCCTGTAACTGAAGGTAGGCTGTTACCTGGGCCTTCACGCAGCCCCGGCCCGTATCGCTGATTTATCTCCGCAATTTGTTACGGCTCGCCAAATATTCGCCGACATCTCCGCCAACTATTACGGCTCAGTAATTACTACTGTACAGCCATTACTCCGGTGTTTTCTCCGTGATTCTGTTTTCTCCAAGTTGACTATTGTTTCTGACCCTAGCACCACGTGACCATGTCACCTACTATCAGGCTCGGGGACTAAGTGGGCACACTTCACCTTACGGTGAATGTGCTTTTCAGGGCTATGCCCAAGGACTGGCTGCCTGCTCGGCTGGTCTTCTATTTTTTTCTACTTTGGACCCTGGCACCACATGACTACGTCATCTACTGTCAGACTCAGGGACTAAGTGGGCACACTTCACCTCGCGGTGAATGTGTTTGCTTTATTCTGGAAGACTCCGCGCCTCTTGAAGCTGAAGAAGACTATCTCCTTTTCTCGTGGTCGGACTCTAAGTGGGCACACTTGGTCCACTGCGAAGAAATTTTTGATTCTAAAATCGAGCTCCTTACACCCTTATGGCAAGCCGTACTTAGGTTATACTGCTCGACTACGGTTCACGCTGCTCGGCAATGGTTCACGCTGCTCGGCAACTGCTCACAACTGCTCGGCGACTCATCATGGTGGTCGGACCATGAGTTTGACTGCCTGGCTTTGTTCGCACCTGCTCGAACAAGCTCAAGACGGCGTTGCACAATGAGTACAAGGCGCTCGGGGACTAGCTATGGGGGGTACGACCCCGGATACCCATGGCAGACCACATAAGCTGCACCCCTAGGGGTGGCCTAGCCCACAAGATGAAGCCTTGCGGGGCACGACTCTGCTCGGCGCCTCCCACAAGACACCAGGAAGATATCCTGAAGATACTACGAGATCTGTTAGGATACGTATGATCCCAAGATTCCTGTAATCTATTATTACTTTTCGGTTATCTCTCAGATCTAACCGACTTGTAACCCTGCCCCCCCGAACTATATAAGGTGGGCAGGGACCCCCTCCAAACACACGCAATATCATACGATAGCTAATACAAACCAACAGACCACAGGAGTAGGGTATTACGTCTTACTGACGGCCTGAACCTGTCTAACTCGTATGTCTCTGTTGCCTTCTTGTTCTCGATCACACGCTTCTCTACCGATCAATCTACCTTCGTGGGATACCCCTCGGAGGACTGCCGACAATATTTTGTTGACAATATGGCTACCAGTGCGCAAGGCTGCTGCAAGATACCAAAACATGTTACCAAGAAGTGAGATTAGTGAACTACCTCGCTGCTTGCTTGCTGGCTTGCTGCTGGGGTTGTCTGCTTCGCCGCCGCTCCTCAGCTCCTGCTCCACTCTAGTACGGCGGTACGCCAGGTGGCCGCCGCAAGCCGTGCCGGCGAGCCAGCCAACCGCAGGATCTCCTCCTAGCCTCCCTTTTGCCAGGCGTCGGGTCGCTCCTCCTCCTGTCCACCCTCCCTGGCTTCCCCTCCGTGGAGGCGTCGCCGGATGCTCGGATCCGGCGGGGGCTGGCCACCGCGCGCCACAAATTTGCCCCCAATTGGCGAACCCTCCCTAGGTCGCCCCCTCCGCTCCGCCTCGCCCTCGCGCCTTCGTCTAACGGTTGCCGATTCGGAGTCCAATGGACGCGGCATGCCGCTGCGTGGCGGGCACCTGGGCAGCGGGGGCGAGGGCGCCGGCCGGTGCCGGTGGTGGTGCCGCTGCGCCGGAGGGGGAGGAGGGGACGGGG
Organism: Miscanthus lutarioriparius; assembly: GCA_904845875.1. NCBI lineage: Eukaryota > Viridiplantae > Streptophyta > Magnoliopsida > Poales > Poaceae > Miscanthus > Miscanthus lutarioriparius. The sequence goes on from CAJGYO010000006.1 coordinate 111,307,221, forward strand.
CGTCGGAGGCGGACGCGGCCTGCCGCTGCGTGGCGGGCACCGTCGGCGGCGGCGGCGGCGGAGGAGGAGAGGGATGGGGAGGCGAGCGGCGCGCGGGAGACGGTGGGCGGTGGCCTGATGTGGTGGAGCAGGCGACAGCCGGCGAAGGAGGCGCAGGCGACAGCGGGGTTGGCTGGCGGCGACAGTGAGAGGGAGAGACAGAGAGCGTGAGAGAGGGAGAGATAGAGCGCGAGAGAGAGCTGTGGTGGCCACACGCGGTTTTGTATCTCGGCGCCAGAGTGCGTGGCTCCGAGGTTGGCGCCACAGATCTTGGCCGGCGCCGACCTCGGAGCCATGTATTCTGGCGCTGAGGTACCGGCCACGTCAACGCCACCTAGGATGCCCTACTTTGCACGGCCAGGCACCTCGAAGTCAAGATTTGTGGCGTCGAGACGTGTTACCTCGGAGCCATAAGTCCTGACGCCGACCCTCAGGATCAAAGATGAGTTTACGTCTCCCCGGGCCAAACGTAAATTTTGTTAAAAAATACTGTGTTATAAAAAATTGGGGCACACTAGCACATGTGTCCCCAGTCGTCATCTATCGATCACTTGTGCCGGGCGGCAGAGATGCATGCATGCACAGTAGTGAAGTCCGTATATATTTTATGCGTCTTGCTGCAGAAGCTTGCTAGCTAGCTAGATAAATGGGAAGAGTCGAGAGAGAGAGAGATTGACAAGATATATCGTCCTTGTGTTTTTGTTCATTCGTGAGGGAGAGGGACATCCAAAGGAATGTCTTCGATGCATATGCATCATCATCTACGATGGATAGATGGATGGAGATGGAATCTTGCACAGGGCGAGAAGAGGTCAAGAACTCGAGATCTCTGCACCCACCGGCAAGCTGAACCTATCGATCAGAGGGACGGACTACTGGAGACGGAGAGAGAGGAGTTAACGTGCGTGCGTGCTTGCATGGTATGTGTGCGCATGTAGCTGATCGGAATCGGATCCATGACCATGGGCGATGGGATGGGCAGGCGCAGCCGAGCTCACGCATGTAGCTGATGCCGCCGGCCGGCCGGTCTCAGCAGTCAGCACGCAGACGCAGGCGCAGCAGCTGGCCCCTGGCCCCTGGCCCCTGGCCCTGGCTGTATCATGCGTGCCAGGGCCCGGACGCACGCATGCACATCCGGCGCAAGGAAAGACAAGGGGATCTCTGCGACCGATATGCCGTGTCGTGCGTGCGTGCATGCGCCGCTGCGGCCTTCATCACATCCGTCCCTCCGCTATACTGCGCGAGAGTACTTGCTGCTCTCCTTGGATCATTTCACTCCATTACATGCACTGCATGCATGTGTCCTTCTTCTCGCGGTAACGTACGATTCCACGTGCTAAGCGGTGGATGCAGAACATGATGAAGAGGTTGGTCTCTTTTTCTTTCTCTCTCTTCATTCTTCTTCTTTCCTCCGCCTCTTCTCTTTCTCACCCTTCTTATATTTTCATTGATGCACCAACTGTAGGGCTCCCCCCACCCCAGCCCCCTGTAGATCCGCCCCTGCATGTGCTACCCATGTGCATATTCACAGAATCATCACAGCATGTACAAAGTGTTGTGACCGCGCACAGCTAACTGAATGCACGGTTTTCTGAGACGGGACTATAGTAGAGAACCAAAACACTGCGTATGTAGCATGCATGTCACGACGCCATGCATGTCTGTCGCTGCATGCATGCATGCCTGCCTTTTCTCTCTAGCTCTGCTTCTGCTTCTGCTTCTGCTTCTGCTTCTGGGCCGCGTTTCGTTCGCTGCCGAATCGGTATTTGCACAGTCACTAATGCGACGGCAAATACTGTAGCAATTTTGTTTGTATTTGTGAATTATTGTTCAAACATTGACTAATTAGGCTCAAAAGATTCGTCTCGCAAAGTTTAACCAAACTGTGCAATTAGTTTTTGATTTCATCTATATTTAGTACTTCATACATGTACCGCAAGTTTAATGTGACGGGGAATGTTATTTTTGCATAGTGCCAAAGTTGGGAGTTTGAGGCAACTAAACAAGGCCCTGGAGAGGTTTTGGATGCACGCGCGCGCGCGTAGACCGGCTGAGTAGATCAACGTGTATACACTACCGGACTCAAGTGGCTTTGCCGAGGGGCACTCGACAAAGCCTAATTTGTACTCGGCAAAGGCTTTGCCGAGTGCTGCACTCGGCAAAGACCACTCCGTAAAAAATGGGCTGGCAAAGGCATATTTGCCGAGTGTCTTTTGTCGGGAACCGAAAAAACCCGAAAAAAATAGGATTTTTTTTAATCGGTGGAGGCCCCCACTGGCCAGCGTCCGCCCATCTTCGGCATTTTTCGCGTAAAATTCGCGGCTACGAGGCCACCGGGATTCAAACCGGCGACCTCTCCCTCACGCGTCCCCTCCTCTAACCACTACACCACACTGTCACCTATGTCTAGATTCCGTTTTGGTTCCCCACATATTATACTAAACCGAGTGTAAATTACTTGTTTGAGGCCCTAAACGAATTCAAATAAAAAAGTTGTAAACTACAAAGTTTCATAACTTTTCGAGATCTACACTTTTACTTTAGGAAGTTTTTCCATCCGAGGTCGTTTACAAAATTTGAATTTTAAAAATTTTGAAATTCAAACGCAGTTTTGAATGACAAGATGATTTCAAATCAAAAAGTTTCCAACTACAATGTTTCATAACTTTTCGAGATCTACAGAGTTTATTTTTGTTGTTTTTCCATCCGAGGTCGTTTGAAAAGTTCGAATTTTAAATTTTTAAAATTCAAACACAGTTTTGCATGACAAGATGATTTCAAATCAAAAAGTTGCCAATTATAAAGTTTCATAACTTTTCGAGATCTACAAAGTTTATTTTGGTTGTTTGATCATCTGTTCATCCGACATGATCGTTCTAACATTGTTCACAAATCTTATATATCTCTCTTGTAGTTTCATAAACTATAAGAGAGATATGTTAGATTTGTGAACAAATTTACTATCACTTTGTCATATGAAAAAAAGACCAAAACAAACATTGTACATCTTGATGAGTTATACAACTTTTTAGTTAAAAACTTTTTCATTTGAATTAATTTACTGCTTCAAAATATGCTTTGAAATTTTCGAGTGTTTTTTTTGCTGAGTGTTTTTTTTTCCGCACTCGTCAAAGAAGCTCTTTGCCGAATGTCCAAAAAAAAAACACTCGTCAATCCACATGGCACTTGGCAAAGAGCCGATCTCCGGTTGTGATATATGCATGAATGCCACTGTGTCTCCATGCATTGATACTATATGAGTAGCTAGCGATAACTCTGGCGGAACTTACGTATAGCGTGTTTCTTGTCTCTTTGTTCCCCGCCTTTGTTGCCCCCTCGGTGCCTGTATTTTGGCAGCACAATGTGCAAGTGAAACTTTTATATTAAAAATACATGAATTGTACGATAAGATAATAATACTATAAAATTAAATACCAACGTTAAAGTTACAGTTAATCAAAAAGTAAAGTTTGTAAAATTAACAGTCACGGAGATCGCGACGTCACATGCTTACAAACTCTACTTTATAGACCTTTCCGTGATGCGTCTAAGATAATATTTTATATCGGCAGGAAGAAATCTCCGATATCCATTTCTTTCATGCGTCAATAAATCCACGAATAAGTCCCGTCGCATCTCCATACCATCCTGTACACATGCTCGAGTATATATGTCAATATTAGTGCCTGTCGCATGGGTAATACTGCGTCTTTTGAAAAATCTTCCACAAAAACTTAAAATAAAGTGTTATACTCGCCGTATAAATATGTGTGGCTTTTGGTCTATTCCACGCAGACATATACTGTAGAACAAGATATCCACTTAAGTGTCTGTGGCAAGATTCACGATCAGTGATATATAAAAATAGTTAAATCGTAGGTATTATTATTGCAAGCTATAGTGACTCTACATTAGTTACACATCTATGTTCTCTGCAATGTTTCCTTCCCGTCTGAATTTCCATTTGAAGACATCCTCATTCCATCCAGGAATATGTACATTCACTGTGTCCGTGTACTGTAAGGTAAATCCAAAAGTGTACCTAGCATACATCACCGCTGGTGTGTCTTTACACCAGTCTTCAATAGATCTAGGATCAATCATGATAAGCATCTTCTCCTTCTTATCGAAAACATAAAGCATATACTTTCGAACGTGCAACCATGGCAAAAGAAACTGCAAACATAGTAGCGTTTAGAATAGTATATAGGAAACAAGTAATAAAAGCAGGAGCAAACGACTTACATATCTGCATTATTCTAAGCTATATTCCATATCCTCACATACACCAACCGCAACAGCCATTTCTTTCTTAGTGTATTATTTATGGTATTCTGGCATTTTTGTTAAAGCACACATTTTCTGAAAGAGAAGGATATCGAGAGTCAGGATTAGTATAACTTTGCCTACTTTATACAATTAGGAGAACAACAAATAAGACAATATAATATAGCACGATAAGAATTTTAAAAATATGCTTACACAGAATCTCAGGTCCATGTGATGCTTCGTAATACTATTGTATTTTTTCATTGTATTGTACTCTCGAGCTGCCTAAAAACGAACACCTAAGTTGAAACAGTTCTCGGAGATGTCTCGATTGTTCATTAACAACTCTTGTAGGTCCTTGACACTTAGGGCAATCATAGAGGGATGAAAACCTTTAACCCAAGGCTTTCTACAAAGCATTAGACACAGATGATGGTTTTCGTCATATAAGTTAGCACACTATTATTAGTAAATAAAGTAATTAAAATAAGCATGTAGCTTACTTCAACGTCGCTTCATCCTAAATTGCCATGACATAATCACATAGTAACTCAGTCATCTCTTCCTTGTTCATTGGCATGTCTTTCATGGCCTCAAATGCCCAAAACTCATCAGGGTCTTAGTTGGCATAGACTTGTGGGGATTTATTCTGAATTTGTATGTGTTGAGGGGTGCCCGTTTGAACCACTAAGCATTCAGCCATCTTTGGATTCTCTATTATAGCATAGTCGCTTGGGCTTCTAATATTTTCATCCCTATCAAGATATGGAGCACCCTTTCGTTTGTTTAACTCTGACGATAGCAAGATCGCCGTAAGCTTCAATCTAAATTCTTTCATATCATCCTGCATGATAAGTTGAACCTAATTAATTATTAATTAAAAACCCACAGCTAGTGTACACTTATAACTTGTGGTAAGACGCATAGTTTACATGATTAAACTCGTCCGACAAATCATTCCCGGTCCAATACTCCATAAAGTTTATTAAGAATAAACCGCATGAAAAACTACATATAACATGAATTGAGGTTCAGGCTCACATTAGATAAAAAGGCAAAGACACATAAAATTCAACTTATATGACATGCCATTATTTCTAACTTACCCATCTGTTTGTAATAATTTTCCGCGAAAAATCTCCCTAACCGGACAGGTATCAACCTCAGCATCTAGCCATTTGTGCTCTTTCGGGCCTGTCTCCTCCAATATGAAATCTCCTCCAATATGAAATCTCCTCCAATATGAAATCTATCTGTTTCCGCAATCCAGCTCGCTATTTGTTCATAGAAGAACGAATCAATCAGCATTTCTAAAATATAAAATGTGTACAAATAGCTATGTTAGGAAATACCCACAATTTTATTGAGGTCAACACGTCCGAACATCTCGCCCAAAGAGTCTAGCACCTGAACCTCACGTTTGACGGCGTTTATAACAGCAAGGTACCAATGTGTATTTGTAACATTTATTGGAAGGAACACCTATCAAATCAAACAATAAACATTTTGTCAGGCATAAAAAATTGATAATGAAAGACCAATAGATCGTTTAAAAAAATTGCTACCATGTCATGCTTCAAGTAAGCTAGCACCCTTTGAACTAAACCAGGACGCTGTGGAGTGCCACGGTTAGGGTAATTGGCTTTAATGGTCTCATCCTTTTCTCCATCCCGCTTCATGATTGCAACTAAGCACGCAGTTTCAAGATAGACTGTACCTCATGGCCTCTTTTTTAAACCCTCCTGAGCTTTCAGCAGTTTAATATAAGCATCTATGACCTGCATACATTTCGCCATTCGAGAGAAAGAGCATTGAAGTTGGCAATGTTTGATTGAGTATTATGACTTGCATCTGTTACCTCGTCAGACAAGTATTCATATGGCTGAAAAAGACATTCCATGTGGTTTCTCGACACCAGAACATCATCTATGAGCACAAGCTCCTCATTCCTAGGTGAAGATGGAATTTTTTTGACAGATTCAATTATGGCTCTATCAGTATTGGTACACACATAATCTAAAAAAGTGGATTAAATTAAAGTATACAACAATAGTTAGCAGTTTTTCTAGGTTTATCCATCAAAAAGAAAATATCAATACCTTCTAGGGCAACCGGTGAAGACATAGATTTTTTGGGTTTATTTTGTACGATTATGATTTCCGAAAGTCCTTTTTCTCCCGTCGGATCTACCCCAGAAGTTGATAAGGCCTTTTCATAATGGGTCGTGCTAAAGCCCTGGTCAACTGGTAGAGCTTCATGGGTAACTTCTGTACTCATGCTTTCTTGCAACCATCTAGAATTATCCATAGGCTCACTGAAATTTTCTATTTGTACAATATCTTCTAAGGGGCCTCCATTTTCCTTCGAAACCTTTACATCTGAACTATCTATCGAGACCTAAAAGACGGACTTCATTATCAATCTATCACATAAATCGGTGTATGAATAACCACACAGTAAAGAAAGTCTATCACATAAATCAGTATATGATCTAACCACACAGTAAAGAATGTATTTGAAGTCACACCCTGAGCCCCTAGCCTTTTGTCGTTAATTCTGCATTCCAAAGAATAAAAAGAAAAGAACAATAATTAGTAGGATAATATACAGAGTAATAATTCAAAGGTTTCTATATAACAGCCATATTCTGCATGTGTCTATATAATAGCCATATTTTGTTTATCCACGTCTTGGAGGGGGTGCGCGCATTCTACTATTTTTTTATTTCTTTCTTGCGCCATGGGAAACAAACTGATTTGGGGGAAGGCGGATAGCGGGCTGCCCAGAAACCATATCGGCAACTGAGAAACCAAAATTCAGTTACTAACTGGAATTGGTTATTTGGATGTTCTCTGGAAGCGCTGCCTTAAATAGCTTGCAGCTAGTATCATCCATAGCCAATTCAAGTGAGTTTGATAATATTTCTTTTTTCTGCTGCGTTCATTAGCTTGCTGCTAATTATTGTGTTCAATTTTTTTGGCATGCAAGTTCAGATTTGCATATATTGATGTACTCTAGCAGTATAGGCTGTATTAAACTTCAGAGTTTTATCTATGTTGTATGGTAACTGTCAAGGCTGCAGCCCTATTAGGATTCTGGGCAATGAACCAAATTTGCAAAAAATACTATGCTAGAAACCATGTTTGTTTATGTTCTGCACATTGCTTTCCTCAACTATTCTTACGGCAGTTACATTTTGACATCAAATTCTATATCATATTTAATGGTGCTCCTTGTTGATAGATACTGCATCGTATTATGTGTATACCTTGTTAAGTTTTAAGGTAATCTCTGTACTGATCCTTGTTTGCTCTTGCCGATTAAAAATTTATGCATGTGTTTCAGCTCATATATGTGTAGCTATATAGCAGCAGTTCATTTCGGTTTGGCATAGCAGCAGTCAGTTCGGTTTTGAGTATTTTTTCACTCTTCCATTTAGCAAGTATTGAAAATAATCATTTTCCTTGTTGCCTTACTTGTGCCGATGCGCAGGAAAGTAAATAAAGAGCAGAAAAAGGGGATGGTGGTGGTCACCTGGATGCGTTCACCGCTTGGATGAGCAGAAAGTATTTTTATGCAGTCCGCAGTCCTCCTCGAGGGCACAGCAAGACGGCGAAGGCGATGGCGGCAAGCGACAACGATGGCGACGCGCTATGGCGAAGCACAGCCAGTGCGCAAGGGAGGGCGCGAGGGCGGAGGCCGGTACGAGCGAGAGCGAGCTTAGCTGGCGAGGGTGGGCGCTATGGCGAGGCCACATGATTTATAGTAGAGGATTGATAGTAGTCTCTCTTTTCTTTTGTCTTAATTCTCTTTTCTTCTGTGTTAATTATCTTTCCTTTTACTCGTTGCCATGTATGCTGGTGCATGCAAACATGCAATGTGTATATGGATAGCACAATAATTTTCTACTTCCTATTTTACCGTGATTCCTCTATCACATGATAGGCAATATTCAATCAAGGAGAAGGGCACGATCAATCAGTAATTAAGATTAACCTGTAATCAATGTGTGATAGCTGAGATTCAGCTTAGGTAGCACAATAAATCTGATGTTTTGAATTACATGCCAAGCGTTATAGCCAATCATAAGCAGTAGTTGCAAAAGTGACCATAGACAGTAGGGTAACTCATTTCAAGAGCCTTTTTAAGTAACTATTATATATTGAAGCCAAGTTTATTGTTTTATATATCAGGAAAACAAATTATATAATCAAGTGTATTGTACAATCTATTTATTTGTAGCGGTGGCAATGTAGGTACCATTGGCAAACTGCAACTGTCATGACTGTACAATTCACCTACTGTGGAATGTCATAAATCTCTAAGTTTTGGAAGCCGAGTTGAAGAAAATGAACACGAAAATTTAGGAATCTTGAGTTGAAGAAATCAGATCACAAGGCTGCAACGAAACAAAAAAATCACTTAGATTAACTTCCTATACCACTGTAAAGGTGGACTTAATTGGTATTTTGAGCAATGACATGTAGATTGCAGGACAAAAACTACCAGGAAGATGATCGATGGGACCTTAAACCTCAAAGTAAGTGCGAAAAGAAAATAGCGTTTAATTAATGAAAGAAATGTATGGGAGTCATATAGTATACATGGTGTCCAATTAAAGTGATAGGCGTAAAATTACAATAAACTGAAATGCAAAACAACCTTTGATATGAAATTAGATAAACTAAAATGCAAAATGTTAATTTCAAAACCAGCAGATATTCCATATGATAAATAGAGAAGGCGCATATAATCTAAAAATGTCACATTGAAATCTAAGGACCATGGTAAGTGGGTCTAGAGTTGAGTTCACTATACCTGCTTATTTCATCTCTTTGTAACAAGTCTTATCCTAGTGTACAAAAAGCATTGGTGTGCTGAGCATAGAGCACATGTGAATCACAAGCTCATAGAATGTAATCATTCATCCAATGCACATATACCTATACCTGCACATCAGAAGTTCAATGTGGAAGGCACTCAGAGTTGTGGTAGACAGACTGACATGTACAATAATAGGTGCTGGAAGCAGCCAGCTATAAAGCAACTGAATTTTGTAAGTTTTCTTATAGGAGCATCAAAAATACAAAAACAATAAAATGGAACTGCACCCCAAAAAAATAAAAATAGACCATGAATCTATTAAACTTTGTAAGATGCATCCAAGTAATCTATACCTAACTAAATGAGACATTCAGGTTCGATCTCAAAGCCAAGCTCACTGTCAGACAATTGATGTAAGCAATATGAGAAGTAGCTTAAATATCTGAGGCTACCAGAATGAATATGGCTAAAAATTTAATAACAAACAAAAAATAGGGAGTGCGATGGAAGTTCTAAAAATATAAACTCGGAACACTTGGGAAACCATGATATATTGATGCAGGCATGCAGTCCTTTGTTGCCTGATCACTGCAAGGAACTGATATATGTTGTACGATATGAATGAGAACAAAAGCTATATATGAACCTCACCTGCATATATAGTTTGTCACTGAAATGAGGCCTATTAAGCAACGGAACAGCTCTGGGTCATACTGAGGGAAAGGCGAACACAACATTAGTTTGAGAACAAAGAAAAAAGAAATAAAGGAGGGAAGTATATCAAGTGATATAACTGTGGTTAAGAAGCCACCAATTGCACCTTACATTTGAGAAATCACCATATGCAAGAGCCTCAAACCTGTGCATACTGTACTTTGAGGTTATCAGCGTATAACTGTATAGGAATATCTGTATGTATGAATACATGATGGTAAAAGTGAAGCACCACTGGAATATAAAAGACCACATCGCAATGAGCAAAGCAAACAACTATGAAAATTAACAGATATCATGCATTCCATAATTTATTTATTCGGATCCAAATTTAGCCAAGCCGAAGTGCAACTGACCTACAGAGCTCTGTTTTCCCATAACAGTGTATAATTGTATAGGAATATTTGCATATATGAATACACGATAGTAAGAGTGAAGCACCATTGGAATATGAAAGGCAACATTAGAATGAGCAAAGTAAACAACTCTGAAAATTAACATAGTTTATTTATGAGATCCGAATTTAGCAAAGTCGAACTGCAACTGGTCTGCACAACTGTGTTTTCTTGGACCGTCAAAACACGGATATCATTTGCATACATTACAGAAAAATGAACTGGCATATCAGAATATAAGGTTTGAAGAAGAACTTGGGAACATGTTTTATATTTTAGCAAGCCGACATGAGAACTGGAATGTGTGATAAACAGAGGACATGGCGAGGACCAGTAAAGGCCGTCGCCATCGTATGCAAACACGCTGAGATGATGCTCGCCTCGACCTGTACTCCAAACACCTCAATGGTGTTGGGCATCAAGTTGGAGCCATAATAGCTGAACCCTAGATGAAGAACCAAATTGATTTGTAATAACCCAAGATGAAGAACCAAATCGATCTGGGGGCATAAGAACCGTAGATGACGAACCAGATCGATTTGCGTATCGGCCTCGCACCTCCTGTTCTCGCACATGGCGTGGAAGAGCCGTCGTCGCGGCCAAAGGCCATTGCCGTACCTCCGCGCCGCCCTTGCCTTCCCTCCCAGGCGCCTCCGCGCATGTCCCGGCAGCGGCAGCCACGGCCGCGCGCGACCCCCGGCTGCTCCTCCATGATCACCGACGGCGGCCGCGGCTGCTCGTGACTTCCGATGGCTCCTTATCCGCGACCAGCAGCCGCAGACGCATCTGTATGTATCCATCTTCCCAGCAGCGACACCTCTGTGTTTGTGCCTACCCGCAACCCCGCCAAACGCAGCGGAGGCGCAGCTCGGACATAGCTGGCTCGTCGAGCCATCGGGTGCCCACCGCGTGGGGAGCGCAAGGTCGAGTTCTGCTGCAGCAACAGATACGGAGAGCGTTCTGAGCCATGGCCGAAGGTAGCTTTTGAGCAGGTGCGGACCGGTCGCCGCACCACCGCAAGGAACGCCACCGCCGGCCTTCTTCCCTTCCTGGCCGACCTTCTCCGCCTTAGCTATGCCGTCTCCGACCGAGCGCCGACCGGATCCGGCCTGGCTGCACCGCGCCCCGACGAGCGCCTGAGAAACCGGCGGTTCCCGGCGACCTTCTCCGCCTCAGCCACGTCGTCCGCCGCGCCTGGTCTAGGCCGTCCGCTCGCGCCGATGCGCACGGCGAGGGGCACGAGCGCACGGTGGAGAGGGATCTCGCGATGGGGAGAGAGCGATTGGAGGTGTGACTTACGCAAGCGATGAGGCAGAATTTTTTTTTGCACGGGCGAAGGCAGAGCAATGAAGCGAGCGAGGTATCGCACGGTCGTGGGCAGACGGACGAACCAAAACAAATGTCGCACCAAAAAATATCCACGCTTTGTTCTTTTTAGTTGTAGGAGATGTAGGGGATAGCTCGCCAGATGGAGACATGTGCAACCAGATTAGTATTTGTGATGTGACACTTGTAACTGTTCTTGACGCTGATTTTGGAGCCAAAATGAGGATAGATATACAACCACACAGCTGCAAATTCATACTCCCTCCGCCCATAGAAGAATGCAATTCTCACGTTTCGAGAAGTCAATTGATTTCAAATTTAACAAAAATTATATGAAAAAATACTAACAATCATGAGAGATAATAAATACCGTTAGATTAGTTATGGAATATGTTTTTATAATAAATTTATTTAGAGACATAAATGTTAATACTATTTATTATAAATTTGGTCAAACTTAAGCTAGGTTGACCGGCACAGTTCTCATAATTGCATTCTTTTATGGATATAGGAAGTACATGAGCGGTCAATCCATTCATACAAATAATCTTCGCAAGAAACTACATATATATATATATAACAAAGCAGCTTAGATTTTTTGTGATGAAACTTGTGCCTGAATGAGTTCTATCGGTGTTTTCGGACCATCGACGAGTAAATTTGTATTTGCGCGTCTGGCTCGGATGGTGTGCTTGGAGGACGCAAGGGTTTATACTGGTTTGGGCGGAACGTCCCTATGTCCAGTTCGCTGCTGCTCGTGTTACCGGCACTTGGTTTGCAGTAGAGGTTACAAACAGGCGAGAGAGAGAGAGGATCCTAAGTGTTTACACCAAAATTTGGAAGAAGATGTTACAAGGACTCAAGATCATGTCACCAAGGAATTAATTGCGTGTAGATCGGAGCCAGCTGATTCGGATGCAGAAACTGGAATCGGCTTTCCTCAAATAGTGCCAACGGATAATAACGAAGGCTATGTTCGGCGCCAGGACGAAACATGCCGAACTCTATAAAAAGGGAAAGATTAGAGTCCAAGTTATCTTAAATTAGGAATGTTTTCTCTAGGGTCAAAAATTTAATGAGTCGTGCTTAGACAGGAGTCATGCACAGGGTCCGGGTATAAATACCAAACCCCGGCTATTGTAAAGAACATCAATCAATCCAATATACAAGTTATTTACTTTTTCGGCTCCGACCACCCCTTAGGAGTAGGAGTAGAGTAGATCTCGGTGAGTTCTTCAGCAAGTATGGCTACAGTGATCCGGTTGACCTCCACTGCTTGTTGTAAGTACCATCATGGCTTATACCTCTGTTCATATGGCTGCATCGATCCGGTCGACCTCCACTGCGACTCTGGTATAAGTTAGTTATCGATTCTTGCCTAGTTCAAGTATGGCTGCATCGATCCAGTCGACCCCCACTGCATGAACTAGATCAAGGTCAAGTTATCGGCTCTACCTTAGGATGACAGTCTTTGGTAGATTCATTAAGTTACCGATATTGCTTATTGCTTTCATTATTTCTCTAATTACAGCAATATCATTCTGCCGATTGGGATTGATCTAGATCGGCCTTATATCTTGTTTAGCCCATCGTTTGCTAACCTCAAATTGATATAATCTACACCTTAAACGATGAGTTATGTTTTATCGGTTGTTTTATGTCAATCTTGATCGTGCATAGCTTGCGGTTAAGGCGTGTTGCATCTTGAGTAGATTTATTGGCTAGCGAGAACCGTTCCATGGCCTGTTATCACGGCCTGTGTGATTCTGCCTCACACCCCACTGTTAGCACAGTGGAGTGGGGACTGTTATCTGGTAGATATATTCCTGATAAGGCATGACTTTAACTGTGCGCTATGCCTGAATTGGCTATTTAGCCAATATCGAGCGTTTTCACGAACAGTTCGCATCACGAGACCGTTGAAGTAAAGATAGGTTGAAAGATATATTAGCCCCATGATCTTATTATTGTATTATGGCCTGCATGATTCTGCCTCATGCCCCACTGATATTAGTAATGAGTTAGGGTCGTCGAGTCTATTGTTATTTCTACGGCCTGCATGATTCTGCCTCATGCCCCACTGGTCATAGCGATAGATGAGATCTAACATGTTCACTAGATTTATCTTTATCAAACGGTTAAATGGTGTTGAATTGTTTCTTTATATAAAAAGAGGCTCGGTTACTTGTAATCATTGGCTCAGCACAGACCGATCATTGCTGACATCTTATTGCCATTGATTAATATCTGTTCGAATAATGACATTTACCTTGAATGATAACCGATTCTTCTTACACAACCCAATGAGCTTTAATCGATTTATTCTAATGAATATGCTGGAATCGACTATTTAGTCGATCTCCTTTCATATCGGCTCTCATAGCCGCACATTCGGGACTGTCTGGCAACACCAGCAAGTTCCGCCCTTAATTACTGATGAACTTTCTCTCCTTGTCAGTTACAGGGTCAAATTGATTGGCACGTCTCGAGAGGAGTGCGTAGGATCGACCATCCCTGCGCTGAAGCTAGGTGGATCTATAGCTCCATCGAGCAGACCCTTTCGGCTTGCTGCGTGTGTCCTCGGCATGGGACGAAAATTCTGTGTCGACACACGAATCTGGCACACCCGGTGGGACACCACAATCGTCATGGCGGTTCACAACAACGACGACATTCTTAGGCTACATTATGAAGATCTACCTGATGGAGATAAGGGTATCATTAGCAAAGCTATAGAAGAGTTTTAGAACAAATATTTATTGTCCTACACCAAAACACGTGACCACACAATTGTTCAAAAATTTCCGCTACCAAGAGTTCTGTTACACGGGCAGACGGACACAACTGAAGCTGAAGATAGGCGTTTCTTTAAAGAAGCTATGGACAAATCTATTCGTGGTGCCATATCAAGCCATAATGAAGCTTTCGTGGACGTAATCCACAACGCCATGAAGGAGGCGATTCATGGATTTCCAGTTGGTCAAGGCGGACCGGCTTATTACAACATTCTAGATCCTTCGACCCAGGGGACCAACCAAGTCGGTACCAGCCATCAAGAAACAGCACTGGCTGGTAGTGGTGATGTCCAGACAGTTCAGGGTTCATCTGAACAAACTCAAGGAACTACTGCAAATCAAGCACAGTACCATCCTGAACCACCAGTACAGCATGTGCAATAGCCGGCGGGGCAAAGTTAGAACCAGGTAATCAATTTTGGCACATCAGGCCACATACCGTCGTCGACTCAAAAAATAGCACCATCAGTTCAAATGATCCATAGAGATATAGATCCTTATATCTATAATCAGAGACTTCAAGCGGCAAGCTAGCAAAGCACCCAGCAGATTGAGATTCCACAAGGGTATCACTATGGCACAGATTATAACACCCTCCACATGATGCCAAATCCAGGATATCAAGGCACACGGGATTTCAATCCACAGATGGGTCAGCAGGTGCAGAGGAATCCAAATCCGCAAGCTGATGAGTTATTACTGAGGGTGACTGAGATGATGAAGAATCAGTTCGGTCTGAAACCAAAAGGGCTGACCTTTTCATACAAACGCCCATATCTAAAATGGTATAATTTGGTCGCTCTTCCAACAAGTTATAGACTCCCAGAATTCGCTAAGTTCACTAGCCAAGACAGTACCAGCACGATAGAACATATCAGTCGGTATCTTACACAATTGGGCGAAGCGTCAGTTGAGGACGCCCACCGAGTTCGTTTCTTCTCTCTGTCCTTATTAGGGCCAGCCTTTACTTAGTTTTCATCATTGCCAATCAATTCCATCGCCAATTGGGCTGACCTAGAGAAAAAGTTTCATACATATTTTTACACTGG
Organism: Miscanthus lutarioriparius; assembly: GCA_904845875.1. NCBI lineage: Eukaryota > Viridiplantae > Streptophyta > Magnoliopsida > Poales > Poaceae > Miscanthus > Miscanthus lutarioriparius. The sequence continues at coordinate 111,322,632 of CAJGYO010000006.1, forward strand.
GACCGGAGAAAAGAAAATTACCGATCTGACAACCATAAGATAGAAGACTAATGAATCAGGCACTAAATTTTTTCAAAGGTTTCGAGAAACCAGGAATTTGTGCTTCTCCTTAAACTTGGCCGATGATCAACTGGCTGCTTTAGCTGTTCAAGGAATGCTACCGATGTGGAAAGAAAAGCTACTGGGACAAGAATTTGACAATTTGGGTTAATTGGCTCAACGGGTGGCAGAGCTCAATAGCTAATTCTAGAGTATGCGTAGAGATACCCGGTTCCAGAAGAGTACCACAGTAGCCGATGCTTATGATCCATACTCAGTCAATGACGGCTATGAAGATGAAGAAGAAGAGGTTGTTGCGGCTGAATGGAATTGGGGTAAGAAGACAGTAATGGTGCCCAATCCTTGGGGAAAAGGAGTTGAGGAGAGCTATGATTTTGATGTCACCAAATCAGACAAGGTCTTCGATTTTTTGCTTGAGAAAGGGCAGATCAAGTTGCCCGATGGTCATGTCATGTTGCCCCCTGATCAGTTAAAGAATAAGAAGTTCTGCAAGTTCCATAATGCTACTTCTCATTCCCCTAATGAATGCATAATCTTCAGGCAGCATATACAGAGAGCTATTTAGCAGGGGAGACTCAAATTTGATACGCCTCGAAAAATGAAAGTTGATGATAATCCTTTCCTAGGAGGTCAAAACATGGTTGATGCTGGGCTATTCAAAGGAAAAACTAGGGTCCTAACATCAATCAAATCAAAAGAAGCTAGGACAGTCGATCCCAAGATGCAAATATCGGCTGACGAGTACAGAGAGATTAGAAGACATCATGCCGAGCAAAAGAGCCGATATGAGCAGGGGAAGACGTCAAAATCAGAGACAATGAAGCCGTGAGTCACATCTCGGATTCTGTTGAATAAATGGCAGTGGCAGAAGGAAAGGGATTATCAGCGTTGGTTAAAAGATCAAGCGTACCAGCATCAACTGAAACAAGAGAGGCATGAAAGGAAACAAGCCGAATTACATTGGAATTGTCCTTTCTTCATACATTGCTGGAATGAAGGTTTGAAGTTGTGTACTAGACATAACTGTCTAGAATGCAGCAATCAATATCAGGAGTATAGGCAGTCTCAAACCAACCGCCGGTCTATCCATGCTCAAGATGCATATCATTATAATAACATGGATCGATGCTTAATAAACAAAAGTATTCATGATCGGCTTGGGAAAGAAGTCGTTGATTAGGACTGGGCTGATCATGAAGAGGAAGGCACTGAAAGGAGATATGCGTGGTAGGAAGGCCAGTGGTGCCCAGGAGGTTTAACAAGAAGCCAAAAGAGAAGGGTGCAACGCCTAAGGAATAAAGAGATGGGACAGGCTTAGGCATTCGGGAAAACTCAAGTGTGGCGTACCAAACAAATAACCGATAGAAAGCAACCATCGGCTAATATCCAAATAGTTTTTCTGTTGCCATCAGAGTTCAGATTCAATGGTGAAAACCAACAGCCGATCCAAGCAGTCGGCTTTGAACATTTGTATTAATGGATAATCCAATAGATGGTACAGACGGGAAACTAGGACATGGCTTCACGTCGGCCGATGAATTAGAAGAAGTAGATATTGGTACTAGAGATAGATCTAGGCTGACGTACATAAGTGCTAAGTTGGATCCGGAGTATAAGCAGGAATTAATTAACTTATTAAAGGAATTTAAAGATTGCTTTGCTTGGGAATACTATGAGATGCCTGGTTTAGATCGGTCAATTGTTGAACATCGGCTGCCAATCAAATCTGGATATCGGCCGTTTAAACAAGCTTCGAGGAGATTCAACCCGAACGTGCTTGATGATATCAAAAAGGAGACTGAAAGGTTATTGGAAGCAAAATTTATCCAACCGTGCCGATATGTAGAGTGGATATCGAATGTTGTCCCTGTATACAAGAAGAATGGAAAATTGAGAGTTTGCATTGATTTCAGGGATCTGAACAAAGCCACACCTATGGACGGTTATCTGATGCCGATAGCTGATATGTTAGTAGATGCAGCAGCCGGGCATAAGGTTATTAGCTTCATGGACGGTAATGCTGGATACAACCAAATTTTTATGGCTGAAGAAGACATAGCAAAGACCGCTTTTAGGTGCCCTAGCGCAATTGTTCTATTCGAGTGGGTTGTGATGACCTTTGGTCTGAAGAATTCCGGTGCAACTTATCAAAGGGCGATGAATTACATTTTCCATAAGTTGATCGGCAGGATTGTTGAGATCTACATCGATGATGTGATGATAAAATCCAAAGGGTACAAAGAACACCTGGCTGACTCTGGAATGCATGAGGAAGCATGGTTTAAAGATAAATTCTAATAAGTGTGCTTTTGGAGTATCAGCCGGATAATTTTTAGGATTCATGGTTCACGAGAGAGGAATCAAAGTTGGTTAGAAAAGCGCGAAAGCAATTGATGAAGCAGTTCCCCCAACTACCAAAACAGAGTTGTAATCTCTGCTTGGTAAGATTAATTTCATCAGAAGATTCATTTCGAATTTGTCGGAAAGGATCCTGCCGTTTTCTCTCTTATTGAAGTTGAAAAATGATCAAGAATTAAAGTGGGGTGATATACAACAAAAGACGTTCGAAGAAATAAAAGAATATATGAAGTGTCCACCTGTGTTGGTCCCTCCTCAGCAAGGTAAGCCGTTTAAACTGTACATATCGGCTGATGACAAGACAATTGGATTGGCCCTGATGCAAGAATTTGAAAGAAAAGAGAGAGTTGTTTTCTAAGTAGAAGACTACTGGATCCAGAAATGAGATATTCTCCCACCGAAAAATTATGCTTGTGTTTATATTTCTCTTGCACTAAATTACGACACTACTTATTATCGGCCGAGTGTACAGTTGTTTCCAAGGCTGATGTGGTTAAGCACATGTTATCAATGCCAATACTGAATGGAAGAGTGGGAAAGTAGATTCTTGCGTTATTAGAATTCGACTTGAAGTATGACTCGGCTAAAGCAGTCAAAGGACAAGTAATGGCTGATTTTATCACCCAACATCACAAGCCAAGCATTAGTTATGTAGAGCCAATGTCGTGGACGTTGTTCTTTGATGGGTCATCATGCAACCGGGGTGGTGGCATCGGTATTGTTATTATTTCGCCTCGGGAGGCAAGTTTTGAGTTTGCTCTTCCAACTGAGCCAATGGTTACTAACAATCAAGTGGAATACGAAGCTATTCTCAAGGGACTTCAACTTCTTCATGAAGTAAAGGCCGAAGCAATTGAAGTATTTGGAGATTCACAGTTAATTATTAATCAATTGATCGGCCTATATGAGTGCAAAGAAGAGACTTTGAAAGGATACTACGATGAGTGCCAAAAGTTACTCAAGGGATTTCTTCATATCTCTTTCCAACATATTCCGAGAGCACAAAACTAAGAAGCTAATCGTCTAGGTCAAAGTGCATCAGGATATCGAGTGTTTCAAGAAGTCTTGAGTAGTGAAACCTCAAGTGATGATTGGAGAGTTGAAATAGCCGATTACCTTAGAGATTCGTCTTGGAAAGTTACCAGGAAGCTAAGGTATAAATCGGCTAAGTATATTTTGTTAGATGATCAGTTATATTATAAAACAGTCGATGGGATATTGCTCAAGTGCTTGAGTCAAGAAGAAGCTAAGGTGTTGATGGGTGAGGTGCATGAAGGGATATGTGGAGCTCATCAATCGGCTTATAAGATGAAATGGATTATTCGCAGAACTGGATATTTCTGGCCAACGATACTGGAAGATTGTTTTGAATATTACAAGGGGTGTTAGGACTGTCAACGTTTTTGGTAATGTTCAGAGATCGCCCGTATCAGCCATGAATCCAATAATCAAACCATGGCCGTTTCGAGGTTGGGGAATTGATTTAATTGGCCAGATTTTTTTGCCTTCAAGCAAAGGACATAAGTTCATGTTGGTAGCAATAGATTACTTCACTAAATGGGTTGAGGCAATTCCTTTGAAAACAGTAACCTCAAAGAACATGATTGATTTTGTCAGGGAACACATTGTGTATCGTTTTGAGATTCCTCAAACTATAACTACCGATCAAGGGACAATGTTCACATCAGAAGAGTTCGGGGATTTTGCTGCCAGTATGGGGATTAAGCTATTGAATTCCTCCCCTTACTATGCCTAGGCTAATGGTCAAGCAGAGGCATCCAACTAGATTATGATTAAGCTGATCAAGAAAAAGATCGAGGAACAGCCAAGGAAGTGGCATTTGACGCTAAATGAAGCACTATGGGCATATAGGATGGCCTGCCATGGATCAATTAAAATGTCACCTTACGAACTTGTGTATGGCCATAATGCAGTTCTTCCTTGGGAAGTTTAGACTAGATCGAGGCGTGTTACACTACAGAATGATTTGTCAGCTGAGGTTTACAAGAATCTTATGATAGACAATTTAGAAGACCTGAGTTGCCTTTGACTGCGTGCTCTTGAGAATATCGAAGCCAATAAACTGAGGATTGTGAAATATTATAATAAAAATTTCAAGATTAAGCAATTCTTCGAAGGAAACTTGGTCTGGAAAGTGAAATTACCGATCGGATCAAAGGACAGTAAATTCGGCAAATGGTCACCTAACTGGGAAGGACCCTATCGGATCAAACGTTGTGCGCCTGGTAATGCTTATATTTTGGAAATATTAAAAGGAGAGGAAGAATTTGGTCGAGCAATCAACGGGAAATATTTAAAGAAATATTATCCTAGTGTTTGGATCAATACTTAATAAACGATATGTTCGATCGATAGCTTTAATAGCCGATATTGAAAAGATATTGCCTCCAGTGCAAAAGATGAACCCAAAGGAGTAAAGGCCGATACGATGTGTATTGCCTATAGAAGCGAAGCAAACACAGACAAAATGATGGGTATGAAGCACGAAACAATGGGAAACCACTCAAGGTGAGGAAGTTATTTGCTAAACATCACCTATTACAAGCTACGAGCCAGAAAACACTTTGCCTACTATATCGTCGACCAGAGTATTGAAAGCTACAAAGTCAGCGGCGTTCATAAAATCTTCAACCAAGTGCTCATGTTCCCCAGGGTGCATTGAATCTGGAAATCCATGAGGAAGAAGCCGAAGATTATGGCCCGAACGAACTTGTGCAGTAGCCAACGCCATGGCAGCGCCATGACGAACGCCATGAAGGGCGACCTCCCTAACACGATTCGGGATGTCATGCAAGCGAACCACCAGAACAAATCCCGCCACATGATCTGTGGCTGATCGAAGACTCTCCAACTGAGCAGTTAGATCTAAAATATTCAAGGAAAGAGTGATTAGAAATCTTGAGGGTAAAATCAAGAAGAAACAGAGAAATAATGGCAGACATCTCACCCATGATTCTAGCTTTAGCCCTGGCCAACCTTTCCCTCACCAGGCCGACCTCGGGGGGACATCGGTCTTCAATCATGGCCAAAGCCAATTCCTCCAGGCGGAGGCAGTTGGCTAGATGCTGGTCGGTCCGATCGATGGAGGCCAGCAGATCGTCATTACTAATCTGATGCCTCGGGTGACGAGGAAGCTAGCGGCAGATTGGTGCCAAAGATGACCCCAAGGGCTAGGTGGAGTTGGCCCTTCGATCCAAAGTGATGGGAGCACCCCAAGATGCGTCCTCTTGACGACGAGGGTGTTGGCATGATGATGTGGATCCATTGAGGGCTTCTTCAGTAGACCTCTTGTTGTTCTCCATGACCTCAAACCTACAGAAAGGCAAAGGATGTACTGAAGACGAAGAGGGGTTGAGATGAAGAGGGTTGTTTTTTGATTCACGGCCATAGCCCGTATATATAGCCCGGGAAAGCGAGAAGATAGGTTTCGATGGAGGTGTGAAATTGAAATTGGAAATGGAAATTGATCAACACTCTAGAAATTCAGGGGACGGATAACGAAGAGATAACGGACTCGAATTTATTACTTCCCCGAATTACAAAATATCATGGGGTGGATACATTGACTAGAGATTAACCCACCAGAACTTTTTTGGATTGAAGGGAGTCTAGATTTCCACAAGGCCGACACTCATTGTGAACCAAGTCGCATCGGCACATCAATAAATTATACTAGAGAAGAAGAAAGTTCGCATGCCTAACATATGCTCAACAGATTTCTTGATAAATTGAGGAACTTTGGGAAAGAAGCCTAAGGCTGTCCCGATGGGCGTTTGGAGGAGCAACAAGGGGAAGATGATCACACCTAGCTCTTGCAAACACTAGAACAGCCTTGTAAGCTTGGAGAGAAGACTCAGGTGATATCACAAGAATTCTTCTAACCACAATGGCTAGTCTTCTTGCCCAACGAGGTGCTAGAATAAGTGATACAATCACCCTATGCACAAGAACTCTTTTAGCCGCTTGAAATCTTCATAAAATAGACCATGGAGGGTCTAGCGGAACCAGGAGCACTCGAGGGAGCAGATGGAAGAAAAACATGGCTGAATTGTTGAGTTGCTCTCGCCAGGGTCGGATAGGCATTTATAACCGGCCTGGAAAGATGAATCCAAGTGCCCGTTAAGCAGTGACGCCCTTGTAAAAAGTTTTGAGGCATAGGCTCGTGAGTTGACGCAAGCGGTGACGAACAGTGGACCCCAGATCAAGGTTCTCTACCTGTGACTGTGGACCAATCAGGGATACAGACATGATAATTTTGGAATAAAATTACTTTTATCCCAAAATTGGAGGGCATGTGTTTACACCAAAATTTGGAAGAAGATGTTACAAGGACTCAAGATCATGTCACCAAGGAATCAATTGCGTGTAGATCGGAGCCAGCTGATTTGGATGCAGAAACTGGAATCGGCTTTCCTCAAATAGTGCTAACGGATAATAACGAAGGCTATGTTTGGTGCCAGGACGAAACATGCCGGACTCTACAAAAAGGGAAAGATTAGAGTCTAGGTTATCTTAAATTGGGAATGTTTTCTCTATGGTCAAAAATTATAATGAGTCGTGCTTAGACAGGAGTCATGCACGGGGTCTGGGTATAAATACCAAACCCCGGCTATTGTAAAGAACATCAATCAATCCAATATACAAGTTATTTACTTTTTTGGCTCCGACCACCCCTTAGGAGTAGGAGTCGAGTAGATCTCGGCGAGTTCTTTAGCAAGTACGGCTGCATCGATTCGGTCGACCACCTCTACCTGTTGTATGTACCGTCTTGGCTTATACCTCTGTTCATACGGCTGCATCGATCCGATCGACCTCCACTGCGACTCTGGTATAAGTTAGTTATCGATTCTTGCCTAGTTCAAGTATGGCTGCATCGATCTAGTCGACCCCCACTGCATGAACTAGATCAAGGTCAAGTTATCGGCTCTACCTTAGGATGGTAGTCTTTGATAGATTCATTAAGTTACTGATATTGCTTATTGCTTTTATTATTTATCTAATTACAGCAATATCATTCTGCCCGATTGGGATTGATCTAGATCGGCCTTATATCTTGTTTAGCCCATCGTTTGCTAACCTCAAATTGATCTAATCTACACCTTAAACGATGAGTTATGTTTTATCGGCTGTTTTATGTCAATCCTGATCGTGCATAGCGTGCGGTTAAGGCGTGTTGAGTAGATTTATTGGCTAGCGAGTACCGTTCCATGGCCTGTTATCATGGCCTGTGTGATTCTGCCTCACACCCCACTGTTAGCACCGTGGAGTGGGGACCGTTATCTGGTAGATCTATTCCTGATAAGGCATGACTTTAACTGTGCGCTATGCCTAAATCGGCTGTTTAGCCGATATCGAGCATTTTCACGAACAGTTCGCATTACGAGACCGTTGAGGTAAAGATAGGTTTAAAGATATGTTAGCCCTATGATCTTATTATTGTATTACGGCTTGCATAATTCTGCCTCATGCCCCACTAATATTAGTAATGAGTTAGTTTTCATCAAGTCTTTTGATATTTCTACGGCCTACATGATTCTGCCTCATGCCCCACTGGTCATAGCGATAGATGAGATCTAACATGTTCACTAGATTTATCTTTATCAAACGGTTAAATGGTGTTGAATTGTTTTCTTTATATAAAAAGAGGTTCGGTTACTTGTAATCATTGGCTCAGCACAGACCGATCATTGTTGACATCTTATTGCCATTGATTAATAGCTATTCAAATAATGACATTTACCTTGAATGATAATCGATTCTTCTTACCCAACTCAATGAGCTTTAATCGATTTATTCAAATGAATATGCTGGAATCGACTATTTAGTTTATCTCCTTTCATATCGGCTCTCATAGCCGTATATTCGGGACTGTCTGGCAATACCTGCAAGTTCTGCCCTTAATTACTGATGAACTTTCTCTCCTTGTCAATTACAGGGTCAAATTAACTGGCATGTCTTGGGAGGAGTGCGTAGGATCGACCATCCCTGCGCAAAATCTAGGTGGATCTACAGCTCCATCGAGCAGACCCTTCCGGCTTGCTGCGTGTGTCCTCGGCATGGGATGAAAATTCTATGTCGACACACGTTTCTGGCACGCCCGGTGGGACAGCACAATCGTCATGGCGGTTCACAACAACGACGACATTCTTATGCTACATTATGAAGATCTACCTGATGGAGATAAGGGTATCATTAGCAAAGCTATAGAAGAGTTTCAGAATAAATGTTTGTTGTCCTACACCAAAACACGTGACAACACAATTGTTCAGAAATTTCCGCTACCAAGAGTTCTGTTACACGGGCAGACGGACACAACTAAAGCTGAAGACAGGTGTTTCTTTAAAGAAGTTGTGGACAAATCTATTCATGATGCCATATCAAGCCATAACGAAGCTTTCGTGGACGTATTCCACAATGCCATGAAGGACGCGATTCATGGATTTCCAGTTGGTCAAGGCAGACCGGCTTATTACAACATTCTAGATCCATCGACCCAGGGGACCAACCAAGTCGGTACCAGCCATCAAGAAACAGCACTGGCTGGTAGTGGTGATGTCCAGACAGTTTAGGGTTCATTTGAACAAACTCAAGGAACTACTGCAAATCAAACACAGTACCATCCTGGACCACCAGTACAGCATGTGCAATAGCCGGCGGGGCAAAGTTAGAACCAGGTAATCAATTTTGACACATCAGTCCACATACCGTCGTCGACTAAAAAAATAGCACCATCAGTTCAAAGGATCCGTAGAGATATAGATCCTTATATCAATAATCAGAGACTTCAAGCAGCAAGCCAGCAAAGGACCCAGCAGATTGAGATTCCACAAGGGTATCACTATAGCACAGATTATAACACCCTCCACATGATGCCAAATCCAGGATATCAAGGCACGTGGGATTTCAATCCACCGATGGGTCAGTAGGTGCAGAGGAATCCAAATGGTGTTGAATTATTTCTTTATATAAAAAGAGGTTCGGTTACTTGTAATCATTGGCTCAACACAGACCGATCATTATTGACATCTTATTACTATTGATTAATATATGTTCGAATAATGACATTTACCCTGAATGATAACCGATTCTTCTTACACAACCCAATGAGCTTTAATCAATTTATTCTAATGAATATGCTGGAATCGACTATTTAGTCGATCTCCTTTCATATCGGCTCTCATAGCCGCACATTTGGGACTGTTTGGCAACACCGGCAAGTTTTGCCCTTAATTACTGATGAACTTTCTCTCCTTGTGAATTACAAGGTCAAATTGACTGGCACGTCTTGGGAGGAGTGCATAGGATCGACCATCCCTGCGTTGAACCTAGGTGGATCTATAGCTACATCGAGCAGACCCTTCCGGCTTGCTGCGTGTGTCCTCGGCATGGGACAAAAATTATGTGTCGACACCAAGTCTCTGGTGGAAGGAGTGAACGGGTGCTGAGAGCTCGCTTGTTGCTCAGCCATGTGCTCGTGTCATGCTCTTATGTCCAGATCCCCCCTTGATCTCCCCCTTTTCATGGGGCGCCCTGCTTCCCTTTTTATAGGTGAAGGGAAAGCGCGGGTTACAGAGGAGAAAAAGGAGAAGAATGAGAGAGAGAAGAAGCCTTCCAGGGTTGTCGAGTCCTTCTTCTCCTTCATGCGGGTCCCGCCAATCCTATAGATGTCAACAGGGACTGCTCCATGTCACGGCCTGTCTTTGTGATCGTCATCCCTCAAGCCTTTTTTGATAAAATGGAGGGGCTGAGCCGTGCCACGTTTTTTCTCGATGGACGAAACATGGTGCTCGGAGAGCTGTTAATGGGCTAGTCCGAGTGGGGCCCTGGCTTCCCATTTATGGGAGTCCAGCATGGGTTAGCTGGTGACCGACTCTAGGCTCTTGGTGGCCAATCCATATAGTTCTTGGGTCCATTCGGCCGGTCCCAGGGGCTCGTTGTCCTTCTTTGAGGAAAAACCACGGACTGGGAACCAATCAAGACTCGAATGTGGGCCGAGATGCCCGCGATGCTCGTGTGCCCGGGTATGGCTGCTAGTGGGCCCATTCCGTTCCACCCCTCGCTCTAAGGGTGCCCTGGAGTGGCTGTGAACCCATCGGTGGGCTAGCCTTCGAACTCCAAGTCCTGAATGGGCCATAGGAGCGTTTTTAGCTCTGTATCCCACCTTACCTATGACGGTTCTTGACCCATCGACCGGGTGAACCGTCATCCGGCGTGTCCTTCGAGGGCGCGGCCAGAGATAGCTTGTGCATGATCTTTGGAGGGAGGTGAGGTGACGCGGCGCAGTGGGCGCGTGAACCTAGGCGGACGGTTCGCCTTCTCGCCCCACTCTGTCCTATAAATAGCGACCTCCCCCTTCACGTTTCTACACACCAAAACCATAACCTTACCTTCTCCGTTCCGCCGCTGCCGCTGTTCGCATCTGCCGTGCTTGCTAATCCACCATTGGAGCCCTAGATCTGTAGCTTTTGCTTCTCTGCCGCTACCTTTGCTTCTCTGCAGCCGCCTCCATCCTCCATGGATTCATGGTACCACTCCGATGTTACCCATGCGCGAATGGAGGGCCTCGTCAAGCGTGGTCTTCTCTGCTGGAGAACCGATGCGGTGGAGTGGCTTGTGCCTAGCCGTGAGGATGTGTCGGCACCGCCCGATGGCTACGTTGTCTCCTTCGTGCCCTTCCACAAGCACAGTCTCACGGTTCCTCCCCACCCGTTCTTTCGGGGTCTGCTGCACCACTATCAGATCAAGCTATGGCACTTGAACCCCAATGGGATCCAGCATATCGCGGCCTTCATCGCGATGTGCGAGGGGTACCTGGGGATTGAGCCCCACTTCGAGCTATAGAGATATTTCTTCTCCATCTCCTTGATCATGCCACGGATGAACAAAGGAAGAAAAAGAAGGACGACGAGGAGAAGAAACGGTGGTCGAAGCAGTGAGCGAAGCTGCAGTGAGGGAAGCGGTGTTAAGGTTCATTGAGAGAAGAGGAGGAGGAAGAAGAGGAGGAGGAGGAGGAGGATGATGGCTCCAGGTCACCCATCCCGTGGGATGATCTGGCCGCCGGGGATGAGGAGCTACCTTTGTCGTAGGCGGGGCCCTTCCTACGGCACGCCATGGGGCAGGAGTGGGAGGATGCGCCCCTAGAGCCGGTGGAATCAAACTGCCCCGCCCCGTCCTGACCTTCGATGGTGGCCTCAGAACCAGCGGAATCAGGCCGCCTCGTCTTGTCTGGGCCTTCGACGGTGGCCCCAGAGCCGGTGGAATCTGAACATCCTGCTCCGTCTGGGCCGTCTATGGTGGCCTCAAAGCCGGTGAAAACAGGTCGCCCCACTCCATTTGAGCCCTCGGTAGCGCCTATGGAGTCAGCGGGAGGGGGTCGTTCTAATTCGTCCGAGCCCTCCGAGCCGAGGGAGGGCTCGAAGCGACAACGTGCCGATGAGGAGCAGCTGGGGTCGAGCAAGCTGGCCCCAAAACATCCTCGCAAGATGGCGTCAGGGTGAGTTAAGAGTTTTTTCATCCTTTTGTCTTAACAATTTTTTGCCATGAACTGACCGCCATGTCCCTTGCAACGCCGGAGGACATGGGACTCTCCTGTGGCTCACTCTAAAAAAGATCCTCCTTCGGCAAACGCGCCAGGAGCCGGTTGGCGCCGTGCCTGCGGTGAGCGTGAGTGGCGTTGGTGTGGCCACGGCGTCACCCAGGGAGGCACAGCCGATGGATGCATCCATGGGAGAGCAGGCAGAGGAGGGCGCATCCGGGGCGTCCGTGGTGGGCGTGGCGCGGCGGGTCGTGTCCTCGATGTCGCAAGCGGAGGCGGCACGACCGGAGTAGTCATCTATGCAGGTGGCCATGTTTGTGGTGGGGTGGACGGAAGGGGGCGCACTCGAGGCATCCTTCATGGATGTGGTGATAGGGTAGGCCTCCGTGTCCACGTCACCCGCCCCTATATCGCTAGAGGAGCCGCTCTAGAAGAGCTACCGCCGTAAAGGAGGTCGGCACCGCTTGAGGTTGGCATGGGGACGTCCTGGTCTCTAGTCTAGGTGGCTGCCCTCGATGATGCAGCAGAGGAGAGGGAATGGGGGAGTGTCCACATGGAGGTTGGGGACACCGTTCATGCCCTGGCCACCATGCTGAGCTCGATGCACGACATTGTCGCCCCGGTTGGCCAGGTATAATATGACCGTGCTTCTGACCCTCATGTTCTCCTTCCGCACCTCTAAGTCTTGTCTTCTTCATAGATCCTTATGTCCTACAGTCTAGAGATGTCCCAATTCCTTGCCGAGGAGACACGGTAGAGTGAGGGGCTGGCCGCATAGCTCGTTGTCGCCCGTCAGGAGGTGGCCGACCTCCGAGTTAGGGAGAAGGACGCTTGCGATGACGCTCGTGAGGCTGAGGAGAAGCTTGTGGCCCTGATCAAGAGTGTGCGCACAGACACCGTGGAGGCCGAGCGGCTATGGAAGAAGCAGGACGATTTGCTCCAGGCCATAGAGGAGTTCTGCATGGGGATTAACCTGGCTTGCCAGGAGCACGCCGACGCTTAGCAGCGGATTGTCCACATCGAGGATGAGCTTTAGGGGGAGAGGGACCTAAAGGTTGCAGCTAAGGGCATGTCCATTGGGCTGGCCACGGAGGTCAGTCAGCGCCAAGAAGAGGTCTGGCGCCTGGAGGCCGAGGTGACCCGGCAGCGCGATGAGGTGCACAGGCTTCAGGCGGATGTGAACTATAACACCCTAAGTGTTAAGCATGCATTTAGCATTGGCATTGCATGAGCACAAGCATCATTGATCATTCATGAGCATGAGCATCTCAAATTTTATCTCTATGATTGCTTATATCACATGTGTTTGTTACTAAATGCTTTACATATGCTAGGATTTACATGTGACCCAAGTATAAAATGTGTGTGGGACCCTAGGAGTACTTTTAACATGCTTATAATATCATATGGAACAACTTTTGTATTCATGACTTGGACCAATTTGGCCTCTAAGTCATGGTTATAGTGTAAGTTATCATTTTCAAGTTCCATGTTTGACCTAAGTTGAACTTTACTTTAGAGACTTTGCATGGTAGCGCACCCTTAAGCAAAGTTGTAGTACTTGACTAGAGCAACAACTTTTATTTTTGGGTCAAGACCTAATTTGGTGCCTAGCATGCTGAAAAATAGCTCTCAAGTAGCCTTGAAATGTTGTTGCTACACTTAGAAATTTAGGCTAAGTATTAATTGCGATTTCAGTTTCAATGTACCTATGTTTGATGCGCTATAGTTTGTAAATTAGGCCGATTTAGATTGAACTCATGTAAGCAATATTGTAGATCTCGTGTAGCTCTACAATTCTTGTTAATGAAGTTTTTGCAATTAGCGAACAGATTTGGAGATAGATGATCGCTAAGTTGGGCTATCAGTCGCATCGGTGGGGTCTAATGGCGGCGGACGCCACGCCGTCAGTGGCCGACCGGGGCAGGCCAGGCACACCACGTGGCGGCCATACATCGGTGTCGTCTCGATCGGTCGGGCTAGTGTGGAGGGTAATGTCATGCGCCTACGCTGCTCGCTTCCTTCACTCTCGCGCCTCGCTCTTCTCTCGCCCGCGCCACAGCAAAGCAAAGCACAGCACCGCCACGCCATCGCCGTCGCTCTACCATGCCTACTCGCTACCATCACTGCACCATTCCCCAATCGATCACGCCAATAGCTCTGTCATTGTCACCTCTTCCACCCTGACCCGCTTGCCCCTCTTACCGAGCCAGGGTAAGGGCACATTTTGCTTCGCCGCCACCGTGCCATCATCAGAGCGTTGTTGCGCTCGTGGCTTGCCATGGCCTGGCCATCCCACTCCCTCACATGCATCCATCTCCTATGGTCCAGCACCCCACTAGTGTCTAGTAGCTTAGGCCAAATCGAGGGTTGACGCTACTGCGTGTCGGTGCTGGAACGGTTCGCCGCTCCACGCGCGGCCGTCGTGGCACCCGAGCTCGCCGTGCCAAGCTGGCCCATCGCCTCCCTCCTCTTTTGCGAGACTTAGGTTAGGTAAGCCTTGACATAGAATATGGCATGACGGTGACCTACCTCTCGCCGCCATCTTGCCAGAACAGTGGGAGCACCGCCATGCTTCGTGCGCCGCCGCGCGGGCATGCACGCGGTCAGAGCTCACCGCCGCCTCACCGGAACTCTAACCACCCTAGATAGCTTCGCTATTAGTCCATGAACCTGTAGCATACCTCACCAGAGCATGAGGTGGCCAGAGAATGCCGGCGTACAGCTGTGCTACCTCCGCCGTCCACCATCGCCACCGGAGAGGGTGCTCTAGTGCACCACCGGTCTAACGATGGGTACTATTGGGTGCGGGGGATCACAGGGAGGACGTAGGTGTCGTTGTCGTCGCCGGTGATCTCGCCGCCGGTGAGATATCCCTGGCTAGAGCACCTCCCCTGCTCTAGAGTCGCTGACGTGTGGGTCCCACTGACTAGCAGGCCCCAGCTGTCAGTCTATGATGAATGGAATTTCTGATTTAATTTTCCAGATTTGAATGCAAGTTTCAAAAATTCATATCTCAAGCTAGGAGTGTCCAATTTTAGCGAACCAAATTTTGTTGGGTTTCTCATGAAGTCTAGTATTTGATAAAAATATTAGATGCACTGTTTATGGTATTTTTCTAGGAGAATAAAATGTAGTTAGATCAATGCTTTTTAAATGGTTTCTATCTTGAAAAATGCATAACTTGGGTTTGGTATATGCAAAAATTGTGATTCCAATTTTGTTAAGTTTGTATTGACATGCTATAGCTAGGAAAATACTAAACTTGCAATAAACTTGGTTGGAGTAAGGCCTTTCTATTTATCTATTAACAAATGGTGTTTTCTAAGGAAATTTATAAGGAAAAAATAAGTAACATATTGCCATGCAAATTTTTTTACAGTATTATGGTACTAGGATGAAGCTAAGAAAAATATAAAATCTATTTCTTGACACTTTTCTATAGGGTTAACTATTTTCACTAAAATAAACCTTGGTAACTTGTCATTTTTGTAGAGCATGTTATATATATTGAAATGGTATGAAATTTGTATGGTATCCTTTTGGGAGCACTTGGAAGCTACTGTAATTTTCTAAGAATTTACTATGCACATTTGATATATGTTTGTTATTTCACCTAATTATCTAATTAAATTAATAAAGGCATTTAAATAAATAAATTGGGATTGACCATTAGATTTTATTGAGTGTATTTGATATTCCTAAACTATTGGTACATTTGGTGATGTCTAATTTTGAATGCTTATATGCAGTGAAAATATTATTGCTCTATAATTCGGTCATAAAGGTTGTTTTGGACAAATTCTGTCACTTGATGAATTGCTTTTGCAAGATGTGATTTGTTGTAAAAGTGGTTAATAATAAAGTTGTAGGGAACTTCTTCATCTATCTTGTGTCAAAATTTCAGGGCAATAGGCCAAATGGTTTAGGAGTTATAGCTGTTTGAAGTTGGTCTCCTGAAATGCTTGTTCTCTAGAATTTCTGGACAGAGCTGGAAAGATTTCCTGTTTTGATTAGGATAGAGTTTGAATTAGCTTGTGGTGATTAAATAAGAGTTGTAGGAAATTTTATAATCTTTCCATAAAGTCTAAGACCATAGTATTTGGATAGGTAGAACTACAGTTATGATTTAAACTTGTAACTGCTATGTGTAGCTTAGAAATTGTCTTGTGAGGAATATTGGAAATGGATAGCGAAGAGTTATGCACCTACTCGGTAAACAAGGAATTAACGTTGTATCCTTTGTGTAGCTTAACATCATTATCACAGCATCATATACATTCCCATGTTGCATCATCCATGATCCTTCTTATGCTTTCATGAAACTTATGCATATGCATACAATAGGTGCAGCCGAAGGGATCACGTTGGTGGAACTCAAAGCCGATCCGCAAGAGGAGAGCCAAAAGGTGCAGCACCAGGAGATTCCAGGAGAAGGAGAGCCTGAAGCTGATCATCTTCTCGAGTGTTCGGATCATCAACCTGCCACATTTGTTAAAGGCAAGCCCCAGAGCATTATAAGTCTCCCTATTTTATTAATGTCACCGAAGTTACTCGTATTGATGCATTACATGATAGGAGTTGTTTTGTAACACTTGCTACATATTACCTTTCCTTGTCTAGAAATATCTACCCTAAATCCTATTGAAAGTCCAAGAACGCTCCTTATGCTTAGCTATGCTTAGACCAATAGAAGTCGGGTGATTTCCTATCACCTGCGAGCCATAGGTGATAACTCGATCACGGTTGGCTATATTGTGCTATCATGGAACATAACTTGGTGTTGTTAATTAATTAGAGACCGGGTGGAGTCTTATGTTGGTGGTAATCAAAGTGATTCTATCTGTGTCATTTAGGACCGATCGTTGGAGGTCATCTTGTCATGTTGAACACATGCCTCTCACATAGTTGGCCGGATAAGTCGTTCTGACCGCGAAGCCGAGTAGCTCAACTCAGGCCAGGGACATGAGCAGTTAAAGTGTGTGTCATAGAACCGACCAATTTATAAGAGCACAAGTACAAAAACAATCGCCGAAACGATCAAATTCTTGAACTTGAGCCCATATAAACCTGGTAGTCAACTGAAATCTCGAAGGATTTCAAACCAACGAACCGACCAATTTATAAGAGCACAAGTACAAAAACAATCGCCGAAACGATCAAATTCTCGAACTTAAGCCCATATAAACCCGGTAGTCAACTGAAATCTCAAAGGATTTCAAACCAACTTACATACAACCAAGATCACAGTAATTCAACATAACATATCGTACGTTACAACATTTGCAGACGTTCACAAATAGATTACATCATCATAGAGTCATCGTTATTACAAAACAAGTCTTGTAAAACATGCGGAAGCAAATAGTTTAACTTACACACCCGAGTTCAAATACACATACTGGTTCGCTGATCACAGCCCGCAAAAGCAATCAGATAAGAGAACAGAGATCATGCCCATGATCTAGTCTTCATCACCCGCCGGGTGGAGACAATACTTATAGAATCCCTGATATAGAAGGTCATCTACAACAAGAGGGAATAAACCCTTAGTACGGGAATGTACTCAGCTAGACTTACCCGTCGAAAACCAAAATAAATGACACCAAGGATTATGCATAGCTTAATGTAGTGGATCTGGCTGACACTTTCTTTTTGCAGAAAAGCATAAGTAATAATGATTTACTCTTAACCTGAACTAGCAGTGACTTTTTAGCCATTAACCTGTCAACTATATTAGCACCTGTACTAAGCAATCATTTTATTAGGGTGCAAACATTAATTACCATATCAGGTATTCATTGTGGCAACCTTATCATCATCATCCATTTAACCATATCATTAAATTAATTGAATCTCGTTGCGCTTTGCTCGGTCAAAGTTCTCACTATCCGGGAGAGACGGCGATTCAATCGATTCCTATCCAGCTGGAGGGGTATTCCTAAACACAAACCCTGCTTCTCCCATCGGAGTCGCAAATAAGTCACCTTTGGTACGATTCAGGAGTCGCGAAGTCCGATCGGATCGACATTCTCGAGAACCACTCGCCAAGGTTGTTCGAGACTCTAACCCGCTTTGGACTTATGCCAATGGCTCTCCGCACATCCTTACTACCTCTAGAATGCCGCCACTGCTCGCGTCCCCGGCCTGAGTCGAGCTACTAGGCTTCGCGGTCAGAACGACTTATCCGGCCAGCTAAGTGTTAGGCTGCGTTCAACATGACATGAGGACGTACAGCGTATGGGTCCTTAAATGACTCAGACGGAGTCACTATGTTCAAACCTACACAAGACTCCGCCCGGTCTTAATTCATTATTCACATGGTTCTTTTCCACGATAGCAAATATAGCCAACCGTGATCCACCTCATCCTAAAGCTCGCAGGTGACAGAAAATCACCTGACTTCTACCGCACTAAGCATGGCTAAGCATTTAACCCGTTCCTGAACTTAAATAGGATTCTAGTGCGATATCTGGACAAGGAAGGATATATAATGCAGCAATTGGTTCCAACCAATTCTTATACTTAATGCATCATCAACAATAAAAGATACTCAATATATTTGTAAAAACATGGGAGGCTTAATATGCTCCGGGGCTTGCCTTTCAGGAATGAGAAAAGCTGGTGGTCAGGGCACTCGGGCAATTCCTCTGCGGCGACTGCTTCGTTGGCTTCCTGCACCTCGGGTTCCTCCTCCTGGTTGGCTCCCTCGAACTCCAGCAACGTCACTCCCTCCGGCACACCTATTGCATGAATGCGCAAGATAAATATCATGGATGCACATGAACGAATGTCAGGCATGCTCGGGGAATGCACATGTTCGCTATAGTTTGCATATTCCAACTTAAGCCCTATTCAAATCACTTTACTTACCAAGTTTATACAACCTAATGTATAATTGCTCATCTTCAGTTAATGACCTAGCACCTGCACCTAAGCATATTCTCAAGTTAGGCTAACCCCTAAACAATCAACGAGAACATTGCAACAACATACACTCAAGCATTTGTATTTCAGCAAAATGAATACTATGTAGCGGTGCAGTAAACTAGCCATAACTAGAGATTTATAATTCCAAACGATATGCAACAAGACAATCTGGAAAGCTTATGAAATTGTCTACAATTCATTTTTAGACCTCAAAGCATGATTCAGCACTTTACCAAGTCGAATTCATAAATCAATAGAACTCTGTCCTCACAAGGCAGAGAGTAAGCAAAACTGGAACCTAACCTTACATAGCTGTAGTTTCTAAACTACTAGGCCAAATGCCCTCAAATTTTGACAGGAGCTAGATACATAAATTATCTACAACTTTTATATTCATCACATTCACAGCAAATCAAAATATCATGGGGAACTTTCTAAAGTCTCTAGATCTGTCCAGAGGGACATAATGCAAACAAATAATTATTAACTTATGATATAAACACATGATTGGACAAAACCAACCTTACTGACATATCACACATATCACAAGAACACCAGAAAGTAGGGTGTTCATCCCCAAAACATTTCTTTTAATACCTTTCTTAATTTATTTAATTAATTAGAGGAAATAGTAAACATATATGAAAACTATACCATTAATTCTACAAAAATTACAGTAGATACTACATGCCCTAAGTAGACTACCATAAAAATTTCACACCATTTGAGTAAGTATAACAACCTACACAAAAATAATAAGGCAGAATGGCTTAAAATGGCATAATTAGAAAACCTTAGTGAAAAGTGTCAAGCAATAGATTTCATATTTTTCCTAGCATCCTTAAGGTACTAAGATACTACCTACCAAGTTTCATGGCCATAGGATTCCTAGAAAATTTACAAAAATTCACACAAGTATCTACCAATGATAAAAGGAAAATCTATAACTCAAAAACTACACATGCAATGACTCTCAAATTTTAACCAGAGCTTCTACTATACAAGACTAGCTTACCCACAAAATTTCATAATTTTTGGATCACAGAAACTCAAGATATGATTTAAACAAGTTTGCATGCATTCAAAAATACATTTAAAGTTTCAATTTAATTCTTCCATAAACTCTACTACAAGTGCTCATATCATATTTTTCCTAAATACTACACTTCACTATGAGTCTAACAAAATTGGAACCACCCAATTTCGATCTACCAATTTGGAGTTATGAAATTTATAAAACAGCACAAAAACTAGAATTTTTGAACTATCCCTATGAACTACAGCCACTGCCGTGTGGGACCCGGATGTCAGCCGACCCCACCGGTCAGCGAGACGAAAACAGGGGAGGCGGCTTTGACGGGGCGGCGACGGGGGAACTCGTCGATGGCGACTCCTCCGGTGACACCGAGGACACCTACGTGATCTACGTGATGCGGTGAGTCGATTGGTGCTAGTGACATGACCTACGACCTAGCGGAGGTGGCTCGTCGCCGGTGATGGCGGCATGGCAGAGCTCCGGTGTGAGCTGTCGGTGACGGCAAACCATGGCCGGCTCAATCGAGCACGGTGTGAGCTACATGAGGTCGCCATGGTGCTAACACGGCAAAGAAAAGGGGACAGGAAGATTCCTAGCTACCCCAGCCACGGCGGCCTCGACTCCGGCGAGGTCATGCCCATGGCGGTGACGGCTGGAATGGTCACTGTGACCTTACCAAAGCACGAACGGCGCAGCTAGGAGGTGGAGAAGGTAGAGGACGACACGGCAGAGCTGTGGTGAAGACGGAGTTCGTGTTTTTGCGGTGGTGCGCGAGCTCGGCGATGGCGAAGCTCACTCGGCAGCAATGGCGGGGCGCTGAGCTCGGTCGCTACTTGCGGTGGAGGCGATGGAAATGAAAATTGAGCTTGCGAACTGGTCGGATAGGCGCGTGGGAGTGTGCACGTCGTGGCTGGCCTCGCCAGGGCGTCCACGGCGCGTGGCCGTGCGGTCAGACGGCCGGCGACGGGTGTCACCACGCGTCGGCTGTTTTTTGAATCGGTGAATACTGTAGCATGACTGAAATGCTGATTCAGTACTCCATTCACCGACTGACAGGCTAAGTTTGACCGTGATTAGCTTCTAAACCAAGACGAGTTAGAGGAAACAATGAACATGAAAGTTGTAGAGCTATAGTAGGGCTACAACTTTGATTTAGAAATCAACAGCTAACTCTCAACGGATCACAAGTTGTATCAAGCCAAAGTGGGCTCAATCAAACTGAAATGGCAGTTAGGACTTAGCAAATTTTTCAAGTGTTGAATCCACCTTCAAATATGACTTGTGGGTCCTTTTTGAGCATGTTGTGCATATTTTCATAAGATGGTCATAAAATAACTTTTGTTCCTTATATAATTCTCTACAACTTTTACTTTAGGCTGCTCAGACATGCAAACATCTTAAGCTACACTTTTTAAACAGTCAAACACAGGAGCTCTAGGGGTCCAAATTGGTCAACCATGACTTGGAAACCTAATTAGGCAAAATGATCAACATGAACAATGTTCCAAATGACATCCTAAGTATAACTAAGGTTCTTAGGAGAATAATTAGCCACACCATACATTGGTCACACAAGAACCAAGCATCACAGGCATTGAAACATGGAAGAACAAGTGAAGTGTTAATTTTGTTTCAAGGCCATGTTTCATATGTTTCATGAGTGTGTTGCATAGTACTAACTAACCTTGTTTCACTAAGTGAGTGGCACATGTTGCACTTAAGTGTTGCACACTTTACATTTCATAAAAGAAACAATACACATGAAATATACAACATGTTGCAATGTTTCGAAATCATGTTTCATGTGATATAAGTTCACGAATGGATGCATGATGCTCATGTTCATGAAATGTAGTGCAAATGTGGAAGCCAAACACCTAGGGTGTTACAGTGTGCACCCTAGAGGCAGTAAGGATGTGTAGAGAGCCAAGGGCGGGTTCGAGTCCCGAGCTTCCTAGCAGATTGGTAGTATCTTTGAGGGTGTGGCACTGGTCTTACCCACAATTTGGACTTGAGTTGTACCAAAGGTGACCTGATGCGACCCCGATGGGGGAAGTATGGGTGTGTGTTCAGAATAATTCCCCAACTGGGTAGGAATCAATTTGAATTACCGTCTCTCCCGGATAGTGAGAACTTGACAAGAGTACGCTTCATCGTAGTAATTGATGGAAGTGTTGGTTATGAGGTTATGAAGGGGCTCAACTTGATACGGTTATTATTGTATTGACTTAATGGTATCAACATATTTGGCATAGGATAGTTGCTAATCTAGTATGGGATAGGATTAATAACTGGTGATTCAAAGTTTAAAAGATATTGGATAATTAATGCTTTTTATGCAAATAATGTCTACCAGCTCTACTTATAAAGCCTTGCATACTCTTTGGTGTCTTAGTATTATAGTTGTTGACAGGTAAGTCTAGCTGAGTACCTTCTCATACTCAGGATTTTATTCCCATTATTGTAGATAATGTGATGTACCACGGTTACTGTAAGCACTGCTTTGCTCCTGTAGTGGATGAGGAATAGAACCATGGGCATGGGCATTCTATATATCATCTCACCCTTGTGCTTTTGTTGGAGATGACTATGAAAACTAGCTATGTGTTGACATCGAATTTTCATCCTGTGCCGAGGACACACGTAGCAAGCCGGAAGGGTCCGCTCGATAGAGCAGATCCGCCTAGCTTCAGCGCAAAGGTGGTCTATCCTGCGCACTCCTCCCAAGACATGCCAGTAAATTTGACCCTGTAATTGACAAAGAGAGAAAGTTCATCAGTAATTAAGAGCGGAACTTACCGGTGTTGCCAGATAGTCTCGAATGTGCGGCTATAAGAGCCGATAAGAAAGGAGATCGACTAAATAGTCAATTCCAGCATATTCATGAGAATAAATCGATTAAAGCTCATTGGGTTGTATAAGAAGAATCGGTTATCATTTAGGGCAAATATCATTGATTGAATAGATATTAATCAATGGCAATAAGATGTCAACAATGATTGGTTTGTGCTGAGCTAATGATTATAAGTAACCGAACCCCTTTTTATATAAAGAAACAATTCAACACCATTTAACCGTTTGATAAACATAAATCTAATGAACATGTTAGATCTCATCTATCGCTATAACCAGTGGGGCATGAGGTAGAATAATGCAGACCATAATACAATAATAAGATCATGGGGCTAACATATGTTTCAACCTATCTTTACTTCAATGGTCTCATGATGCGAGCTGTTCGTGAAAGCACTCGATATCGGCTAAAATAGCCGATTTAGGCATAGCGTACAGCTAAAGTCATACCTTATCAGGAATAGATCTATCAAATAACAACCCCTACTCCATGGTGCTAATAGTGGGGTGTGAGGCATAATCACATAGGCCATGATAACGAGCCATGAAACGGTTCTCGCTAGCCAATAAATCTACTCAAGACGCAACATGCCTTAACTGCACGCTATGCATGATCAGGATTGACATAAAAGAGCCGATAAAACATAACTCGTCGTTTAAGGTGTAGATTAGATCAATTTAAGGTTAGCAAACAATGGGCTAAATAAGATATAAGGCCGATCTAGATCAATCCCAATCGGGCAGAATGATATTGCTGTAATTAGATAAATAATGAAAGCAATAAGCAATATCGGTAACTTAATGAATCTACCAAAGACTGCCATCCTAAGGTAGAGCCGATAACTTGACCTTGATCTAGTTCATGCAGTGGGGGTTGACCAGATCGATGCAGCCGTACTTGAACTAGGCAAGAATCGATAACTAACTTATACCAAGGTCGCAATGGAGGTCGACTGGATCAATGTAGCCATACGAACAGAGGTATAAGCCATGACGGTACTTACAACAAGCAGTGGAGGTCGACCGGATCGATGCAGCCGTACTTGCTGAAGAACTCGTCGAGATGTACTCTACTCCTACTCCTAAGGGGTGGCCGGAGCCGAAAAAGTAAATAACTTGTATATTGGATTGATTGATGTTCTTTACAATAGCCGGGGTTTGGAATTTATACCCAGACCCTGTGCATGACTCTTGTCTAAGCATAACTCCTCACAAATTTTGACTTTAAAGAAAACATTCCTAATTTAAGATAACTTGGACTCTAATCTTTCCTTTTTTGCAGAGTCCTACATGTTTCGTCCTAGCGCCAAATCGTAGCCTTCGTCATTATCCGCTGGCGATATCTGGAGAAAGCCGGTTCTAGTTTTTGGCATTCGAATCAGCTGGTTCCGATCTACACGCAATTGATTCCTTAACAACATGATTTTGGGAGCATTTTGAGTCCCTGCAACTCTTCTTCCAAATTTTGGTGTAAACACATGCCCCCCAATTTTGGGATAAAAGTAATTTTATTCCAAAATTATCATGTCTGTATCCCTGATTGGTCCACAGTCACGGGTAGAGAACCTTGATCTGGGGTCCACTGTTTGTCGCCACTTGCATCTACCCATGAGCCTATGCCTCAAAACTTTTTACAAAAGCGTCACTGCTTCACGGGCACTTGGATTCATCTTCCCGGGCCGACTATAAAATGCCTATCCGATCCTGGTGAGAACAACTCAACAATTTAGCCATGTTTCTCCTCTACCTACCTCCTCGAGTGTTCTCGACTCTGCTGGACCCTCCATGGTCTATCCTTTTGCTATGAAGATCTCGAGCGGCTAGAAGAATTCTTGTGTATAGGGCGATTGTGTCTCCCATCTTAGCATCTTGTCGAGCAAGAGAATCAGCTACTACGGTTAGAAGAATCCTTGTGATATCACATGGGTCTTCTCTCCATGCTCGCAGAGCTGTTCTAGTGTTTGCGAAGGCTAAAATGCGTGGACGCTTTCCCCTTGTCTGCTCAATCAAATGCCTACCGAGAAAGCCACAAGCTTCTTTCTAGCGGCTTCAAGAAATCAGCTGGGCACTTGCTAGACAAGCGGCCTTTTCCTTCCCTATCGCAATTTTATTTAACGGGCCGATGTGACTTGGTTTATGATGACTTTTCGGCCCTGTGGGGATTCGAACTCCCTTCAATCCAAAGAGGCCTTGGTGGGTTGATTGCTGGTCAATGTAAATCTTTTGATCTATCCCATGGCACTTCTGTAATTTGGGAGAGCAATAAGTCTGAATCTATTATCTCTTCGTTATCTGTTCCCTGAATTCTCAGAGCGTCGATCCTTTTCCGTATCTAATTTCAATTTCACACCGCTGGTGAGATCTATCTCTCTACCTTCTCAGGCTATATATACAGGCCGTGGCTGGGGATCGAAAAACAACTCGCTTCACCTCAAACCTTCCACGTCCTTAGTATAGTTCCCGCTTCTTCATAGGCTTGAGATCATGGAGAATAGCAAGAAGTTCGCTGAGGAGGCCCTCAACGGACCTGCATCATCGCGTCAGCGCTTTCATCGGCAGGAGGGTGCAATTCGTGGTGCCCCCAATGCCTTGGAGAATAGGACCGACTCTGTTCGGCCTTTAGGGTCTTCTTCTTCAACAGCTCGTCACCAACTCCCTTGTTATCAAAAGAGGCGAATTGACAACGAAGATCTGCTTGCCTCCATTGATCGGCATGGCTAGAATCTTGCTGAATGTCTCTCCCTCATAGAATCAGCTCTGCCCATGGTTCAATGTCGATCATCTCCCAAGGCCGACGATACAATAGCCAAAGTATTTTCCGGTTCGTAGTTTGTAATATGTGATATCAGCAAACAATTCCTCTATCTTGAATGATTTCTTCTTTTGTTTCATGCTCCATGCTATATGCATCACTTTGTTCATGTTTGCTTTGCTCCTGTGGGCGACACACATTGCACCGGCTTTCACCCTTCTGGGTTTATTTTTGCACCAAAAGCGATACCCTCCTGGTATCGGCTATTAGAGCTGTCAATTGAGCAAATTGGTTTCCCAGTATTAATCCAAACATTAGGGTAATATTCCTTCAAATATCCCATATTCGATCGCTCTTTCGAATCCTTTTTCAGTGTTTCTAAAATATAAATATTACCTAGCGCACAATGCTTGGTCCGATAAGGTCCTTCTCAATTAGTCAACTATTTTTACCAGATTCGTTGTCCTTTGAACTAATCGGCAATTTTACTCTCCAAACCAAACCTTCCTCAGAGAATTGCTCATTCCTGACCTCTCAATCATAACATTGCAATCCTTGGTTCATAGGCTTCAATGCTTTTTAAGAGCACGCAGCCGAAGGCATCATAAATCTTCCAAGCTATTCATCACAAAATTCTTGTAAACTTCAGCATAACGCACCTCAATCTGGTTTAAACTACCCAAGGAGAGACTGTGCTATGGCTATGCGCGGGTTTATAGGGTGACTCTATCAGCCCCTTTGCCCTTGGTCATTAAGGGTAATTCGTTTCCAGCTTTTCTGAAAGTAGTCATTTGTTCTGGCTGAAGAACCGATTTTGAAAATGGCCGATTCCAGACCCTTGGCTTTAATTCTATCTAGGTCCAAAAATATGGCCTTTATTAAGGGTGCCCTTCAATCTTCCATCCTTAGTCATCTGGCGTTGTATTCTCTTCGACATTGGTGAAGTGACATTTCGCCTTCTATTAATTATGGTTGACTTTTGCGCACCCCGAGGCGTCCGCCTCTTCGCTTCATGTCTTCAAATACCAGCCAAGGGCTTTGGCCTCAAACACATCTCTATCTGCAGCTCTTTCTTCCGCCTACAAAAACCCTACAGCGGTTCCCTTCCCCTTTTCTGTAGATCCAATCATTTCTCATGGCCGGTGAAGGTAGTCGAGGTAAGCGCACGGCAGAGGAGATCCTGGCAGAAGACTTGCCGATGAATCAGCATCCTCGACGCATGAGGTGAGATTGGCAACCTCTGTTCATGATGATGATCTGTTCTGACTCGCCTATAGGTTCATTGTGAATGACAGCCTTCATCCGTTTTCCCAGGACTGACAAATCTGCTGATGCTGCATCTTCCGCGCTGGCTTCATCGTTGGGTTCTTCCAACTCATATGACGGTGATGATGCCTGGCGTTTCTTCTGAGAATGGAGGGCGGTCGAGGACCGTTATTCCGAGGCGATTCGGAACAACGGCCAACTAAAGATTCGTCTGGGGGTCCTCCAAGCGGCCCTTAATGCGGCTAAGGAGGAGGCCAATGCCGTTCGAGCTCGGCTGGCTGAGTCTGACGCCGTGGTAGCAGGTAAGATGAGCTCCATGAACATTTTCTCTCTGGTTTCTGTTGCCTTTGTCTTGATATTCTTCTGTAATTGTCAGCTCAAACGATGCAACTGGAATCTCTCCAATCGGCGGCAAACGTGGTCGCGGACGCTGTCAATGCAAGGGGTTCCCCCATTGACGCTCGTCTCCAAGATATCCCGGCCCGTGTCCAGGAGATTGCTCTTTACGGTGTTCATCACGGCGCATCAGTGGCACTAACTGCGGCACAGGTCCAAACCGGGCATGATCTCCACGCCATGGAGGTTGGCTTCCCGATTGGCGATGGCCCTGAGGGACATGAAGATTTGATAGAAGATTTCACCGCGGCGGCGAAGGCCATCGTGGACATCACATCCGCTCAGGATGTGGTGAACAAAGTCTTTGACTAGATTGTAATTAAGGGAACCAATGAACAAAGACTTCTTTTCCATGAATGCGCCTAAGTGCAATGCCCTACTGTTTTTATCTTTTGTTTTTGCTCTATAGGCGATACATATCATATCGGCTTTCATCATCTTTGAAGATTCTCGTTTTTGAACTAGAGGCGATACTTTTTTGGTACCGGCTATTAGAGCCGAGAACGAATCGGCTATCAAATGTTGACCGGGTGTCAGGATAACGTACCACAGAACTTTTGTATCAAAGGTCGAACGATTAATGAACCCAGGTCAAGCATCCTATTAAGCGAAATAGAACTTCTTAAGAAATCCATTAACTCTGAATCGCACTCACACTTTGACTCGGCATTCACATACGTCTGCCTAAATCAATCTCGAAGACTCAACGCTTTATTTTTCCTTTAATCCAATGGCTGACATGAAGCCGTGACTTTTCTACTAAAATAAACTCTCAGAGCCGATCGCTTGCATCGGCTGTTGGCTTTCATTGCTGATCTTAATGAAGCCTCCTTCCCATGACTTGCCAAAAAAACATTTGAAGTCTCCTAGTTCCCAAAAGACTAGATCGGTTGTTGCGATGCTCACGGACTCATCAGCGCGAACCAGTTCGACATCATCCCCATGCCATTGAATTAAACACTGATGCATGGTCGATGGTATATAGCAATTTGCATGAATCCAATCACGACCGAGGAGCAAACTGTAAGTGAAACATCCTCAATTTTCCGCGAAGGGAAAATCCACAGAATGAATTATAATATGATGAAATCGATAGTTGATTCCATCATATTATCATATATCAGTCGATATCACAGTCATACATCGTAAGATTATAAGAATACAAGATATTACATCACTGGGGAACACACCTATTACAGAGTTAATCTAGCGGAAGACTATCGAGTGAAGGCTTTCCCTTCACGGGTCGTCATCAGAGTTGGCGTAGTGCAGCGTAGATTCCATCTCTGAACCAAACTTGAGCGTAGGCACGAGACCTCCTAATCCTTCTATAGTCATCTCCGAGAGCGGAAATCACACACCGCCCGGATGTGTGCGAGGCCATGGTCAACAGACCGATGAGCTTTAGTGGAAAAGATAAAACAAGAGGATCTGGCGATCCTAACATTTGGCTATGGTTTGCATCCTTAGTGCATGAGAAGTAAGTAACAGAAGTAATGTAATAATAATGTCCAGTTTTTAACACATTCCCAGCCACACACATCCACCTCCATCCATATCCATCCTCCAACCATCCATCCCAAACCATCTCCACACCACACACCTTATCTCATCTCACACACTCAGGTCGATAGGCCAACTCCCTCTCGGCCTTGTCTCAATGGCCCGCAGCCCCAAGGCTCACGACCGGAAAATACCCCAAACCCTGGAGGGAGAATAGAAGGACTCATCTCCTATCTAGTTTAAGCGAAACCCAGGAAAGGTCCATAGCCGACAAGTCGGCATATGTATCGATCGATCAACCAAACACTCTGCAGAGGTTTTACATACCCACAAGATAGCCATCCTTGATGGTGCCCCGTCTAGGCAGATTCTGGCCGCTTGTTAGCCTAGAACGATGCCACCCTACCTCTCAGCCCCGGAACATCCCAAGTCTAATCTGGGATGGTCGACATGTGAGTCGTAGATGCGAGCCAGGCCCACCGGATGTCAAGAGCCGATCCACAAGGCCTCCTGAAGTCTCTAAGGAAGGGGGGAAACCACGCACCCGTGCCTCCTTGCACACGTTCGCCTAGCAAGAGTGGCATCACTCTACCAAGTAGTCGCACCGTCCCGCACCATATAGGGGCGTAGTGGGATGTAAAGGATTCTGGTGAATCTGAGTACTAGTAAGTCCTTAGGGGTGACCAAGCTAGAATGTCTTCATCGGGGTTTCCATTTACCGTGCCACCACAAAGACACTCCACCCCTGGCTCCACCTCTCCGAGGTTCACACCCAAGGCCACCTCCAATTACCATTTACCCGCCATACAGTATTCCATATCCAAGTGCCCGGTAGCACCACATGGCAAGACTCGCCCCGAGCTCGTCGTCGTTATTCCAGCTCACGACACAACCCTCACTCTCCACGCACCCAAGACACACGCACAGACGCTCACACACCACCAAGTCCGCACCCATAGCCGAACCATTCCTGGGGTTCACCACCAAATCACATCCCCGATATAATGCGGGAGTGGAGTTACTAATAAGTATAGTGGTGTAATATGCAAGCAAGCGCAAGTAAGCATATATAAACGAGCGAATGCACAAAGCAGGGTGACGTGGTAGAGTGGGTTGCATCAGGGTAATAATGGCTCAGGTAGTAGCATGCACCAAAGTACTATCAAAGGAATAATTATAAAGCGCTAGCAGTTCTAGATATTATGTAATGTCTAATAGGATTCTCTAAAAGAGGGTGCTGCCATGACACCTGCGATGTAGAGGTAGTAGTGGTACAATTCTCCATTCATTGGTGTTCCATTAGCGGGGTCACCTCCTCCTGCGTTGACTCCATTCTGCAGTCCTTGTCGTCGTCCACGTTCTCTTGGTCCGATCATCAGCTACTCCACAAAGCGACACGCAAGGCAAGAGAGCACTCAACGCTCGAAAAGACGACAAGACGTAGGAAAATCTAATAACACCAGTGAGGCAATAAGGGATACACGGCTTAGCCCTCTCGGCGGTTGTCTGATTTCCTCGGGCCAAAGAACAAAAGTGGTGGTTTGCTATGCACAAGCTTAAGTCATGGCCAAGCCGGAATGGCTGTAGGATAATTGGTTTAAGCCACCAAGGCTTATCCATAGCATCACCACGGCTCACGGTCTTTCGATTCGGGCGTCATGGAGTTGACGGGAATCGGAGGACAGGCTCAACGAAGGAAGAACGACGGGGTTTGGCTCTTATAGTCTTATCCCGTAAGTCACTATTTGATACAAGAAGCAGACAAGAACGAATAACACTATTGTGACTTGGCTCCAACGTACTTCGGCTCACCCGCTATGGTAGGAAGCGGTAGCGCAAAGAGGTTGGACAGCGACGGGTCCTCTCGATCCACACGACATATCAACATCGGGAGCCAAGGAGATAGTCGTTCAACATGGCAAAAGCAGCGAGGTTAGCTAGGCATGTCCATGTTATGTTCCCAGACACATCTTCGGAAAAGATGGTTTTAGACGGTCGATCGGGTCGACACGCACGGGTTCGAGGTACGACATAGACCATAGCTTCGCTAACAAAAGGGAATAGTCCGGTCTTTGTTCTGATCGTCACGGGCAAGATGGGATCGAACAATGCGGGCTATCGGTGCAACAAGAGCAAGAACAACAGGGAACAAGGTCTACTTCTTCCAACACTCGCGCCACAACAAAAGATGGGGCATTGGGAGGAAGCGACAAAACACTAGGTGCGCAAACCACTCGTAGGGTACCCGACTTAGGTGCACTGGCACTAGGACATCTCTCTAATTCATAGCGATGCGGTTGTCACCGCGGGAATCAAAGAAATGCGATGGTCATACAAGGTACAAGCATATGGGGGTTTGAGCACGAAGAGGTAAGTAAAGCAAAAGAGTGGCGTAGCTCCATGGTCATGGTGAGGCGAACTCGCGGCCACAAGCTACACCAACGAGTTGGCATCCATCGTTCCATGATTGTTTTCTCCCAGGTCATCTCCCACAGGACTTGGTCATGGAGGGCTCAAAGCGTGCGGGTGATATCCGCATCAATGTTAGTATCGACATCGAATCCATCACGACCATGTTCTAGGGCCAAAGACAGGTGCTAACACTCGTGGTACTATGAAGTCAACTAAAAAGCGAGGGGTCGAGTTACACTCAGCATCACGGTCACGGCGAGATGGGTCCCGCGATCGCAACGTCCAAACGGGGTACGATCCCTCAGCCAGCTCGAAGGCTCGGCACACAGGCAACAACACCAACAACCAGCGATAAGAACCAAACACGACCGAAAGACGCAACAACTCGACACGACTGTGGAGTAGCACATTCCATAGCTGGGTGATAGGTGAATTCCTGTAAGATAGACATATAGACGGGTTGTAAGGACGGAGCATATCGGAGATAACATATGCATACGGAAAGATAGAAGACGAGGGCTTTCCATGGTCTCGATAAGTCATACGACTAGGGTTCATGGTCCAGAGGTTATGGCTCGCAGTAGATGGTGACATGATATCTCCTCAACAGCACGCACTTGCAAGGCAAGGCGACCAGAACGTCGGAAAGACTCCACTTGTCATCGGTACGATGCTAGGGATCACACAGTTTTTCAACAGCTCACCCTCGTTTAACGAGGCAGCCGGAATGTCGGGAACGGCCTCAATACAACGACGGCACGGTGCTAGGTCACGCGGTGTATACCCAGGCTTTGTCCGTGAGTTGTGCAATGTGACTTCCTCAATAGGTCTTTAGTGCGGGTCCCGGTAGATCTCGACGGTATGTTCTCGTGACTTGAGGTAGCCGGAACAGTGGTGAAACACGGACACAGGGTTCCACAGAACCGTCAGGGCAACCAAAGAAAGGAAACCCGCAGTCCATGATGCGGCGATCAATACCACGTGGTCCAATTACGGCTTCGGGGCTCATGATGAGGTCATGGTAACTCTTTGCTGCGGCATGGCTTGGCCACGATAGGTTTTACAGGTGACAAGTCCTTTCTGGCGTCTCCTTCACCGTGGATCCGTTTGGCTAAGTCCGGTCCCATGCTAGTGAGTGCGGGCGTCTCCTACGAGTGCAGGTGATCGCGGTCATGGGCGTCCGGCGGTGGTGCTCTGAGGCTCGCATGGCATCGTTGGTGCGCGTGTCTACGCGTGTGGCCACGTGGCAAGGCTAAGCGGCTGCGGTGGCTTGCTACGGCTTGCTGCAAGTGGCTAAGGTTGGCCAAGGGCTGGCTACGGCTTGGTCGGGCATGGCTAAGAGCATCGAGTCAGTGGCTTAGTCATAGTTCATGGTCAATGGGTGCTTGGAACCATATGGTGGCATTCCTAGGCATCGTACGTGTCTTGCGCGAATAGCGTGAGCGCAAGCAAAGAGTGGGCTCTCTAATTTTGAGGGGTCAAAAATACTTAAGGGTGGGTCCAGCTATAACAGTGGCTGACAGGTGGGGTTCTGCTAACATCATCATGATGTCAGCACAACGTCATCAGTCCGACAGGTGGGACCGGGGATCTTGGGCCACTGACAGGTGGAACCCGCATGACGTCATCAGGACGTCAGCTTGATGTCACCTACTGACAAGTGGGTCCAGCGGCTCTGTGTCGCTGACAAGTGGGTCCCGGTCAACGACCAACGTTGACCGGTCAACGGTCAACCGATTTGGGTCCCGACTGGGCCTTAGCGGGCCTGGTCTGGGCTGGATTTTGGGCCGGGCACTTGTCGGGCAGGTAGGCCATCCACGTGGTGTATTCAGGCTCCATACAGGCCGGGTCTACAGGCTGGGTGCACCGTGGCGGCTCATGGTGGACCAGCAGTTGCAGGTCCATAGACCACAGGGACAGTCTGTGGTGGACCAGGTGCACATCCCTTCTCTCTCTCTTTGGTCCACGGCGAACCAAGTCCACCGTGCTGCTGCTTCTCCTTTCCCCATTCTCCTCTGCTCCTTCCGTCATAGGGCCCTCGCCGGCGGCAAGCCCGCACGACAGGGCGCGGCGGCGGCTCGGCGAGGTTCACTGTGAGGGCTCCGGTAGGCTAAAGGCAGCGGTCTAGGCTTCAGACGGTCGGTGCACCGGCGCGGTGGCTTTGGGCGGCGAGTACTCCGGTGGGCGACTGACGAGGTCCCTGCAGAAAATCCATGGCACGAAGGCCGGACACATGGAGGGGGTCATCGGCCTGAACGAGACGGCGCCGTGGGTGGCTCCGGCCATGGTGACCGTGTGTGGGCAAGACTTGGTGGCGGCTGCATTCCCGAGCGCTATCGACCCGGCAAGGCAAGGCCGTGGCCGTGTACGTGCGTGTGCGTGTGTGTCCTGGAGCGGAGTAGCTCTGGGGTCAAGCCGGCGTCGAAGGCCGGGACAGGGTCGGGGCTTGGCGTGGTCGCGGCGTGCGTGTGTCCAGTGGGGGCAAGGCTTGGGCGACAAACCATCTCCATGGCTAACTCGACGGCATGCTTGTGGTGGTGGAGCTCCAGCTCGGCGCGTGGCGGCAAGGGAGCAGGGGCATCGGTCGATGAAGGCAGTCCGTGGTGTGGCTGGTGGTGTGGTCGCAGCACGGCGAGGGGGCTCGGGACGGCGTGACGGGGACGACGCGATGAAGCTTGGCACGACGTCCACGAAGCAGGTCCGGGAGGTGGCTGGCGGTTGGCGTCATGGTGGTGGCTAGAGGCAGAGCGTGTCGGCGCTGGCTCGGTGCAGAGGGCGACGTCGTGGCGAGGTCGGCGTGGTGAGGTGCTGCGGACTCCAGCTCGATGTTGGGCGTGGACGCGGCAAGGAGGCTTGGCGTGGCGTGGATGTCGTCGCCGTGGCGAGGCGCCGGTAGCAGCACGGGCTCGAGGTGGAGGACGACGGCGTGGATGACGGTGTTGCAGGGTGGGAGGAGCTCGCGGTGGCGGCGTGCTTGACGACGTCCGTGCGGCTCCGGCGTGGCGTGGTGGCCGGCGAGGAGGGGTCCAGATGCTGCGCCCAGACTGGAGGGCAGCGAGGACGAGACGGTGATGGCTTGGAGGAGGAAGAAGAGGGGCGGTGCACTGGGAGGAAGAAGAAGAGGGGCGGCGCACTAGAGGAGGAAGAAGAGGATGGCGGCGGCTCGGCTACTAATGGGCGTGGGCTAGGGCAACCAGGGGTCACGGACGGCGGCGATCCTCAGGGTCCGCGCTCCCCGGCCACGCGGCGCGCATCGAGCGAGGGGGCGCGGGGCTGGCGTTGCGCGCACGTGAGCTCACGGCGGGCGAGCGGCGGCGGCGGGGTCTGGGAACCGGGTCGCGGCGCGCCTGGCCTAGGGTTCTAGAAGGGGCATGCGGTGTGCGTGCAGTGCGCATGCGCGCGTGTTTGAGCGAGCGGCGGTGGCTGGGAGCGGCTGGGAGCGCCTGGAGGCCAGGGCGCTGCCCTAGGGTTGGCAAGGGGGCGCCGGTTTTGGCTGCTGACCAGGCTGGGCCGTGGCTTGCTGGGCCGACCGGCTGTCTGCGCCGGTTGGGCTAAGGCGCTGGTAGGGCAGGCTGGGCCGAGGCCAAGGGCAAGCAGACGGGCCAAAGGGGAGGAGCCGGGCCAGGCTAGGCTGCTGCACCAGGCTGGGCCAAGGGAAAGGGGATGGTGGGCTTGGAGGTATAAAAGGAAAAGGATTTTTCCTTTTATTGTTTCAAGGAATTTGAATGAGTTTTTAAGAGAGGTTACGTGGAATATAAAGAGAAGTTGAAGTACACTACAATGAATTTCAAGAGGAGTTCAAAAATAATCGGAGAGGTGTGATTTTTATGATTTCGGATCAAATGAGTTCAAAAGAAATGTGACGGGGATTTATGAGATATTCCAAAAGGAAATTAAGAGGGGTTGCTACGGATCGTGCACTCCGACACGAAACCCAAATCCAGATCAAAAACTCCAGCAAGCTCCTACAAGCAACACTATATGTATGCAAGAATTTATTTATAAATTGTTCTTTGTTTGACCTAGCATCTACATGCTCCACATATTGTAGGAAAAATTTTAAAAGTTCGTATTTTTGGCTTCTCAAAAACCTGGGTTGTTACAATAAGACCCTTTCCCATCGATGACGAAGAATGTAGTGAGTAGAGTCTTGCTTCTGATTGTTAGCTCGACGTTTATTGCCCCTGGGTCTTAGATGTATTACCTCCGAAATCCTTAAGTATCATATCAGTCCCCAACAGATCTTCCGGTCCTTTGACAAGTTTACAAAAAGTAGTGTAAGCCATAAGATTGACAGATGCACCTCCGTCCACCAACATCTTCTTCATCGGCTTCCCATCTACAAGACCTTTCATATATAACGCTTTTAAATGTCGATGTTTGACTAGTTTGTTAAATATTGCTTGCTGTACAACCGTCAACTTGGCAACTATCTCCTCATACTCTGATTCATCGAAATCCGAGTAAACTTCTTGATCTGCCGGAGCCCTGAATTACGACGGCAACAGAAAAGCCATTTGGATATTAGCCGATGGTTGCTTTCTATGGCTATTTGCTTGGTACGCCACACTTGAGTTTTACCGGATGACTGAACATGTTCCATCTCTTTATTCCTTAGGCGTTGCACCCTTCTCTTCTGGCTTCTTGTTAAACCTCCTAGGCACCACTGGTTTTCCTGCCACACATATCTTCTTTCAGTGCCTTCTTCTTCATGATCAGCCCAGTCCTGATCAACGACTCGTTTTCCAAGCCGATCATGAACACTTTTATTCTTTAAGCGCCGATCCATGTTATTAGGATGATATGCATCTTGAGCATGGATAGATCGGCGATTGGTTTGAGACTACCTATACTCCCGATATTGATTGCTGTATTCTAGACAGTCATGTCTGGTAGGCAATTTCAAACCTTCATTCCAGCAATGTCTGAAGAAAGGACAATGCCAATGCAATTCGGCTTGTTCCCTTTCATACCTCTCTTGTTTCAATTGATGCTGGTCCGCTTGATCTTTTAACCAACGCTGATAATCCTTTTCTTTCTGCCGCTGCCATTTATTCAACAGAATCTGAGATGTGACCCACGGCTTTGCCGCCTCTGCTTTTAATGTCTTCTCCTGCTCGTATTGGCTCTTTTGCTCGGCACGACGTCTCCTAATTTCTCTGTACTCATCAGCCGATATTTGCATCTTAGGATCGACTGTTCCAGCTTCTTTTAATTTGGTTGATGTTAAGACCTTAGTTTTTCCTTTGAATAGCCCAACATCAACCATGTTTTGATCTCCTAGGAAAGGATTATCATCAACTTTCATTTTCCGAGGCGTATCAAATTTGAGCATCCCCTGCTGAATAGCTCTCTGTATATGCTGCCTGAAGATTCTGCATTTATTAGTGGAATGAGAAGTAGCATTATGGAACTTGCAGAACTTATTATTCTTCAACTGATCAGGGGGCAACCTGACATGACCATCGGGCAACTTGATCTGCCCTTTCTCAAGCAAGAAATCGAAGAGCTTATTTGATTTGGTGACATCAAAGTCATAGCTCTCCTTGACTCCTCTTCTCCAAGGATTTGGCACCATCACTGTCTTCTTGCCCCAATTCCATTCAGCTACAGCAATCCCTTCTTCTTCATCTTCATAGCCGTCATCGACTGAGTATGGATCATAAGCTTCGGCTACTGAGGTACTCTTCTGGAACCAGGTATCTCTGCGCATACTCTAGAATTGGCTATTAAGCGCTGCTACTTGTTGAGCCAATTGTCCCAAGTTGTCGAACTCTTGTGCCAGCAGCTTTTCTTTCCACATTGGCAGCATTCCTTGAAAAGCTAAAGCAGCTAGTTGATCATCGGCCAAGTTTAAGGAGAAGCACAAGTTCCTGGTCTCTCGAAACCTCTGAAGAAATTCAGTGCCTGATTCATTGGTCTTCTGTCTTATGGTTGTTAGATCGGTAATCTTCTTTTCTCTAGTCCCAGTATAAAAATATGTATGAAACTTCTTCTCCAGGTTAGCCCAATTGGCGATAGAATTGACTAGCAATGATGAAGACCAAGTGAAGGCTGGCCCTGATAAGGATAGAGAGAAAAAACGAACTCGATGGGCATCCTCAACTGACGCTTCGCCCAATTGTGTAAGATACCGACTGACATGTTCTATCGTGCTTGTACTATCTTGGCCAGTAAACTTAGCGAATTCTGGGAGTCTGTAATTTGTTGGAAGAGCGACCAAATCATACCATTCTGGATATGGCCGTTTGTACAAAAAGGTCAGCCCTTTTGGCTTTAGACCGAACTGATTCTTCATCATCTCAGTCACCCTCAGCAATAACTCATCAGCTTGCGAATTTGGATTCCTCTGCACCTGCTGACCCATCTGTGGATTGAAATCCCGCGTGCCTTGATATCCTGGATTTGGCATCATGTGGAGGTTGTTATAATCTGTGCCATAGTGATACCCTTGTGGGACCTCAATCTATTGGGTCCTTTGCTGGCTTGCTGCTTAAAGTCTCTGATTATAGATATAAGGATCTATATCTCTACGGATCCTTTGAACTGATGGTGCTATTTTTTGAGCCAACAATGGTATGTGGCCTGATGTGCCAAAATTGATCACCTAGTTCTGACTTTGCCCCGCCAGCTGTTGCACATGCTGTACTAGTAATCCAGGATGGTACTGTGTTTGATTTGCAGTAGTTCCTTTAGTTTGTTCAGATGAACCCTGAACTGTCTGGACATCACCACTACCAGCTGGTGCTGCTTCTTGATGGCTAGTACCGACTTGATTGGTCCCTTGGGTCAACAGATCTAGAATGTTGTAATAAGCCAGTCTGCCTTGACCAACTGGAAATCCATGAATCACCTCTTTCAAGGCGTTGTGGAATACGTCCACGAAAGCTTCGTTATGGCTCGACATGGCATCACGAATAGATTTGTCCACAACTTCTTTAAAGAAATGCCTGTCTTCAGCCTCAACTGTG
Organism: Miscanthus lutarioriparius; assembly: GCA_904845875.1. Classification (NCBI taxonomy): domain Eukaryota; kingdom Viridiplantae; phylum Streptophyta; class Magnoliopsida; order Poales; family Poaceae; genus Miscanthus; species Miscanthus lutarioriparius. The sequence goes on from CAJGYO010000006.1 coordinate 111,360,725, forward strand.
TCCGTCTGCCCGTGTAACAGAACTCTTGGTAGTGGAAATTTCTGAACAATTGTGTTGTCACGTGTTTTGGTGTAGGACAACAAACATTTGTTCTGAAACTCTTCTATAGCTTTGCTGATGATACCCTTATCTCTATCAGGTAGATCTTCATAATTTAGCATAAGGATGTCATCGTTGTTGTGAACCGCCATGACGATTGTGGGGTCCCACCGGGCGTGCCAGAAATGTGTGTCGACACAGAATTTTCGTCCTGTGCCGAGGACACACGCAGCAAGTCAGAAGGGTCCGCTCGATAGAGCAGATCCACCTAGCTTCAGCGCAAGGGTGGTCGATCCTGCGCACTCCTCTCGAGATGTGCCAGTCAATTTGACCCTGTAATTGACAAGGAGAGAAAGTTCATCAGTAATTAAGGGCGGAACTTATCGGTGTTGCCAAACAGTCCTGAATGTGCAGCTATGAGAGCCAATATGAAAGGAGATCAACTAAATAGTCAATTCCAGTATATTCATGAGAATAAATCGATTAAAGCTCATTGGGTTATATAAGAAGAATCGGTTATCATTCAGGGCAAATATCATTGATCGAACAGATATTAATCAATGGCAATAAGATGTCAACAATGATCGGTTTGTGCTGAGCCAATGATTATAAGTAATCGAACCCCTTTTTATATAATAAAACCATTCAACACCATTTAACCGTTTGATAAAGATAAATCTACTAAACATGTTAGATCTCATCTATCGCTATGACCAGTGGGGCATGAGGCAGAATCATGCAGGCCATAGAAATAACAATAGACTCGACGACCCTAACTCATTACTAATATTAGTGGGGCATGAGGCAGAATCATGCAGGCCGTAATACAATAATAAGATCATGGGGCTAACATATCTTTCAACCTATCTTTACTTCAACGGTCTCATGATGCGAGCTGTTCGTGCAAGCACTCGATATCGGCTAAAACAGTCGATTCAGGCATAGTGCATAGCTAAAGTCATGCCTTATCAGGAATACATCTATCAAATAACGACCCCCACTCCATGGTGCTAACAGTGGGGTGTGAGGCAGAATCACATAGGCCGTGATAACGAGCCATGAAACGGTTCTCGCTAGCCAATAAATCTACTCAAGACGCAACACGCCTTAACCGCACGCTATGCACGATCAGGATTGACATAAAACAGCCAATAAAACATAACTCATCATTTAAGGTATAGATTAGATCAATTTAGATTAACAAACGATGGGCTAAACAAGATATAAGGCCAATCTAAATCAATCCCAATCGGGCAGAATGATATTGTTGTAATTAGATAAATAATGAAAGCAATAAGCGATATCGGTAAATTAATGAATCTACCAAAGGCTGCCATCCTAAGGTAGAGCCGATAACTTGACCTTGATCTAGTTCATGCAGTGGGGGTCGATAGGATCGATGTAGCCATACTTGAACTAGGCAAGAGTCGATAACTAACTTATACCAGAGTCGCAGTGGAGGTCGACCAGATCGATGCAGCCGTACGAACAGAGGTATAAGCCATGATAGTACTTACAACAAGCAGTGGAGGTCGACCGGATCGATGCAGCCATACTTGCTGAAGAACTCACCGAGATTTACTCTAATCCTACTCCTAAGGGTGGCCGGAGCCGAAAAAGTAATTGACTTGTATTTGATTGATTGGTTGTTCTTTTATAATAGCCGGGGTTTGGTATTTATACCCGGGACCTGAGCACGACTCCTATCTAAGCATGACTCATCACAAATTTTGACTTTAAAAAAAACATTCCTAATTTAAGATAACTTGGACTCTAATCTTTCCCTTTTTGCAGAGTCCTACATGTTTCGTCCTAGCGCCGAATCGTAGCCTTCGTCGTTATCCGCTGGCGATATCTGGAGAAAGCCGATTCCAGTTTTTGGCATCCGAATCAGCTAGTTCCGATCTACACGCAATTGATTCCTTGACGACATGATTTTGGGAGCTTTTTGAATCCCTACAACTCTTCTTCCAAATTTTGGTGTAAACACTATGTATCTAAACTACTATTGATATCATTCTGAACTATGTTGCTTCCGCTACTGTTAAATTGATGTTGTAATAACTATGTTGGAACTCCGATGTATGACAAACTACTTGTGAACTTGTTGTAACGTGTGTCTTGTATGTTGAATCATGTACAATCTTGGCTTGTATGTTGGTTGATTCGAGATCCTTCATGATACTCGATGGACTAACGGATTTATATGGGCTCAAGTGTGATGGTTCGACCGCCTCGGTGGTAGCTATTGCACTTGTGCTCTTATAAATTGGATGGTTCTATTACATGAACGGTAAGTCTCCAGTTTCCCTTATTGTCTTTCTCCCTAGAATCCATGCTAAGCCTTATGGCACGGTCGGTACGTGACTTGGGTAGATCTCGATGACAAGCTCAGGGCGGAGGTGGTGAAGAGCCGTGGCCTATAGAAGGAGCTCAGTGAGGTGAAGGACACCCTCCATAAAGAGAGCGATGAACATGACAATCAGAGCATCGCGACCACGCTGGTAAGCAAGAGTGTCGTAGCCGCTGGGGCATAGGTTTCTTGCGGTCCTACCAGTTTTACTCAGCGCTTGTTTCCGCAAACCTTGCCTTTAGGTTTTTAACATGAGAAAGGGTCGGTCACGGTGACTATTTCAGAATGGATATATATACCCTTATCATCCCCCGAGTGAGGCCTAACCCCTTGCCGTTGCCAGGGTCAGGTTTCACTAAAGATTGAGGAGATGATAGCAAAACAGGTAAGAGAAAGCGTTTTTTGTTTCAGAAATATTATCCGTAGTTTTTGTACATACCCCTCCCTAGGATCTGAGTCATCATCCTACGACTGCACATTCGGTTTCCTTGCGAGTCCAACTTCCCTTGAGCCCCCACGCATTGTAGGGGTCCGGTCGAGGGGTCAGCTTGTCTTTGTGATCGTCATCCCTCAAGAGTTTTTTTTGATAAAATGGAGGGGTTGAGCCGTGCTATGTTTTTCCTCGATGGACGAAACATGGTGCTTGGTGAGCTATTAATGGGCTAGTCCGAGTGGGGCCTCGGCTTCCCATTCATGGGGGGCTGGCACGGGTCAGCTGGTGACCGACTCCAGATTCTTAGTGGCCAATCCATATAGTTCTCGGGTCCGTTTGACCGGTCCCAAGGGCTCGTTGCCTTTCTTCGAGGAAAAACCATGGACTTGGAACCGACCAAGGTGGGCCAAGATCCCCATGGCGCTCGTGCGCCTAGGTACTGGCCGCTAGTGGGCCCATCCCTTTCCACTCCTCACTATAAGGGCACCCTAGAGCGGCTGTGAACCCATCAGAGGGCTAGCCTTCGAACTCCTAGGCCTGAATGGGCCATAGGAGCATTTTCAGCTCCGTATCCCTCCTTACCTATGATGGTTCTCATGTCTGTCTACACTGACGCCGAGCTAGATGACATCGAGAAGGAGGTGGCCCCTCTGGCACAGGACTTACCTGCCAAGATAGACGATAAGATCATCCCCTAAGAAATTAGTTAGGTAGATAAACCAGGCGGTGAACTCAAGTGTAGCTACTAAATTTCCTTATGGCCAAACAGATTTTTAGCTCTTCTCCCCTATTTGTATAAAAAGGTTAATGCGTTCTGACCCTTTCCATCGTTAAGGCTATAAAGCTCGGGGTGCGGGTGAAAAAACTCTGATCACGCTGGTGAGCAAAAACATTGTAGCCGCTGGGGTGTAGGTTTCTTGTAGTCCGAACTGTTTCACTCAACGTTCATTTCCGCAACCCTTGCTTCTAGATCTTAACATGAGAAAGGGTCGGGTATAGAGAATGTCTATCGAATAGATATACTCTTTAATGCGTTCCGACTCTTTCCGTAGTTAAGGCTAAAAAGCTCGGGGTGTGGGCAAAAAACTCTGATCACGCTGGTGAGCAAAAATGTCGTAGCCGCTAGGGCGTAGGTTTCTTGCGGTCCGACCAGTTTCACTCAGCGTTTGTTTCCGTAGCCCTTGCTTCTAGATCTTAACGTGAGAAAGGCTCGTGCATAGAGAATGTCTACCGGATAGATAAGCTCTTATCAGCCCCTGAGTGAGGCCCGACCCCTTGCCGTTACTAGGGTCGGGTGTCACTAAAGATTGAGGAGTCGATAGCCAAACCGATAAGAGAAAGTGTGCATAGATTAAAGGTAAAAGTGACATAGTTGTTTGATGTTCCAGGCATTGACGAAGACTTCACCGTTGATGGTCTTGAGCTTATAGGTGTCTAGTCGGAGCACCTCAGCGACGATGTACGGTCGCTCCCATGGCGGAGAGAGCTTGTGGCAGTTCTTGTTGCTCCAGACGAGGCAGAGCACTAGGTCCCCGACGTTGAAGGCCCGACCCCACACTCAACGGCTATGGTACCGGCGCAACGCTTGTTGGTACTTGGCCGAGCGGAGGTGGGCAATGTCATGCACTTCATCTAGCTGGTACATGGCATCCTCGAGGGATGCCTCGGCTCCCTATTCATCGTACGCCTTGAATCTCAGCACTCCATAATCGAGGTCGGTTGGGAGGATAGCCTTAGAACCATGGACCATGAAGAATGGCGTGTAGCCGGTGGCCTGGCTAGGGGTCATCCTTAGGCTCCTAAGCACTGCGGGAAGCTCCACGACCCATCATCTGCCAAACTTGTTCAACCAGTTGAAGATCCTAGGCTTGAGGCCCTGTAGGACCATGCCGTTCATGCGCTCGACCTGCCTATTCGTGTGGGGGTGCACCACGGTGGCCCAATCGACGTGGATGTAGTATTCATCGTAGAATCAGAGGAACTTTTTCCCAGTGAACTACGTGCCGTTGTTCATGATAATGGAGTTCAGGACTCCAAAGCGATGGATGATGTCAAGGAAGAATAGCACGGCTTGCTCAGACTTGATCATGGAGATCGGTTGAGCCTCTATCCACTTTGTAAACTTATCTACGGCGACAAGCAAGTGTGTATAGCCCCCGGGCGCCCTCTTGAGTGGTCTGACCAGATCGAGCCCCTAGACCATGAAAGGCCATGTGATGGGGATTGTTTGGAGTGCTTGGGCCGGTAGGTGGGTCTGTCGAGTGTAGTATTGATACCCTTCATAGGTGCACACAATCTGTTCAGCATCGGCCACTGTAGTCGGTCAATAGAACCTGTCGAAACATGTTTCTGACCAGGGTCCTAGGTACGGCATGGTGCCCACAGACCCCATCATGGATATCACTCAGCAACTACTTTCGTTGTTCAATGGGGATGCAACGCTATAGGATCCTACTGTGGCTTCACCTATAGAGCTCACCCTCAATAACGACAAAGGACTTGACATGACGCACGAGCCATCGAGCCTCCGTTTTGTCCTTCGGCAGTGCCTCATGGAGGAGGTAGTCGAGGTAAGGCATCCTCTAGTCGGCTAGAGGGTCAGGCTCTGTTGCTGGATCCTCGTCAAGCTCCATGACTTCGGGGTTGGATGGAGCAACCGGCTGGTTAGGCCCTAAGCCTAGGGTAGGCGGCCCGTCACCGGCCTATTCTAGTTCCTCATAGCGAACTGAGGGCTTGTGCTGATCGCTGGCAAAGATGCCCGTCGACACCGGCTCTCGGTCGGACGTCGTTTTCGCTAGTGTGTCGGCTACCTCGTTGAGATGACTCAGGAAGTGATTGAGCTCGAGACCGTTGAACTTGTCCTCCAGCTGGCGGACTTCTCAGCAATACGCAGCCATCTTGGTGTTATGTGTAAGGAAAAAGGACCCTAGGCCCATTTACTTTGGATTTTGGTGTTTGATGACCAACACAACCAAATTGGACTAATGAATTTGCAAGTGATTGCTTTGTAGTTCAACAGGGTGCAAGGTGTGACTTGGATGAAGGCGACATGGTGATCCCATGATCAACACCATAAGCAAGACCTTAGAAGCACAAGAGAACACCCAAGATATCAAGCAAAGTCCAAGCACTAAGATTGGAACCAAGCTGGACACAAGATCATGAAGAAATGAGCTTCACAGAGGTAACCGGACATAGCACCGGACGTAGCCCTTATAGGGACCGGATGCATCTGATCAGTTGCTCAGCAACAGCAGGCGTCAGCAGCAGTGATCAGACGCTGAGGACTGAAAGTGATCAGACACCCCAATGGCACTGTTCATCATCCTAGCAACACACTCAGTACTGACCGGACACTGGCGGCTAATCGACCGAATGTAGGAACTGCAGCGTCCGATCGACTCCAGAGAGGTTCTAGAGCGGTGAAATTGCGACTGGACGCGTTCGGTGGCATGTGACCGGACGCCATCAGCGTCCGCTCAGTTGATCGCATGCTCTAACGATTGAGACCATCGAACACATCCAGTTAGGATGAAAGCAGCATCCGGTCAGTAGCAGAAAAGCGGGATTTTGTCCCCAACAGCTACTTTCTCAGTGGGGCTTATAAATAGAACCCCTAAATGGCCATTTGAGAAGAGTGGAGCTGAGGAAACATATCTAGGGCGTTGATATACTATTTTAGTGATCTCCACTTGCATAGTGCTTAGTGATTCATTAGGTGATTAGTGTAGGTGCTTTGCAAAGTGCTTAGGTTGATTAGACCACCACTTATACGCTTGCTCTAGGTTTAGACTTAGTGTCTAGTGAGGTTTGCATACCTCTTACCACTCGGTGCTTCTGCGCACCATTGTTGTACATCGGAGGGGCTTGTAGTCTTGTGAGATCATACCAAACGCGTTTGTGGTGTGGCGCCACCGTGTACCGAAGGGAATAAGGCCCACAGCGGTTTGGCCGAAAGGTTGATAGTGAAGACGGCGGGGAGCAGTCCAGGAAAGGCTTGCCAGAAGGCACACCGAAGACCCACTTGTGCATGGAGAAGGCCTGGGGCTATCCACGAAGTTACCCAACCGATAGCTTGGCCCTTACGAGGGATTCCTTGTGAGGGGCTCCAACGAGGACTAGGGGGAAGCTTGCGCGCTTCACGATAACTTGGTAAAAATACTGGAGTCATCGACGGGAGTTTGCATATCTCTGCCTTTCTCTTTAGCTTCCACATTTATATTGTTTGCATAACTCCTTTTGCGGTCGAGATTGCAACACACTAGCAAAACCGTAGTTGCACATTTAGATAGTTTAGCTTTTACATAGGTTTTGCTAAGGGTAGAAAAAGAGGCCATAGTTTAGAGTTGGAGTTTTAAGTTGCCTAATTTACACCCCCCCCTCTTAGGCGTCACGGTCCCATTCAAGTGGTATCAGAGTCGGTTGGCTCAATTTGAACCTTTGGCTTCACCGCCGTTGAGCCGACGCTATTTAGAGTGGTTGGGATGGATACCTCTAGGCCTCCGCACTTTGATGGCACTAACTTCCCCTACTATAAAGCTAGAATGGCTTGTCACCTTGAGGTGGTAGATTTGGGTGTTTGGAGAGTCACTCGTGATGGGATGAAACCCATTAAGAATCCCGATAAACCCACAAAGAGTGAAGAGAAAGAAATTCATTTCAATGCTAGAGCTAAAAATTGCTTGTTTGAATCTTTTAGCATGGATATGTTTAACCAAGTGTTCACTTTAAATATAGCACAAGAAATTTGGTTAAAACTCCAAGACCTCCATGACGGCACAACTAATGTCCCTGAGCAAAAATATTGTCTAGCTAAACAAAATTATGATTCCTTTAAAATGAATGATGATGAGCTTGTTCGTGATATGTATTCTCGTTTGAATCTAATTATCAATGAGCTCCATTCAATAGGATTAACAAAGCTAGATGATGCGGACATTGTGAGGAAGATCATCTCTGTGCTACCACAAGAGAAATATGCAAGCATCATCACCATCCTTCACAACATGGAGGACTTGAGCACCATGACTCCGACCATTGTCATTGGCAAGATAGTGGCATTTGAAATGTCATGCAAGATGGGTCAAGAAGAAGCCTCTTCATCAAGCAAAGGCAAAGCTCTCACATGTAGTGAGAAAAACAAGATGGAGGGCAAGCAAGTTGAGACAAGCTCAAGCTCAAGCTCCTCAAGTGAAGATGAAGAAGAAGATGAGGATGATGACGATGAAGATTCAAGTGATGATGATCAATCTTCCTCCTCCACCTCTGACCTTGATGAAGAATCAATCAAACTTATCAACAAGGTAGAGAGAATGATCCTAAGGCTCAATGTCAAGGGTGTGCCCATCCAAATTCAAGATTTCATATTCACCAATCATAGAAATGAGCAAAGAAAGAAAGGATGTTATGGATGCGGCGAGAAAGGGCACTTTGTGGAAGTTTGTCCAAACAAGCCCACACCCAAGATAAAGAGAAGGCGTGCAAGGACAAAGCCCTCACATCAATAAGGTCATGGGATGATTCTTCAAGGGAAGAAGAAGACCACCACAAGAGGCGCGGGCACAAGCACTCATCATCAAGCACCTCACGTGTGTGCCTTATGGCACGAGGTAACAAAAAGTCTATCCCTAGTGATAGTGACAATAATAGTGATAGTGATGATGAGCTACCTTCTTATGATGAAATTGTGCAAGAAAATTTTAACTTTGCTAAAATTTGCACTAGTCAACAAAAGAAGCTTGAAAAATTAAAAGAAAAATTAGATAGCTCACAACAAGCTTATGCTATTTTGCTTGAACAATATGAAACTTTTGCCAATCTTAATATGGAGCTATCTACTAAAATTGAGCAACTTGAGACTAGTGCAAACACAAATAATTGCACAATCAATGATGAGAACTTGTAAAGAAAAATAAAAAATTAAAGAAAAAGTTAGCTAACTCACAAGATGCTTATAAAAGTTTGCTTGCTAAAATGGAAACTAGGTGCAAACATTGTGATGAGCTAACTAATAAAGTTGCTAATATTGAAGCTGTCGGTTCTACCCCCTCGGAGGCACCTAAAAAGAAAAGTTCTATCTTTGACATACCTAAAAAGGATGCCTCTACTTCTTGCAATGATTTATGTTTAGACTCATCCTTGTGCAACCAAGTTTGTGTTGAGAAAGTTATTGTAGATACATGCACACAAGAGGTTACAATGGAGAATGAGCAACTCAAGCAAGAAGTGGCTCGCCTCACCAAGAACTTGACTCAAGTAAAAGGCAAGACAAAGCAAGCCCAACTTCATCAAGATGACACTATCAAGGGAGTGAAAAAGCTTGATGAAGGACAAACTATGGTTTGCTACGTGTGCCACAAGGAAGGCCACAAGTCCTGAGTGCAAGGTGAAGAATGGGGGAGGAGAAAAGAAGAAAGAGAAAAACAAAAAGCAAACAAGCAAGCACTCTAACACCTACACCAACAAGGTGGACAAAAAGGCCTCCACACCTTATCTCTTGAAGAAGAAGAAAAATGACAAGGTGGTGGCCATCAAGGTGAACAAGCAAGCCAACAATGGGGCCAAATGCATTTGGGTGCCAAAGGAGATCATTTCCAACATGAAGAGCACCAAGAAGGTTTGGATCCCAAAAGGGAAGTGAGAAGTCCGATGGACTTTAGGGAATTTGGAGACTTGGCAAAGTATGGGTGCATTTCATGGGGTGCATCATTATGGACAAAGTCATTGCCAAGTGGGTTATGGACCCAAATTCCCCTTCCCATGTTAGGTAACTAGATGTAATTTCTTTCAATTGGTATTTCTTACAATTGGTATCAAGATTCAAATTCTTGTAATTAGCATCTAGTTCCTTTTTATGCCTAGGTTTGCATTTGCATGCTTATATCTTTTGCCATGCATACACTAGGTATATCTTATGGTAGGCTTTCTCGGTTTCATTCTTAACCCTTGGAGCATACCTACATGGTATAAATTGTTTAGGAGCACGGCACATAGCTTTTTTTATAATTGTTCATCTAATATGTGCCAAAGTCCAAATTGTAGATAATTTCTCCTGAATATCACCTTCGAAAATAATTCTCACATTCATGTGATGTCATCTTTCAAGTGGTATAGTTGATTCTAAAATCAATGTGCATGTCTCCTACAAGTATTCCATACTTGTGTGCACAAATTTAGGGAGAGGTTACTCTACAAGTTGGACGCTTTGAGACTAACACCTTTTCAAGCTTATCATGTGTGTAGTAGTCTCATTACAAGGAAAATGGAGTCCACGGAGTCAAGCATCATACTTCAAATATCCACCATCTATTGCAAGTGGTATAAATCAAATTGGTTTCCACATGTGGTATTTCTAAACCAATATCATCATGTTGATTTCACTTTGACATCTATATGCTTTCTCCATACATTATATAGAATAAACTCCCTTGAGCATTAATTTGTCAATTATGCATAAACTACATTCTCCATCATATGTATGCATATATTTAGGGGGAGCTTAGTCCATGTAATGTGAGAGTCAAAATTGGTGACCTATTCCACTCTACATACAAAGGATCACCAAGTTTGACACTCCCTTGTGCTACTAATGTCTTCCTTTTCGGTGTTTGATTCCAAAGGAGGAGAATTTATAGGACCAAAAGCAAGCCCGATCATAATAATTTACAAGGGGTAATGGTCCAAGAGAGGGAGGATAATGGATTATGGATTAGTCTATGTAATGGGGAGAATTTGTAGGACCAAAAATCAAGGCTTAAATTCATAAAGCAAGCCCGATCATAATAATTTACAAGGAATAATGGTCCAAGAGAGGGAGGATAGTGGATTATGGATTAGTCTATGTAATGGGGAGAATTTGTAGGACCAAAAATCAAGGCTTAAATGCATAATGCCACATGGGGACATTTGCAAGGGCAAGATAAGTTTTTAAAGATGTTTACATGTGGTACCTTTTAGCTTTACAATTAGTATCTTCATTTGGTATCTTTTAGCATCATATAACCATGGCCTTTGCATTGCATCCTAGCAAGTAAATAGTTTTTAAAGTCCAAATTTTTTATTATTTGCTTGTTTTGGTCGTGTTGTCATAAATCACCAAAAAGGGGAAGATTGTAAGGAAAATGGACCCTAGGCCCATTTACTTTGGATTTTGGTGTTTGATGACCAACACAACCAAATTGGACTAATGAATTTGCAAGTGATTGCTTTGTAGTTCAATAGGGTGCAAGGTGTGACTTGGACGAAGGCGACATGGTGATCCCACGATCAACACCATAAGCAAGACCTTAGAAGCACAAGAGAAGACCCAAGATATCAAGCAAAGTCCAAGCACTAAGATTGGAACCAAGCCGGACGCAAGATCATGAAGAAACGAGCTTCACAGAGGTGACCGGACACAGCACCGGACGTAGCTCTTATAGGGACCGGACGCATCTAATCAATTGCTCGGCAACAGCAGCCGTCAGCAGCAGCAACCGTATGGTGAGGACTGAATGTGACCGAACGCACTGATGGCACTGTTCATCATCCCGGCAACACACTCAGTACTGACCAGACGCTGGCGGCTAATCGATCGGATGCAGGAACTGCAGCGTCCGATCGACTCCAGAGATGTTCTAGAGCGGCGAAATTATGACCGGACGCGTCCGGAGGCATGTGACCGGACGCTATTAGTGTTTGATCAGTTGATCGCGTGCTCTAATGGTCAAGACGATCGGACATGTCTGGTCAGGACAAAAGCAGCGTTTGGTCAGTAGCACAAAAGTGGGATTTCGTCCCCAACGGCCACTTTCTCAGTGGGGCTTATAAATAGACCCCCAACCGGCCATTTGAGAAGAGTGATGCTGAGGAAACATATCTAGGGTGTTGATGCACCATATTAGTGATCTCCACTTGTATAGTGCTTAGTGATTCATTAGGTGATTAGCGTAGGTGCATTGTGAAGTGCTTAGGTTGATTAGACCACCGCTTATGCGCTTGCTCTAGGTTTAGGCCTAGTGTTTAGTGAAGTTTGCATACCTCTTACCACACGGTGCTTGCGCGCACCATTGTTATACATTGGAGGGGCTTGTAGTCTTCCGAGATCACACCAACCGCGTTTGTGGTGTGGCCGCCACCGTGTACCAAAGGGAACAAGGCCCGCGACGGTTCGGTCGGAAGCTTGATAGTGAAGACGGTGGGCAGCGGTCTGATAGAGGCTTGCCGGAAGGCACACCAAAGACCCACTTGCGTGTGGGGAAGGCCTAGGGCTATTCACAGAGTTACCCGACCGGTAGCTTGGCCCTTACAAGGGATTCCTTGCGAGGGGCTCCAACGAGAACTAGGGGGAAGCTTACGCGCTTCTCGATACCTTGGTAGAAATACTGGAGTCATCGACGGGAGTTTGCATATCCCTACCTTTCTCTTTAGCTTCCGCATTTACATTGTTTGCATAACTCCTTTTGCGGTAGAGATAGCAACACACTAGCAAAATAGTAGTTGCACATTTATATAGTTTATCTTTTGCATAGATTTTGCTAAGGGTAGAAAAAGAGGCCATAGTTTAGAGTTGGAGTTTAAAGTTGCCTAATTCACCCCTGCCCTCTTAGATGTCACGGTCCCTTTCATTATGGCAGCTTGATTCCTTCATGACTTGGTCGATGACTAGCTGGGAGTCGCATCGGACGTCAAGCCATCGGATACCCAACTCGATGGTGATGCGCAGGCTATTGATGAGTGCCTCATACTCGGCCACATTGTTGGAGGAGGGGAAATGGATGTGAACCATGTACCTCATGCGTACCCGGAGGGGCGAAACAAAGACCAGCCCCACGTTGACGCCTTTATTCATCAGCGATTCATCGAAGTATATTGTCCAGTACTCTTGGTCGATGACTGCTGGTGGCATTTGGACATCGGTCCACTCTACAACGAAATCAGCCAGCACTTATGACTTGATGGCCATCCGAGGGGCATATGAAATGCCTTGACCTATCAGCTCGAGTGCCCACTTCACGATTCTTCCTGTGGCATCCTAGTTTTGGATGACCTCACCGAGAGAGAAGGACATCACGACCGTCATCGGATGCGACTCGAAGTAGTGACGCAAATGAAGGATGGTGTACAGGAGTTTCTGGATTTGGGGGTAGCGAGTCTTGAAATCAGACAAGACCTCACCAATGAAGTACATAGGACGCTGCACTTTGAGGGCGTGTCCCTCTTCTTCTCACTCTACCACCAGGGCGATGCTGACCACTTGCGTGGTGCCCACAATATAGAGCAGAAGCGGTTCTCCATCGGTTGGGGGGACCAGGATCGGAGCCTTTGTCAGGAGCTGCTTGACCTTATCAAGTGCCTCCTGGGCCTCGGGTGTCCATTCGAAGCGGTCGGCCTTCTTCAGAAGCCGATAGAGGGGATGACCTCGTTCACCGAGGCGTGTGATAAAGCGGCTAAGCGTGGTGAGACACCCTGTAACTCGCTGTACCCCCTTTATATTCTGGATCAGGCCCATCCTCGTGATGGCCAAGATCTTCTCTGGGTTGGTTTTGATGACGCGCTTGGAGATGATAAAACGCAGCAGGATACCCCTTGGGACCCCGAAAATGCACTTCTTAGGGTTGAGTTTGATACCGTTTGCTCGGAGTTTCACGAAGGTCTTCTCTAGGTCGGCTATGACCTGGTCAGTCGATTTCTCATTGACGTAGGCCTCGATGGTCCGCCCGATGAGATCCCTGAAACACTTGAGAATGCAGCATTGGTACATAGCCCCTGCGTTCTTTAGGCCGAACGACATTGTGACGTAGCAGAACGATCCGAATGGGGTGATGAAAGATGTCGCGAGCTGGTCGGACTTTTTCATCACGATTTGATGGTACCCAGAGTATGCATCAAGGAAGAAAAGGGTTTCGCACCCTGAGGTCGAGTCGACTACTTGGTCTATGCATGGCAAAGGAAACGGATCCTTTGGACACGCTTTGTTGAGACCCGTGTAGTCAACACACATTCTCCATTTCTCACTCTTTTTTCGTACTAGAACGGGATTGGCTAACCACTAGGGATGGTATACTTCCTTGATGAACCCGGCCGCCAAAAGCTTCACAATCTCCTCACTGATGGCCCCGCATTTCTCCTCATCGAAGCGACGCAGGCGCTGCTTCACCGGCTTGGAGCCTGGCCTAATCTACAAGGCATGCTTGGTGATTTCTCTTGGAATGCCTGGCACGTCCGAGGGTCTCCATGCAAAGATGTCTCTGTTGGCGTGGAGGAAGTCGACGAGTGCGCTTTCCTATTTGGAAGAAAGCGTGGTGCCGATGCGCACCACTTTGCCCTCGAAGCCGCTGGGGTCTATGAGGACCTCCTTGGAGCCCTCTATAGGCTCGAAAGACTTAGCCAACCACTTGGGGTAGGGCGCTTCTTCGACAACCTCCTCCCTGATGGCCACAAGCTCTTTGGCGACAATTGTCGCGGCGTGTTCACAGCACTCGACCTCGCACTCGTAGGCACGCTGGAAGGAGGTGCCGATGGTGATGACCCCGCATGGACCTAGCATCTTCAACTTCAGATAGATGTAGTTGGGGATGGCCATGAACTTCGCGTAGCATGGACATCCCAAGATGGCGTGGTAGGTCCCATAGAACCTGACCACCTCGAAGGTAAGGGTCTCTGTCCTATAATTGGTCGGATTCCCAAAGGTGACGGGCAGATCGATCTACCCAAGTGGCACGGCCTACTTTCCAGGCACGATGCCATGGAAAGGTGCCCCGATCGGCCGAATGCTCGATCGGTTGATGCCCATGGCATCGAGCATTTCAGCGTACATGATGTTGAGGCCCCTGCCTCCATCCATCAGCACCTTGGTGAGCCGCTTCGTGCTGATGATCAGGTGGACCATGAGCATATACCTTCCTGGCTGTGAGACGCTTTGCGGGTTGTCGGTCGTATCAAAGGTTATGGCGGACTCCGACCATCGGAGGAAGGAAGCCGCGGCTGGCTTGGACGTATAGACCTCATGGCACGCAAGCGTCTGGCGGCGCTTGGAGTCGTAGGCCACCAACCCTTCGAAGATCATGAGGCAGCCATCCAGCATCAGAAATCTGCCGTCTTTCCCCTCAGCGTCGTTTGTGGCCAGCTTGGGCTTCTTCCTATGCTCCCCCTTGTTGGAGCCTCTAGACAAGAACCGCTTCATGAGGATGCAGTAATTGTATAGGTGCTTGACGGGGAAAGCATGGTTCGGGCATGGCCCTTCGAGCAGCTTCAGGAAGTGGTCCGGGGTCCCCTTAGTGGGCTTCTGACCCCCTTGTGGTCGGTAGTGTCCATGAGTGAGCCCTCGCACCGCTACTTGTTCTTCTTCTTATTGGCGTGGTTGGGAGCACCTTCATCGATATCCTCGTCCCGCTTTGCCTTGCCCTTAGGGCGGTCAAAAATTGCCCCGGCTGCCTCCTCACTCGAGGCGTGGCTGGTGGCAAAGTCGAGGAGCTCCTTGGTGGTTCGCAGGCCCTTACATCCTAGCTTGTGAACCAAGGACTCGCAGGTGGTCCTATACAGGAAAGATCCTAGGACGTCGGCGTCGGCGACGTCGGCAGCTCGTTGCACGACTGGGAGAAGCGCTGGATGTACCTACGAAGAGTTTCCTTGGACTTCTATCGGCAGTTTTTGAGATCCCATGGGTTCCTAGGACACGTGTATGTGCCCTAGAAGTTTTACACAAAGATCTCTTTTAGGTCCACCCAACTTTGGATTCGGTTGGGCGGAAGGTGTTCCAACCATGTTCGCGCCGAATCGGCCAGGAACAATGGAAGGTTGCGGATAATGAAATTGTCACTATCCACTCCACTAGCTTGGCAAGCAAACCAATAATCCTTGAGCCACAGTCCAGGGTTTGTTTCCCCGAAGTATTTCAGGATGTTGGTCGACGATCGGTACCGCGGTGGGAAGACGGCGTTGAGGATGTGTCGGCCAAAGGCCTAAGGTCCTATCAAGTCAGGGCTCAGGCTTCAGTCCTCACCGCTGTCGTAGCGTCCGCCATGATGAGGGTGATAGCCACAGCTAGCCTCCTCCCTCTTATCGCCGCAGGCACGCCTGCGGGCATCGAGGGTGTTGCGCGTGTCATGGTGGAGGCCAAGACGCTCATGCATTGGGGCCACGTCACTGCGCCTAGTGGACTGACACGTCCCTGTTGGGTTGCTCTGAGGGCGCGCGCTGGCTGACGTCGAGCTCGTGTCATCGAGACAGCAAGCTCTCGACCTGCTGCGCCACCGCACGCTCGAGTAGTGTGCGAATCTCATGATGGGCTCGACGATCCTAGGGTGTCGCGGGCTTTGGAAGCCCCTGGAGCAAGGCCGCCGTGGTAGCAATGTTCTGGCTTGCTCGGGTGAAGTGTGGGAGGGCTTTGTTGTCCTCAATGATCCTCCGGTTCACGTCGCGGGCCACAACGCGTGCACGTCCACTATCTCTATGAAGCTCGATCTCTCGCTCGAGCTCCGCACATTCCTGCTCGAGCTAGAGTCGCGCTTCTTCAAGCTCTTGGTGCCGCGCCCTCAGCTGCTCTACTCGCAGGCGAGGTGGGGCCCCTAAATCCCCCTCGACCTTGTCGTTGAGGTCATCTGTTGGGGTAGTCCCTCCCTCATGGATGCTTTCGATGTATCCCTCGGGGGTACCTGCCATAAAACATTCTCGCGAGGGGTAATGGCTCCCCCTACTAGAGACAGAGTCAGAGGGTGACTTTGATTCTCCCGCGAGAAGGTTGTGGAAAGATTCCGCAACATATTCGGTCATCCCCACGAACTCATCATTCGTAGGGGATGGGGGCATGTGATGCGCCACAAGGTGGCCAACAGTCTCTATGGCATTACGCAGACCGAACAGGAGCACCATCGGGGTGCTCCGAATGATGTATTCTAGGGAGAGCGGCTCTCCTTCGGCAAGCTGCATCATGACATTGGCGAACGAGAAGGTGAGGCGGCGCAGGTCCTCTCAGGATAGTTGGGGTCCCACGAAGGCGCCGAGCTGGCGCTCTAGCCTCTGATAATCGAAGTCGAGGAGCTAGTCGCTCCTAGGGGTGTGGGCCTCTGGTGCGTGCAGCTGCAGCTCCTCAAGCGTCTCGGCGATCGCGTCGAGGCCGGTGGAGTGGAGAGGCTGGACAGCGGCGGGAACCTACGCCAGCTCTCCCTCCGTCATAACGATGAAGTCCAGGTTCCTGAAGCGCACATGCGCCCTCGGGACCTAGCTGACGCCGTGACTAGCCATCCGAGGCCTGATGTGGACGTCAAGACACGCAAAAAGCCCTACCTGGCGCGTCAATTGTCGGTGTTTTTGGACCACCGACGAGTAAATTTGTATTTGTGCATCTGGCTCGGATGGTGTGCTCGGAGGACACAAGGGTTTATACTGGTTTGGGCGGAACGTCCCTACGTCCAGTTCACTGCTGCTCGTATTACCGGCACTTGGTTTGCAATAGGGGTTACAAACAGGCGAGAGAGGGAGAGGATCTCAAGTCTCTGGTGGAAGGAGTGAACGGGAGTTGAGAGCTCGCTTGTCGCTCAGCCGCGTGCTCGTGTGTCCAGATCCCCCTAGATCTCCCCCTTTTCATGGGGCGCCCTGCTTCCACTTTTATAGGCGAAGAGAAAGCGCGGGTTATAGAGGAGAAAAAGGAGAAGAACGAGAGAGAGAAGAAGGCATCCAGGGTTGCTGAGTCCTTCTTCTCCTTCATGCAGGTCCCACCGATCCTATAGATATCAACAGGGACAGCTCCATGTCGTGGCCCTGTTTGTCACTAGCGCCATGCGCAGGCGTCATCTGCCGGTCATGGCGTTCCACTCTGTCCTGGTGGACGTCGTGGTGAACTGACGTGCCTGTCAGTGTCCGTACGAGGATTAGGCAGAATAGTACCGGCACGCTCAACACTGTTCTTGATGTGAATCTCCAGGTATGGCCTGTCATGGCCATGGGTTACATTGAGGTATGCCAACCTCTTCCCTGACGTCAGAGTTTTGACCTAGGCCCATACGCTTGAACCTGGACTGGTTGGCGGTGGTATGGGTCCCCGTCGGACGAGACGGAACCCGCGTCCTCAAGGTCGAGCGAGACGGAGCCCATGGCCTTGGGCGAGATGGAACCCGTGTCCTTGGGGTTGGGCAAGACCTTTTAATACGTCTCGAGCCATCCGGGGAAGTCAGTGTGGGCATTGACTCCCTTGCTTTGGGTATCCCTAATATCGATACCCGACAGTAGCCCCCGAGCCTGCGGAGGAGTAGAATACTCCTTTGGAGGCTTTTCTGGATGGGAGGACTCTGAAGGCCTTGGCCTTCTTTTTGTAGCCCACAGCATGTCCTAGTAGGACGGCGATTCCCTTTTGTCGCGATCGGTCTTCTTGGGGGCATGTAACCGTAGGATTCGGGAGGTCGGAAAGATTTTTCTTGATTCCGGTCCCCTAGGATCCGATCGGTCCGACGTCGTACTGTGACCGCGCGTTCGGTCTCCTTGCGAGTCCAACTTTCCTCGAGCCCCCACGCGTAGCAGGGGTTTGGTTGAGGGTCGGCTCGTCTTTGTGACCGTCATCCCTCAAGCGTTTTTTCGATAAATCAGAGGGGTTCAGCCGTGCCACGTTTTTCCTCGATGGACGAAACATGGTGCTCGGTGAGCTGTTAATGGGCTAGTCCGAGTGGGGCCCTGGCTTCCCGTTCGCGGGGGTCCGGCATGGGTCAGCTGGTGACTGACTTCAGGCTCTTGGCGGCCAATCCATATAGTTCTTGGGTCCGTTCGGCCGGTCCCAAGGGCTCGTTGCCTTTCTTGAGAAAAAACCATGGACTGAGAACTGACCAAGACTCAAACGTGGGTTGGGATGCCCGCGGTGCTCGTGCGCCCGGGTACTGGCCGCTAGTGGGCCCATCCCTTTCCACCCCTCACTCTAAAGGTGCCCCGGAATGGCTGTGAACCCGTCGGCGGGCTAGCCTTCGAACTCTTGGTCCTGAATGGGCCGTAGGAGCGTTTTTAGCTCTGTATCCCTCCTTACCTGCGATGGTTCTTGGCCCATCGACCGGACGAACCGTCATCCGGCGTGTCCTTCGAGGGCACGGCCAGAGATAGCATGCGCACGATCTTCGAAGTGAGGTGATGTGACGCGACGCAGTGGGCGCGTGAACCTAGGCGGACGGTTCGCCTTCTCGCCCACTCTAAGGGTTTTCTTATACATATTGGATCAAATTAAAGTTGAAAAACTTTGACTTCTTAAGAAGCGAAAATGACACTCTTTATTGGACGGAGGGAGCAGTGATAGATGATATTGATGCCTGACAACAATGATGCTCACTCCTTTGGTGATTCTTCAATCTGAAGATATGTTAATCCTTCCTCCACCGCTTGCGGGTGGTCATATATAGCTGTAGGAGTGCGCGCGCATGTCACCTATAGAGTGAATTTAGTGTATACTCTTATGTGATGAACATATGTGTTGTAATGTGTTTTAAAAACGCATGAGACATGCTACACCTACACGTACAAAAAGCAAGCAAATAAACGAACTGATTATGTTTTTTTTCTTTTGCAAAGCATGATTAGTTGGCTTTTGTGTGTAGCTATATATAGTTCCTTTTGGCCGTTTTTGAGGCGCAAATTAAAGCATGGGGCCCCGGCCCAGAGGTTAAGATCAGGGTCACATGCATGCATGTGTTGGACACCACAGCAGCCATCCAATGTGAGAGCGTCGTCGGAGATGTGGGGGACTGGTTTCCTCCCGGGGAATCACATGCTTGCTGCTACACCTTCCATTTGGCTGGCAGGCCTCCCCGATTCCAAACTTTAGGGTCATTTCCAGGGTCCCAACTGGACAAGATAGGGTTGCATGGCTCTTAGCTCCATCGACTAATGCATGCGTCCAACCCAACAAAATCTTATATATATGTGTGTGTGCGCGCGCGCGCGCGCGAGATTCTCCCAGAAGGTAACTTATAAATTCTTTTTTTAGGTTGTGTGCTTCAAAAATGGACTCAGGATTATTATATCTCAATAAAATCCTTTCTTTTCAAAAAAAAATATGGCCAAGCGCAAAAACTTACGATTAATCTGTATAACATGTGCCGATGCTTTTCTCATTATGTTGAAACCAACTTTGATGACTGAGAAGAGTCGTTTATTAGACCACAAATAAGTACTATTATATTGTTTAGTGTTTTGGACCAGAAATCATCATTTTTTCTTCTTTTATTTTTGGTGAACTCAAACATCATTTTCTATTGTTATGTACAGTTGCAGAAATTAGTAGAAAATTGTAGCATTTTAAAAGTACCTTTTTAAAAGAAAAAACTAGCTACACATACTATTTATTTTGTCGTATTGTTGTTACATTGACCATTCAAAATAAAGGTATTGTTGGGGACAGTGTAGATAGTATGACCACAAGATGATTTTTATTCCAATAGGAGGATCATTGATAGCTTTGCATATTTGGCTTTATTTGCCCCTTCACAAACAAGCGTGTATTTATATGCATTGTATATATGCACACGACATATATAAGAAAGCGTACAAGCAAGGCTTTACAGTCCACTAACTTATTTTATCTGTCTTAGGGCATTTACAGGTCCATGAGCCATCTCATATATTGTCCCTGACATTGCCATGTAAGATTTTAGATGACGTGTGAATGTGAGAGAAAAAGGTTTTGTGAAAAGACTGCTTCATAAGAAAACTTTAGCCACACTGGGGGACTCACATGCCATTGTTCCCTATGTTGACGATACGGGGACATGTTTTATTTTGTTTTTAGCAAAACCCATTTGTTTTTTGGGACCATAAGGTGGTTATAGCTAGTAGTAGGGGTGTTGACATGTGTAATTGGTGCTAAGGATATACCTGGGAACATCAAAAAATGTTGGAGTTGAATGAACAAATGGCTATAGCTTATGATAGTGGATGCATGTTTTACTTGTATCTACCATGTGTGGGCCATCTGTAAAGTGTTGAAATGGAGCTTGTTTTGACAAAAGATTATCAAACACCCCTATGAGATCATTACAACAGCCCTATGAGATTATTACAAAAGTTTGTTCTTTGGCAAATTTTGCTGATGGGGACACTGAACTTTCATGGAATTAGCTGCTCAGCACCACTACTTCTCATATGAATACCATTGTGATTTTGGAGATCTTTGCTGCTTGACACCGCAAGTAATAAAATAAGAATTTATGTAGTTTTAGGGAGATAAACCACTATGGATTGTCGTTTATGCTCCTGGCTCAATCTATCTCGGCCAGATGGTTGGGTCAAACCCGATAGCTATATGCGGGGCCAGATACAACCTTATCCTTGTTGCGCCCTCTTGTTCCTCATTCCTCCATCCATTTCCGCTCACAGTCTTCTCCCTGCCGTAGAAATCCTAGGACACAAAGATGATGCTAATGAGCTACCAATCCATGCCGGCCTCGAGTCGATCATGGGGTTTTGGTCATTGAGGAACACGAGTGTCCGAAGTTGTTGGTCGTTATTCATTGCAGATCACCATCACTAAGGAACTAAGGAAGATCTTGATGAAGATGATATTGGTGCAGTCCAACTGATGATTCACGACATGCACTTGGGTAGCTTTTGTTTACCGTCTTTTGGTGTATGATCAACCACCACCACACAACGCCAGTGCCACCTAAAATATCTTCTCGGATTTGGGCTAATAGAAGCATGTCTTGGTGCCACTGATGAGGACATTATGTTTTGGCAATACTGGTTGATTGAATCTATAGTTATGTTCTCTCTGATCTTGAGTTGTGGCGCTATATGTGGATATTATGCAACTGAAATCATGTGTCTTGTGCTAGTGGAGTATGCAGATGTCATCTCCAGGGTTCGATTACCAGAGTTGAATTACATAATCCGAGTTGGTCAAGAGGATGACAGTCAGTTTAGATAGATTAACATGGAAGGTCCTCGCACTAACCATATGGAGTAAATGGGAATTGTCATAACCAAATAAGGATTGATAAGTATTTAGTCAAATGAGAATATGAATAAATGAGGGAAAAACAATTTTGATTAGCTTTGGGCACTCAACTTAACCAAGAATTTCTAACACTTATGTTTTTTTAAAGTACTAGCATGTGATGTGGTGTATAAAAACTAAGAGTAAGTACTACCTTATTCAGGGGTGCACCTACACTTTAGGGAGCGCAGGTGCAACCACATTGAAATGCAAAAATACCCCTCATGTCATAAATCAATTAACTCATCCTCCCCTCCAATTTATTTTAACTCTGCCCTTGACCTTATTATGTTCTATTGCATACACAATAGGCTAGAATGTTTGGATTAGCTATAAATTTTTTCTAGCTTATAAAGAGGAACTCACTATATTTCAAGTGCCTGGAATATAGTATGTTTTCAAGCAACAATCTTCACCGTTGGCTCATGAGCATGTAAGGCTGAGATTTAGCTAGCTAGATGGAGGAAAAATCAAGGCAGGAGTGGATACGGTATCGCCTGAGAACTCAGGCATCTGAGCATTAGGAAAAGTGTTATAAAAATAATTAAAAAATACACTAAACTCTCAAAAAAAAATTGCATGCATGTGGTGGTTATTAGAGTTCCAAACTCCAAGTACCGGTGATGTATGCATGCATGTTAAGGAATAGAGGATATATATGCAGCTAGCACGCACCTTGGGTGACAATGCAATGCAAGGTGGTGGTACGTAAGTGGCGGTACATGTAGCGCGAGCACGCCTGGTAGCGACGGGACAGAGCTAAATTAAAGGCCAATCATGCACACATAAGTGGCCAACGCGTCCACGTGGCCTCTGCAACGGGACGGGCCCTGCATGAACAGCCAGCAGACGACGAGATCGTTGTCGTTGAGCTCCACCACCTGGCCACTGTACGTAATGTGCCCGGCCGGCCTAGCACATAGCAGCCATAGCTATCCAGAGAAGTCGTCGGCATGTATATATCGATCGATCGGCGCTGGTAGCTAGCTAGCTAGACGACACCTTGGATCATGGTTCAAACATGATAGCAGTGGAGAGACTGTTGCATTGGGCCATGAACGTTGTACGTACGTGCTCCAATGTCCAATCTAAGCTCCATCATCAGCTAGTAGTGCCTACTGCCTAGTACTAGTAGATAACTTTTGCACGCTGGGTGTGCATGCATGATGAGCTGTGTGAGACAGTGAGAGCACGTGCGCGCGTGCGCAAGGGTCAACAATGGCAGTGCATGCATGCGCGCGCGGGAGCAGCTATAGCTAGCAGGTCGGCGAGAGCTAGCTAGAAACCAGAACGAGGCCGGCGACGACGACGACGCAACAACACCTCACGACGCCGGCCTGCATGCACACTGCACAGCATGCGCGGCGGCCTGCAACCACGAACCGAGACACGGTACAGCATGCAGAGCACCGATCGACCGTCCAAGGTGCGCGCGGCGGCCGGGGTGCAGTGCGGGAACTAATCTCTCGCTCGCCGGCCGGGCGGCAACGCAAGAACCAATGATGGATGGATATCCGATCCGCATGCATGCAGGCCGGCAAATCATGCAGCGCGATCGAGAATATACGGTGTTGGCTCCATCAGGTTAGGTAATTGCTTTCTTTGGTTCCTGTAGTCCATGCATTCCTTCACATGACGGAATGGATGCATGCATGCAGTGTATATACGTATATACACGTAGCCACGTACTACTATAGTATACTCCATAGAAAAGCTAGCGTGTACAGATGTACTAGTACAAGAGGTCGAGAGGAGATAATGGTAATTCTCCTTCTTGACACTCTTGATGAGCCATGAGATTTGATGTGTGGCGGCTAATGTGACGACCGGCCCGTGACCGTGAGCCACATCAGTCGTCGCAGGCTGCCAGAGGGCAACTTCATTCTGAGCTTCTGCTACCATTTCACTCAGATTCAGAGAAAACACATCAATCTTGTATTTCTGGCCCTCTGGTTTTGCACCCAGTTATCTCCTGCATCATCTGCATCTGCATGCATGCGCAGGCATGGTTACTACCGCTACTACTTTAGTATGCATATTCCTGATCGGTGTCATGCATGCGTGGGCCTTTTTCAGCAGTCTGCACCTCAGTCGCTTCTCCTGTACGTAGACATGCATGTACATAATACACAGGTGCAGACTCCAGTGGAGCAGCAGCTGAAAGATGCCCTTTCGGCAGCCGATAAACCTTGGGGACTGTACACATCAGATCAACAAAGTAAAAAAGAAGAGAGATGTCTCAACGTGTAATCTACGCCCTCAGTCCCAAAAACAATATCATTCTAGCTATAAATCTAGATAAATGCTTGCCAAAATTCATAACTAGAATGTCATTCTTTTTAGGATGAGGGGTGTAAGTATTAAGTTGCGCGCTGACAAGTTCAATTAAAAAAAAACTAACTTATAAAAAAAAATATAGACAATTTACGTATGCTTCAACACTAATACCCAACTGACTATTAGATATGGCACAGGGATATCCATGATTGAATCATCCTTCCCAAGGTAAACATATATATCACCATCATCCACAAAGTAGTGGCCATGTGAAATAATTGACCTTTTCAGACCACTCATCAGCTCTATCTTCTACTCTACTTTGGTATATCAAATTAAACGTGCTCCAAATAAGGGGCGTATAGTTTTCCAGAGAAAAAAAATCAATGGGACAGTTCCTGTAGAGCAGATGTTGGCATCTAACTTGGATTCACGATATGTGTCCATACGTTTGCATCTACATGGGGATTGTTGCTTAAATTTAGGAGAAATAGTTGGAAACAAAAACTACATCTCTTTCATGAGTTGGATGCATGTGCATAAACACGTGTTGTGAATCCATGACAATCGACAGGTGCCCATGACTGTTGCATGGGGACCATTCCTATTGATTTTTTTTTTAATTTTCCTAGAGAGTTCAGAGGGAATGACTTTAGGATCTTTGCGAGCCGACTTGTCAGCTTCTTTCTTTGTCCCTCCTTTATGTTCACGCTAGGTTAGGGGTGTGCGGGGAGGGGTTGTATTTAGGGGGGGGGGTCGTCTAGGTCAATTTGGAGATCCCCATGGTTAAAGGGATGGTTGGAGTGGCTTGGAGGCGGCATTTGCCACTAGCCATAGGTGATGATAGTGGTGGTGGTAGGCGCGCAAGTGGTAGATGGCCACGGGTGGGGACAGGTGGACGACAGTTAGGCTAGTGCCAGCTTTGGATGAAGTTTGAAGATGTGGGGGAATTGGGAGAGAGCATTAGAGATCTATGATTGATTGTTTATCCTACTTACAATACGAAAACACACAACCCTCTCACTCCTAAATGCGTCGGAAATAAGTCTTAGCTCATCATAGTACTCTTATTTCTTCCTTCCTCCCTCAGTGCTCCGCTCCGTTACCCCCCATTCCAAGGACACCGCTAAGCATTCGATGTTGTTGTGCGCCGAGTTGTGGGTCTAGTAGATTTTAGGATTGAAAAACTTTATGACATCACAAATGATCATGCACACAACATGACAAAAAAGAACAAGCAAGGTCAGTCGAAAGAGTCAAGTGGATACAACCATCAGGCTCGAGAGAAGAATAAGACTGGACTAAAGATTTTCTAGAAGTGTGAGACAGATGAACAACTTGGTGATAACCTTTTTTGCATATTGAGCGGCAGAGCTCCTGCCATTGTTTAAAAAAAACCTTTTTAGCATATATGTAGCAACTGCATGGGCAATAGATTTCTTCATGTTTTTCATGGATTATCTGGTGCATTGGACCCTATATATGTCATGGTTGAATATGAAATTCTAAAATTATTGTGATATAGAAGTATAGTTATAATAAAGTGTGTATGGACAATAAAAAGAGAGATGGAAGAAGAAAAATAGGATATGAGGTTTTGGTAATGTTTTTGTTTTTATGAAAAGTTTCGGCAATCTGTTTAGAGGAGGTGATCAATAAAATGAAAAGATGCATTGCAAATGAGGGGGGGGTCAGCTTTATGCCATTTTTTTATGAACTATTGTTAATTTAAGGGGGGGGGTTCTTCGGAATCAGCGAAAACACAAACAGTACGGGCCTCCTAACAAAGTAGGCCTTGTACGGCCTCCGCACGGCCCCGTTAAGGATTTGTGACATTACAGCATGGAGGGTCGCTGCTGAGTGGCCGTACAGCCCATGAGCCCAACTTTCTATTCATTCGCCTTGGAGACGGAAAGTCCAGTGAGGTGTTGGCTTGGGCCGTTGGGCTGGGCCGCAGACTGAGGTAAAGAAAGTCACAAGTGATTTTGATTTCAGACATTTTGATTGACCCTACTGCTCGCAGCTGTCTCCTGCGGCTGCACCTGCACGGCCATCGGCACCGCTGCTTTCAGGCCCTTCTCCTGACCAGCGGCGGCGCCATGCACACGCAACTCTGCTTCAGCTGCTGCCCCGTCGCCTCTCCTGTAGATGCAGTACAGCAGCAGGTGAAGCATGCCCATCAAAACGCCGATGAAGTTTGGCGACTGCAAAGGATCAAGAACAAGCAACCAAACGGAAGCGTCAGACAAGAGTCCGGTGGTTAACTGGGTTCTGTACTTCTGTATGTATATATATGTTTTATCCATGAACATGAACTTGATGGGATCCAGATGATGTGCTAACCGCGATGAAGAAGTCCCTTCCGAGGAGCCAGTATATCATCCAGAGCGCGCTGGACAGGAAGGAGAACAGCGACAGGTAGAACGGCATGAACTCCACGCTTTTCGTCGTTATGACTCGCTTCTGCAATCACAGGTGTCCGGTCCAGAAGATCCTTGGTTTAGAACACTTGATCGACCGTAGTAGACAAATGTTGTCAAAGTGGAAGATTGAAGATTTTTAGTACGCCGTTATCTTCATTAGTTCGATTTGGTTCCTGCATTAACTGTTGGTGAATCTGAATTTTTTACATGACAGGTCGGTCAGATTCAGAATTGAGCCTTTGTTAATTCATCAGGACAGGGTTTTATCATGAGCTAGTAGTCTGCTAGTAGTTGTGTTGTCCAATTGGACATTTGTTCTATGTTACTCATCAGTGTGAAGGCTATGTATACTGTATAGTATTACTATATACTTATGACTGATAAATACTCACAGCTGCCACCATTGGAGAGCTGTACATGGATATGGAAGCCACCAGCCCAACACTGCCCACAAAAACCTTGCGCGTGTGGTGTGTATGGGCCACGAAACTCGACAAAGCCGCAGTCAAGCCAAACAACGCCAGCACAGGAAGCACCAGCTGCAAGGCAAACCTCTGCAAATTAAGAAACAATAATAAATTCAGAATCAGGTAGCCTGCTAATAAGTGCTAACAGCACTCAACAGTTCAGACTCGTCTGACAATACGTGTGAATAATAATGAATGAAAGAAGATAATGCATCGTCACGGCCACCACTTGCCTTCTTCTCTGCTGGTGCAAACCATACGTATATGCCGATGAACGAGATCTCCAGCAGGATGCCCACCCCGTTGATGGTAGCGACGGGCAGGTTCTCCCATCCGGAGCTCACTACTGGGAGCCCGTACCAGGTGTACAGGAGGCAGTTGAACAGAGCTAGGATGTATGGCACGCATGAGAATTCCTCCACGTTGCCCTTTTTTATCACCCTTCTGAACGTCAATCTGGTGTGACATATGTTGCAGAGCCAGAGCATGTACAGGTGATAAGCAGGACTAATTGTTTCAGATAATGCATAGTAATATAATTCAGGACATATATGATGCATACATAGGGGCTGCATAGAGGAGCATGGAAGCAGCATTTCCTGCAAGAGAGAGTGAGAGACAGACAGAAGGGGCGTAGGCTTTACAGTTATTCAAGAAATAATAATATGATTCGAACAGCATGTAGTTGTAGTAGATGTGAACTACTGACCTAGGATTCTTACGGCAACACGGACTGTATTTGGAACCATTCTTGGTTGCTGTCGCTGACAAGCACACTCGACCTCCAAACCGAGTAAGGGCCTAGATGTGTCGATGTGCTGGCTACCTGAGTAGTAGCATGTTTGCCTGAAGTGGAGGCATCCAATTTATACTGCCTGAGGCAGCACAACACAACTGAATTGCAGAATGAGTGGGTGTACCACAAGAAGCAAATAAAGGCCTGGCTGCTTGGAATGGAACTCAGCTGTGTGGCTCCAGTTAGCCTGAGGGAATGATGGCCGTCGACCTGTCGTCAGTTAAGGTCATTTATTTGTCCACACAGATATAGATATCCCTGCAGCTGACTAAACAATTTTTTAGCTTTTGTTTCTATGCGTGCTATGCATGTCCAAAGGTACACTGATTATATATATACTGCACTAGAAAGAAATTAAGTGATTGTTGCGTGGATCACCAAATCAACTCTGCGGCCGATGAGGATTGGCTTGGGAAAATAAAGGTCTGACGAACTAGGTTGAGCACATACATATGCTTACTCTTGTTATAAACTGTGGATCATCTAGCAGTCGGTCTAGAGGGTAGACATCAAGAGCGGTAGACTACAGCAACGATGTAGACCTAGAAAGCTATCTAGAGGAAGGAGAAGGTGTCGAACCTGAGCCTCCAGATGATGTCGCGGTTGTGCCAGCCATCGCGGGTTCGGTGATGGAGGCAGCACACGGGCAGCGACGGGTGGAGTAGAGGTTGCACGGACGTCGATGCGGTGCGGTCGGGCGTGGCAGTGGCGACGGCGAGGATCAGTGGAGCTTCCCGTCGCTGGCTGCGCGCCCTCTCGAGATCGGTCTAGGGTTTTGTCGGTGGGTTTGCGGCTCACGGTGAACCTCGTACCTTGAGCCGCCGGCCCCCACCTCTTTATATAGCGCAGTGCGACGGGGGCCCACCAACCATGTAGGGTTGGGCGCCCCCGATCAGGGCGCGAGACCAAGGCCCAATAGGCCGTTGGGCTTATTGGTCAGGAGATCAATCTAACATTCTCCCCCTTGATCTCACTATTACTTTTATCTTTAAACTTTAAAACTTCAATCCTTTTATCCTTACTCATTTCTTCACGGATGATGCATAGAGCATCTCATCATCGTCACGGTCAATCGCCGATAGATTTAACACTACAATGCACGTCTACGATCTGAAATAGTTACTTTAACTTTTGGGCCTTTTATGGTCCGGGAATCATAGGCTTTCCCTTAAACCCATGCCGGCTACATGTTCTCTGAACACGTTGGGCGGTAAGCCTTTTAATAAGCGGATCCATGAGCATCTTTTCGATACTTATATGCTCAAGACTTATCATTTGATCCCGGACTTTATCCTTCACAACATAATACTTTATGTCAATGTGTTTAGCAGCACCACTTGACCTATTGTTGTGAGCATCTTTGTCTTCTTTGGATTATTATCGCAGATATAACCTCGATGGTCTATTGATGTCGTCAACCACCTTCAAACCGGGTATGAACTTCTTTAGCAGTTCACCGCCCGTTGCCTCGTAACACGCTACAAACTCGGCATACATTGTGGGCGATGTAGTGACGGTTTGCTTTGAGCTTTTCCATGAAATAGCTCCCCTGCGAGAGTGAACACATATCCGGGACGTGGATTTTCTATTATCTCCCGCATAATCGTAATCTGAATATCCCACTATATGAAGTGAATCGGATCTTCTATATGTCATCATGAGGCCTTTCGTTCCTTGCAAATAACGCAAGACTTTCTTTACCAATTTCGATGTTCTATTCCAGGATTGCTCTGAATCGCCAAATAACCCGGTAACAAATGCCAAGTCGGTAGCGTACACACTTGAGCATATTGCAAGCTTCCGACAATTTGAAGCATATGGAACCACTTTCATTTGATCGATCTCATATTGGTTCTGGGGCATTGAAAATCCCCATATCACGTCGCCCTTGACTATAGGAGCGGGTGAGGACTACATTTGTGCATACTTGAATTTCTTTAAGACTTTTTCTATGTATGCCTTTTGTGACAGTCCTAATACCCTTTACTTCTATCTCGGTGAATCTCGATCCCTAGAACGAACGAAGCTTCACCAAGATCTTTCATATCAAACTTTGAGGACAAAAACTTCTTTGTTTCAGATGGTAGGTGACATCACTACTAGCAAGTAAGATATCATCCACATACGGGACAAGGAAGATAAACTTCCCATTCTTAAACTTTATGCGTAGACACAATTGTCCTCGACATTATCTTTAAACCCAAAATTCTTTGTTATGTTCGATCAAACTTCAAGTACCACTTGTCTTGAAGCTTGTTTTAATCCATAAATGGATTTCTTTAGGCGGCATCCCAAACGTTCTTTTCCTTCTATGACAAAACCTTTTGGTTGTGCCATGTAAACATTTTCTTCTAAGTCTCCGTTGAGAAATGCCGTCTTTACATCCATCGATGTAATTCCAAATCGTAATGTGCCACTAATGCCATTATGATTACGAAGGAATCCTTACACGAGGCCGGAGAAAAGTCTCATTGTAATCAATCCCTTCTCTTTGTGTAAAAAGCTTTTTGCCACAAGTCGGGCTTTATATCTTTCTATATTCCTTGAGAGTCAAGTTTTGTTTTGTAGACCCATTTACGACCCTCTTGTTTTTGGCTCCTTTAGGAATTATCTCCAAGTCCCAAACTTTATTTGCATTCATTGATCTCATCTCATCTTCCATGGCCTCAAGCCACTTTGATGAATGATCACTTTTCATGGCTTCTTCAAATGAGGTGGGATCATCCCCATTTGAAATTCTTCATGTTGTACACTTCATAATCGTGAGAAATAGCTGATTTTCTAACTCTTTGAGACCTTCTAGGGCCTCCTCAATTGGCACATTTTCATTTGAGGCTGTTGTTGCTCCCCCCTCATGTGTGGCAATAGGTTCTATAGGATCCTGAGCCACGTGTTCCTCATCATCATTCATTGTTGCCACAGTGGGATAACAACAGTCTTTGGCACCACGGTGTCTTGTATCTTGTTGGTGCAACAACAAAGAGTAGTGAGAAAATGGCTCATGAATGATCGGAGTGGGTGCATACACCCGCTTCTCTTCAAGGTCAATTTCTCGAGCTACCATGCTCCCCTAATCATTTCATCCTCTAGGAAGACAAACATGTCTCGTTTCCACAAACTTTGTATGTCTCATTAGGACAATAGAAACGAAAAAACCTTTTGACTTTTACGGGTAGCCAATGAAATGGCAACTCAACTGCTTTTGGGATCTAGCTTCCCAATGTTTGGGTTAAAAACTTTAGCCTCAAAGTGAGGCTCCCCCCACACACGCAAGTGGTTAAGTGATGGTACTCTTCACATCCCACAACTCATACGGTGTTTTTGGGCACCGACTTACTTGGTACTCTATTGAGAATATGAATGGCGGTTTTAACGCCTCCATCCACGAACTCGTGGGTAAAGTGGAGTAACTTATCATACTACGCACCATATATCCATCAAGGTGCAGTTCGCCTTTCATTCTACTCCATTCTGCCGAGGTTAGCCCGTGTTGAATCTTTGGGCGACTATACCATTCTCTGTAAGAACCTTGCAAAAGGTCCGGAACTTGTCCATATGGGGTATGCCGACCGTAGTACTCTCCTCCACGGTCGAGACGACTATCTTAATCTTTAAATCATGCTGATTTTCAACTTCGCTTTAAATATTTTAAATTTATCCAACGCTTCATTCTTTCTTTAATTGGATAAATGTAGCCAAACCGAGAGTAATCGTCATGTGAATGTTATGAATGAATCATAACCATCCACACTTTTCACAGGAAAAGGACCACATATGTCTGTGTGAATAATCTGTAGAATTCCTGCGCTTCGTTTGGCATCTTTCTTAATTTTCTTTACATACTTTCCTTTTATGCAATCTCTACATTGTTCTAACTCTGAGAGCTCTAATGGAGGAAGAATATCATTCTTAACTAGTCTTTCTACTCCCCCTCTCGAAATATGGCCTAAACGACAGTGCCATAATTTCGACAACGCATCTTGAGCTCTCTTTCGTTTTACATTTCCATTGTTCGATGAGGATACATTTTCATTCACATCACATACGGAATTAACATTTTCACGAAGTGATAACAAATAAAGCTCGTCTTGTCGAAAGGCAAGACCAATACATTTATTATTAAACAATATCTGACATTTGCCATTTCCAAAATGGCAATCATAACCATCATGGTCCAACTTTGAAACACTAATCAAATTTCTTTGCAAAGAAGGTACATAAAGAACATCTCTAAGAATAATTATGAAGCCATCAGCAAGCTCTAACGGAAGATCACCAACGGCCTCAACATCTGCTTGTTCTCCATTTGCGACTTTAATGAAACTTTCGCTTCTTTGCAAAGTTCTCATCGAACGGAATCCCTGTAATGAATTAGCAACATGAATAGTTGCACCTGAATCAATCCACCAAGTAGATTTTGAAAACTTTACATACAAGGATTCATTTACTGAGCGTAATAATGTTCTCACCTTTATTCTTCATAATCATCTTTAAGAAATCGGGACAATTCTTTTTATAATGTCTGTCTTCTTCAATGGAGACACTTTGGTCTTTAGCCACTTTGAAATTGCTTTGGTTCTGAGACTGTTGCATGGGACCTTTTCCAGATGATTTGGAGGAAGAACTGTTATTATAGTTCTTTTTCTTATCTTTTAGGTAGTTGACAGAACCACCTTGTGAAACTTTTATTCTTTCCTCCTCCTGC
This sequence comes from Miscanthus lutarioriparius, assembly GCA_904845875.1. Lineage (NCBI taxonomy): Eukaryota > Viridiplantae > Streptophyta > Magnoliopsida > Poales > Poaceae > Miscanthus > Miscanthus lutarioriparius. Next base: position 111,393,164 of record CAJGYO010000006.1, read on the forward strand.
ACACACATGGCTATGAGCTTTTCCAAATCCCATTTTTCAGCCTGTATGTTGTAATTAACAACAAATGTGTCAAATTCTTTGGGCAAAGAAGCAAAAATCAAATGAATGAGAAACTCATCCTTGAGTGCCAAATCCATTGGTTTGAGCTTAGATGCCAGATTGCTCATTCTCAGTATGTGCTCTCTAATGCCACCGCCGCCACCACGAGTACCTTTTCAGGACCCGGTACCGCTTGATCAATTTGGGTTGCATATGTCTTTGAAGAGCCAAAGAAACTGACTCTTTATTACGTCTAGATACTCTGTGACCGTGTCACGATGCAGAATTGAGCCCACTATAGCGAGGCTCAATCGTGTTTCTTATCAACGCCAGACACTTCTTGTTGGCGATGACCCATTTCCTATGCTCAAGGTCATAGGACATCTTTACGGGAGCAAAATCCCGCTCTACTGTTACGCCATGCGATGTCGGTCTCATCTGTTTCCTTCTTACGGTGCCTCGGGTTCTTTAGGGCACGGTGTGGTGACAACCAGTCCACCTCGGCGAGGATAAAGGCCAGTCTATCTTTTTCTTCCACTCAAGTATAGTTATCACCTTTTAGAGTGGGGATTTCTTTGATACAACTCATCAAGTTGTATCCTCCTGGCTTATAATTCAAATAGGGTGAGAACAGAAATAACAACAATAATTGCATGCCTTAGTTTAACGTTGGTCAAAATTAAAACATACAATTATTTTCTACACTAATTCTACATCACCGTTGGGCGAAATAGAATTAATGTATAACAAAAAACATTATAATATTGTCATTAATCAACGTTGGTCGAATAACAACAACATTATAATCAATTTAAAACATATCCATTTTCAAAATTAAATTCTCCCGTTGGTTCAATTTAATAATGAAAATTACATCTTTAAATCTGTGAGCGGAAACTTTAACATTTAATAATCTTTTCCTATTTTCCAGAAGCAAATTTACTATTTACTGAACAAAAATATCGTTGGATAAATTTTGTACAGAAAATTATCATAAAAAATCAATTCAAATTGATCAACCTGTTTTCTGGAAAATAAGAAAACAAAAACTGTGACAATATCTGTTCATTTGACCATTTCGCCCACCAAGACATCGCCTGACCTGCCCCACCGCACTGCTCACCTTGTATGTAAAATGGCTCCGCCCAAAGAACTGACAGGGCCATCCAGCAGCTCAACAGCGCCAGCCCTGCCCACCGTCGTGCATCTCTCTCTCTCCCAGCGCCCGAGCCATAACTTTGGCTGGGCGGGATTTCGGCCTTGTGCCCTATCCCCGCTGAAATCTGCGGCCGCCTGATCGCCCGTGACCGTCCATCTCCATCCGACGGCTGCCCGCGCGTTTCGCCCGAACAAAACCCCCCGGCCGGCGCTTCTCCCTGAACCCTAGGTTCATTTCCTCTTTCTCCTCTCCTCTCCCACGGCGTCGGTAGCGAAAACGAAAGGGAGCGCGCGGCCACCTCGTCACCGGAGAAGAAAGGAGGACGACACCGGTGCCAAGCCCCTCGCCGGTGCGCGCGCTCGCCCATGGCGGCCAGCGCCATTGCCGTCAGCGGCTTTGGACCGCTTGTCTGAAACCACGGGCCGAGACGGGCCTCATCCGCTTCGCCAACCATGGCGGCGGTGATCACCGCCCGCACGGTGGTGACTTTCCGCGCGACGGTGGTGTCGGGAAGACCGGGTAGGTTCCCCTCTCCATCTTATTCCTTCCCCAAAACCCGATCTAGGGTTAGGGTTTCATTTCTAGGGTTAGGGTTCTTTCTCATCCGATCCGAGATCGGGATCCTTTTCATTTTTTTTCTGTTTCTTTTATCCCGATTTGAAATCGGTTCTTTTCCCCTTCTCAGTCAATCACCGAGCGGGTTAGGGTATGGGTTGGAGACGGCACTGTTTTCTTTTTCCCCGAATCACCTTCGGGTTTTAGGGTTCGTTCTTTGCATGAAAACCGAGCCCTTCTTTTCTCAGATCCGACGGATCGAGTTAGGGTTCAACCGAACGTCGGGTGACCCCTTTTCTGCTTAGATCCACACTGGATCTAATCAACTTTTCTTTTTCTAATCGGTACCCGTTCTAGATCTACGTGCTAGTAGGCTCTGGTACCATTGTTATAAACTGTGGATCATCTAGCAGTCGGTCTAGAGGGTAGACATCAAGAGCGGTAGACTACAGCAACGATGTAGACCTAGAAAGCTATCTAGAGGAAGGAGAAGGTGTCGAACCTGAGCCTCCAGATGATGTCGCGGTTGTGCCAGCCATCGCGGGTTCGGTGATGGAGACAGCACACGGTCAGCGACGGGTGGAGTAGAGGTTGCACGGACGTCGATGCGGTCGCGGATCGGGCGTGGCGATGGCGACGGCGAGGATCGGTGGAGCTTCCGTGTCATTGGGCGCGCCCCTCTCGAGATCGGTCTAGGGTTTTGTCGGTGGGTTTGCGGCTCACGGTGAACCTCGTACCTTGAGCCGCCGCCCCCACCTCTTTATATAAGCCTTGATCGGACGGGGCCCACCAACCATGTAGGGTTGGGCGCCCCCGATCAGGGCGCGAGACCAAGGCCCAATAGGCCGTTGGGCTTATTGGTCAGGAGATCAATCTAACAACTCTGAATCCACATGAGTCCACTTCTTCAGCGACGATGAGTCACCAAACAATGCCCAAAAAAGCAGGTCTCTGTGGATTCAGGATGAGAATGTTTAGTCATCGTGATAAAAGCCATGTAGCACTGGAAGGCACATTGCCCCATTGTTGTGCATTATGCAGCATTGTTTAGTCATTGCAGGCGCCAAGTGTGCGCTGGTGCATGACAGGCTCCGCTCACTAAAGCTAATGGTAATGTGCACGCGCACCATGAATTGTTAAAGACGCTAGCGTATGTGATCGCCTGTCGCTTGCACTAGAAACTAACTAATATAACCGTGGGCAGATTAGAATTCGCTCCAGTTTCATGGTATGCCTTTCTTTTTGATTTCGGTAATGGCCCTCGCATCAGCTGTGCTGTGCTCCGTTTGACAACTCCTCCCTCAGGTCAGGGTTGAATATTTACGCATGGACACGTTTCATACCATAGATTCTCACGACGTCTTCCTGGGCTGTCCCTACCTCATTTTTTTTCCTCAAAAGCAGTTCTGCTCACGGAGATAATAATGCTAGCTAATAACGTTATTTTTCTTTCACAACGAGTAACGTTGTTGTTCTCGAGGGGATGGTTTCTGCGGCCCAAGGAATCCCACAAAGATGGGCCGGCACTGCAGCCCACGCTCCAGATGGGCCAGATATCCTGTAATTATTATTATTTTTAGTTACGGTTAATTGTGGGGAGAACGTCCCCATCCTTCCCGTTACGGGATTTCTAATTCGGTCAAGGCCGGAGCTTCCCTATTCGTACTCTGACAAGTTGTCTATTCCTAATCGGCGGCTTGCTTGTAATTAACGAGCGCCGTCTTCAAATGCCCACGGCGTTTCAAGCTCGTATATACCACCGCCTCGCATTGCCACGAGAAAACAAAGAAAGTAGTTTGCTTGCCGACCCAAAACACAATTCGCGATATAGGAAACCGAATCGGCGGCTAGCGGTCCATCGATGCCCGTAGCGTTGATCACGTCGTCGATGCCGATGCCGACGCCGAGCCCCGGTGCCGGAACGTCAGCGTCGGCGGCCGCGGCGCTGAGGGAGAGCCTGCTGCAGCGCCCGTCGTCGTCCGCCAGGCCGACGCCGCGCCGCGAGGCCATCCGGCGGCTGCGGGAGCGCGCGGATGCGCTGCGGCGGGAGCTGGACGCGGTGGTGGACGGCACGGAGGCGGCCAAGGCGGCCACGCGGGACGCCGAGAGGCGCGAGCGCGAGGTGGCGGCCGAGCTCCACGCCGCCGCGAGGACCGGCGAGACGCAGTGCGCCAAGCTGCGGGAGCTGGAGGAGGAGCTCAGGGACAAGGACGGGCGCATCAAGATGCTCGCGGCCATCGTTGATACCATCCTCACCAAGAGGAAGTGATCCATCTCAAGACACGAACGGCGTCTGCGTGCTGCCTACGACTGAAGCCCGGTGATGGGAAGGCCATCGTGGCAGCTTTCAAAGCTCACGCTGCTCTATTGTACTCTTGTGTGTCTACTGTTTCTCTTTCAGGGCATGAGCATCTATCGATCTGAACATGCATCTCCGTAGCCCTGTATTAGTTTCCTATCTGAAGGTTAGACGTGAGGTTACGAGGACATGAAAGTTCAAAAAAACAAGTTTCTATATTTCGCTACGCCCCGCGTAATGAAACCTATGTCTTAGAATTAGGAATTTGCTTATATAAGCAATTATAAGATCCTTCCTCTATCTCATAGTCAAGTAGTACGTAGGAATCAATAACAATTGAATAATACATAATTATTGCTGCATGCATGTTCACCTAAAGCATTTCTTACCACTTAAGTGAACGAGGGGGATATCAGTATTTTGACTGACGGCTGTTGTCTAGTTATTGAAATACAAACACTCCCTTCCAAATGCTATTGCCATTCTCCATTCCGGTCTGTAGTAACGTACTTAGCGCACTAGTTCAATTTATTTATTCACTCTTCCTAGCATTGATAAATCAAACAAACTATGACAAATTAAAGGAGAGGAAAGGCAGGATCTGCTGATGAAAGTGGTCCGGAGCCAGAACTAGGATAGGGATCAGATTGGGAGCAGGTTAGATGCAACCGCCGGGAATCCGACTTCGAAGTACGAGCAGGGATATTCGATAAAAGGAATTCCAATCGGAATAAAGGGTGAATTCGATTAGTTGAACAGGCAGTAGATGAAGTGATGGGAGCTATTTCACTTCCTTCAATGAACGGATTTGCCTTGATTTGAGATTTCTAATTGAATCAAACTCTCGCCCTTTTGAGATTGAGTTAGGCTAGTCGTAATCCCTTCTTCTGCACAAGATGGTTAGAGCTAACCCCAGTACTACTCCTTTGGCTGCAGAGTACCACCTCTTCCTCAACTGGATCTGGTATTCTTCCTCGAACCGGTGCTTCCTCGGAGGATGGTTCTACTTACTGTCCCCTCTACTTTAGGTTTGGAGTTCAGTTACACCTTTTGGCTTTGCATGAATGCCATTTTCCTCTGTATCTCTTTCCTGCGGGTGCTTGGTCTTTTGCTAAACTTGTTATTTGGCTCTCTTCTTTGTCCCTAGTTCCTGTTTCATGCCTAGTTTCTATAACAGTACCTGCATCCTGCCTTTTAGCTTATCCGTGGACCAGTGCTCTTTCTTTATCGAGAGAAGGGGGGAACTTTATCACATCGAGGGTGGAGCGGTTGAAGAACCATCCATGTCAAACTCGGCTAACCCAATCCTTTCTTTTCAAATGCTTTCTTAAATTAGAAATTGCACCTAGATGCCCGACTTCAGTATCCCACCCTCTCCTGCGGACCCCTTTATGCGTGGCTCGAAGCGGATCATTTTTCTCGTGAGACCGCTCTGATGTGACCCGTTAGCCCATATCTAATACTTAGTAAAGCCCATCACCAGTCTTGCATGTAAAAGGGCACGTGGTATGTCTTTAAGGCCTAGAACACTCTCTTCTCTCCAAATGAAAGCCATGTACCTGCAATGCAAGCAAAAGTGGAGTGGCATGAATAGCCGAGATTGTAGCGGGATATTCATCACACACCCCAACAAGTTCAAACGATGGTTTACAAGGTGTTGAGTCACTATCTTCCTAAAACAATCCACACAAGCATGGTATGTAGACAACCAATCCATACCAAAGATCAAAATATCGAAAGTCTAAAACGATAAGATCCGCCTACGATGCGCTCTCGTAATAACATAGTCCTTTAATACTTGCTTTGTAAGCAAGGAATCACCCATTGATGTAGTTACTAAAAGACTTGCATGGAGCTAGTAGTCTCACTCTTGTACCGTCCCCGGCATAAATAAGAGCTTGTGTCTATAAACAAACTACCGGCCTATATCTATATAGTGACGTGTTTTTCTACGTTCCTATCATTGGTAACGAAACCGACGAACTAACATACGAGTTGTTTTCACAACTAAACTTATTATATTACAACCGCAACTGAAATAGAGAATGCATAAACAAATAGCTAGTAGGCACCTTGAAAGCGGATCAGCTAATTCACTTTGTGCTCTTAACTTTATGGTCTTTGAGAGTATGAATTCTTTAGGTTGTAAGGATTCTTACCTAGAAAAGTCTATTCCGTTTTCGAGGACAATGTTGATGATGGTGGAAACAATGATGATAATGGTGAAGATTCTTCTATTTTCCACGGTAAGTGCTCTAGATGCACGATTGCTTTAGTTGACGTAGTGAGTGGAACCTAATTATCTGCTTTCCTTGAATACCAGAGTTGCCTTTTGTAGATGAGAAAGCCAACAATTTTGCAAGGAGTTGATAATTGCACTTGAAGTAGTAAGTTTAAAGACAGTTGAAACTTAATGGCACCGTTTAACCAAGCACTCTTGTAGCTTCCTCCGTGTTCAGATCAGTGAGGCAAGAGACGAAGTCATCGTCCTCCACGATATCAAACTCCAGACCATGAAGACAGATTAGTCCTGGCCTCTATGTGACTATGTGTATGAGTGTGTGTTGTTACTATTTGTGAGATTTCTTACTCTGATTTCATTTGTTTCACTCACTTTTTCTATCTTTTTCTGCATTCTTTCCTTACACTCTTTCTCTCGTAGGTTAAGCCTATTTCCCTCGATTTCTCTATTGCAATAGCTCTGTTGCCAAAGAATAGCTAAGTTGCCAAAGAAGGTCAATCCCGTTCGCCAAGCGATAAGTCATGCCATTCTTTCCTTCTATAGAGTAAGGAGAAGCAAGAGTTCTCCCAAATACAGATGAGTGGATAACAGACAATAAGTAGTTGATAGCAAAAAAAAGCAGTTCAAGGCGAAGTCTCTTGAGAATGCAAAAGGCACGCAAACCTAGTTCACACGAGCTTTCACAGCGCGCCTTTATTTACGTAAAAGCAGTCTCATCAAGCGGTGAAAGTTCCTAGCCCGAATAAAAAGTTTCAAAAGTCAAACCTAGCGGCCTTGCAATGATAAGTAGTCCAGTCTAAGAAGAAGTGTTGTGATAATAAAAAATACTAGCCAAAAAAGCGGTTCCATTCGAATAATTTGCTGCGAGAAAGAGGTAGATCTTATTAATCGACAATCTAAAAGTCTTTGTGGGACATAAAGAAATAAAACAACAACTGGTCTTTGCTGATGTATTCTTCTTGTTGTAGAAGTTTGATTTTTACAAGTTCATGATATGAAGAGCCTTTAGATGACCCTACTAAGAAAAGTAAAGTAGAGGAAGACTAACCAGATGAATATGTTTTTCACTTGGGACTAGGGCTTGCCTTCTCTTAACGGTAGAAAAAAGGAGCTCTCCTAAGCAAAGAGCAAGCACTTGATGCTATCTCCGACTTGAGTCTATAAATTCCTTATGAGCTAAGCAAAGATACTTGATATGTTGGAATAGAAGGAATGAAAGACCCATCTTTGTGGGTTCGGCCCCCACGGAGCAAAGGTGTATCATGGGGTTGAGTACAAAGCATGTTTCAGAGACCTTGGGTGGGGCGGTGACTTTATTTTAGTAGAATTTCTCAAGTAGGAATAGATCTATTCATAGTAGATCTCCATTATTAACTCAGCTTGTGCCTGTTCGGGAGAAGTTGGGTGCCACAGCTCATAAGAACAAAATCTGCTATTTCTTCGTATGCTTTGGTTTTGGAACCTACGTCAAAGGCAATCAAGGGACACTGGAAGACTAATTTGGACTCAATTTTGCCCTGATTGACCAATTTCCATAATTTATACTTGATGCAAGCCGTATAAACTACTCCCACCCTTCTACAACCGGAAAGGAAACCGCATCCAAGAGCCATTGGCTTACCACACGGAGAGGACAAAGAAAGCTCCCACTATTCAAAAGGAAGACCGAAGACGAATCCAAACCAGGGGCTCTGGAAAGCAAAACCGTCTCTAGAGAGAAATTGGGTCTCCATTTCACTTTATTTTCAAGGGAATCAAAGCAAATGCTGCTCTATTATCCAACAGCCCCACCCCAGATCTGCTTTCTATCTCGGTAGTCCGGTATGTGTAAGTTATACCACGACAACTAGATTGTTGGAGTTCCATTAAGTCTTCCTGAAGTCGGTCCCTCATGAACTACTAAAGCTGCTCTTTCCTCCTTACCAAAGAAGTACTAAATGAAAGAGGCGAAAAGAGAGTAGCTCCTATCTGACTGTGTCGGCTGACCCTCCCTAAAGGGTGGGAACTATTGCCACCTCAACCTCCGAACTCTGAAGAATCAGACTCAGACGGAGCTGCATTACCGGATTGCCATCCTTCCTTTCTTTTGAACAAAGATTTGATACTAGCTCGTTCAATCAATACTTTTATCGAATCTACCTCCTTTCCCTCCCTACTATGCCTATTCTCTTGCGAATCCAATAATATAAGCCCTACAAAACCTATTAAATACACCGAAAGCCTTGTTCATGCCACTATAAACCACATCCAAATCCGTTCTTGTGGAGAATAGCCTTTTCCTAAAAAGACCTAACTTCACGAAGCCTTAGAATAGTTTCGGGTAGTCTTTGCCTTATTGGTAAAAGAGACCTCAAAACGGAGACCTCAAGTCCCAGAGCTAAAACCTCTCCTTGAAGAGTTCCGAGACATCGTTCCAAATGATTCAAATACCTAACTAAGTGACCTGAATGGAAGGCTAACCAATGAATGAACTGTTCTCCCAAATTATTACGAACTATCGGATGGTCAAGAATTGATAGGGATGAAGGGAATTCTAAATGGATGTAAGAAGTTGCTGGATGGTTTGCTCCAATGAAGAGGTACACCTAGGTAGGAGGGAGGAGCTTTCCCACTTTGCAAATGAGTAGTTCTGCCGCTCCACGTTGGATAGGAAAGGGGTGGAGAAGGTTCATTTATCGAGAATCTACTTGTTGCATAATGCACATGCCACAAACGATAAAGTGGAAGCACACTCTCGGATGAAGAGGATGGTGAATTGATCAATAATCCCATTTCTTTTTTTTTTGAGAAATCTTGGATCAAGACATACAAGGCAGCATTGGTCAAACATAGGACTACCTAGACTAGGTCATTCATTGCTTGGTCCGCTATATTCATTTTGTCTTCTAGTTCTCCACCACAGGATTCCTACTACTCCGCCATCTCTCATCTCGAGAAAGTAGGTCACCCTGGGTCGGGAGTAAGCAAAGATAGATAAGGCTAGAGTTTATGAACAAGTTGATGTCTACTAGGGCATTGACCGTACAAGCGAGAAGTAAGTATAGGGCTCGGCTAGGAATTCGTTTATGCTTATATTTATAAGCTTTCTTCTCACTAGGTAGGTAGGCGGGCAGTTGGTCTTATTGCCCCTGCATCATATGAGAGGAGTTCTTCCACGAAATAGAGGTCATCTATGGTCTCTGTGGCATTGATGGATAATCTTGATCTGTTGTCAACAAATAGGTAGCTAGGTCACGATCTGCTAAGTCTACTAGTGGGATATGAATATGCATTAGTAGTAGTTATTGCTGCCAGATTGGTATTAACAGTTGGTCAAGTCTAACGTAACATTTTTCAAGTAGAAGGATAGGGCATTAATTACCTAGGGTCGATAGGTACACCTTTATAATCAATTATTAGCACAAAGCTCTCATCTCATTTTTCATAGGTAGGCGAAAACTATATAGTGATAGTGTAGTGTATATTGACTTGGATTCTTTCTATTGTTATGGGAAAGGCATATCCCCACCCAATTCTTCTTCGTCTTAATTAATAACTCCTTCATGAACATCAAAGTATGATAGAAACTGACTTATATGTCGTAGGAAAACTAGAGAATGAGTCATCTCCATCTCGTAGAGAAACTAGAGAGGTGCTGGGCGCAGCTGAAAGGAAATCCAAGAAGAGTCCATGAAAGGCTAGCACGATTAGGATCCTTTGTAGGGTTTATCTCGGAAGAGAAAGCTATGAAGCGAATATCTCTTCTTTGGGAGAGAGGGGAAGATCTATGCAGGACACTTAACCCGTGCTGGAGGACTGCACACAACTGGTACAACCTCGTGTGGTACATTTTACATGTTCTTACAAGTCCGATGGTATAGTTGACCTAGTATCAAATTATTATAGATTCCATTGGCAGCCATTGCCCCCTTGCATGTCGTCTGACACGACCGAAATGAAACTTTACACCCCTAGCAGCCCCCTATCGGCATCGAAAATGGAGGGAAGTGCGCGTCGATGTTTAATCATGCGATGCCAATGATGTAAGCACGGGCCCTTGAGTGCGAGCAGGTTCGTCGGGGTTATGCAAGCTTCAGAGGTGGGGGTACGATTGTGGAAGATCGCATGGAGGCAGGGGTTGGAGATGTGATGCAAGGGTGTGGGGAATTGGGTGGAAGGACAGTCGTTAATGTGGAGTCAAGTTTGACGGGCATGAGGCAAGAAGTGGAGGGAAGTGGGATCTAGATTAGAAGAGATAAATACGATATTCTGATCCGATACCATGGATGATCCCTAGCCTAGCTTGGCAATCCCTTGAAAATGCAATGCATTTTCCTTGAGATGAAATTGCTTTTTCGGTGGCAACTCAAAAAAACTCTCAAATCAACTCATGCATATTCCTTGCTTCATTAACTACGCATATCTCCTGTTTCTATACTTGCTAGCTAGCAACCTCTTATCACACGTAAAGCGTGACATGAATGCATAACCCGTGTATACAACTCCTTACTATCTCTAATATATCGTTGCTTGTTCGGTAGCATAGACCTATTATTATTATCGGTCGGGCTTTTTCCTTTTGGCGGTGATTACTATATATAATATAATATAGTGGGCTTTCCTTATCTCGTTAAGCTTAGGTATCTCGATTGTGTAGCGTAGTTCACCGATTCCTAGGGTTGATGCGGCACAACCGGATCCCCATCCTTAGCCAAAGTCCGTACTTGACCCGTTCCTAATCCCCAATGCCGGGGTTGATTAGTAGCCAGCCATGAGATCTATACTTTATCCATTGGTCAAGTAGCATAATTATTTACTTGGTTTTTCTTCTTGGATAGATATGGCCCTACCTTCCTATTGAGAAATCCGTTCATGATGCCTGGCTAGACACAGTGAATCCCCTCACCACCAATTTGAATACAAGACATTCACTGGTTCAATCCTACCACTTTGAGGGTAGGCCACTCGATTAGTAGAAGGAATATCCCCAGAGCGGAGGAAAAGCCGACTTTGAGCAATGGGAATCAAAAGGAGAAAGCGCTTATAAACAAGCAAGGATTGGAAAACAAGTGCTAAGTTTCATTTCGGAGAAGTGAATAAACCTCAAAAGGCCTAGTCGATGGTAGTTTGGTTGGGCGATGTAGAACCGGTGTGCCCTTGTCCGTCTGTTCATTGGAATGTTCTCTGTAGGAAAGCGGTGAAAACCATAACTTCGAAAGCGGGGAAGGAATTGTTGGATTGATCGAAAAAAGCAAAAAAACGTAACTTCGACCAATGACCGAACTCGCGTAATAGATAAAAGCATTGATTAGTTGGCTCGGTTTGAAGAATATCCCTCGGATCGAGGATCTATCTTTCGAAAAGAAAGAGTTGTTGTTGCTAAGCGGGAAGGAAGGAAAGAACTACTCCACTATCGACGGGCTCCTATCAAGATATACTAGGGAGAGTCCTCATTAAGTAGGGAAGCGATATAGAATGGAAGCAAGAAAGGAGGGTAGGTGCTCTTTCTCTTGGCAAATTGAAAGAAGCTAAAGGAGAACATGGCAAATTGGAAGGAACTATCTGCGGACTAATTACTAGTATGATACGATTCTTCTATAGCAAGCGGGGAGTCAAGCCAAGTAGAAGACAGATCTCTTGACGACTGCTTGTTACCACTAACTTACTATGCTAGAAAAAAGGCGACCAAACGGAAGATAAAGAATAAAGTAATGCATTTTCAAGATGGAGGACAGATCTATTGCTTTCTAAAGAGATGTAAGCAGTACGGGCTCGACCGTAGGGAAAAAGGGTTACTCACTAGCATGCGATATCCATCAATACGATCCGATGTCTGCGCTCAAGCCGAACCTGATATGCGAACAAACAGGGTTAGCGGAAACAGGAAATGTAGTAATTCGAGTAAGTCCAACCTTCAAGGAAGAAGGAAGGCAATCCGTCGCTTGTTCGTTGCAAGTTCTTTCCTTTCCTCAGCTCCATCTCCATCCCCTGCTCTTGGATTAGAGTGAACCCCAAAACTAGTTTAGTGCTTGAACGAGATTGCTAGCACGCGGGAAAACTAACTCTTTCTTCTGTTTATGAAAAACTACATATCAAAAGCTAGTAGTGTACCCTTAGTGCCGTAGTGCCAATCTACTCTGAAAGAACAAGCTTCTTTGCAAAACGACTTCATACTATATTACTTGTCGGCATAGATAAGTACTTGATAGGTTGCTTTATCTTTCTATCTACTAGCAGGCTTGACCTACTATACTTGATTGTTTGCATGCCGAAAAGAATATTCTATGAGCCTATATTCAAGCAATGCCAAGAAAGACAAAGCAAGTAGTGCTCCTATCCCACCTAAACAATAAGCAAGATAGGGCCACAAAATCAATGGAAAGTATTTCTAGAAAACTCTAGGTGAATGGCATAAGCAAGTACTTCACTTCAATCCAAAGAAGATCGATTCTTTTGTTCGTGGTTTGATAGCTAGGAAAGCATAAGTGAGAGATTATTTTCTTTCCTTTGAATAGAACTGATTTAGGCTTTTGGCTTTTCGTATATCCCACCATTCACTTTAGTTTGGCAATTATCCTCCTTGATCCTTATCCCGATTATCTCGTCTTCGATTGATCTATCTGCTCCAATCGTTTCTTGCGATTCGACCCCTCCACTCAATCTCTCTCGCCTCTCTCCATCTCTTTCATTCCATCTTCCTCCCTAGTCTCTGTCCATCTCTTTCACTTGCCCCTACGCCTAAAGGAATGGCTCATTTCATCAATTCCCCGACACCAGGTTAAGATGAGTTCATTCCACTCAAATACCTTTGAATAGCACAGTGGATATCATTGCTAGAATTGAAGGACTAGAGCATATTGTCGTCTAACGTGTGTGACTCTACTTACAATTGTCATTTCAAACCGCACTTAGTAAATTTCTCGTCATTTGGCAGGGCTTTTGCTTCTATGAGGTCATATTTCCTTTCACTTTGGGAGATACCACCTACCCGGCATGTTCTAATAGTAGTAGTGTTGGGCTTGTCCTAAATATAGTAGTTCATTAGATTTGATAGGTTCAGTTTATTACTATAATTGAAAGAATAGAGTGAGGAATGATGAGCTATTAGGCTAACCCTAAATTAGCCTATCTTCCATCAATAGGAATCACTCAAGAAGGGGAGTAAGCTGCAATTCCAGAGGCATTACAAGAAGAGGTTGTGTGATGATGACCTGTCCTAGATTCCTTTTATCTCTCGATAGCCAATGAATCAATGAACAGAGAGAAAGTTCAAGCATCCTAAACTAGACCAATATCATATCACATGAATGCACTCCCCTTATGCCAAGACCCCGTGAGTTGCTAAGGAAGGGCATTGGCAAAGTTAGCATATGAAAGAACCGATAGTAAACTTCCCATATTGAAATCGCTTAGTACTCCAAGTACTCCAACGATAACTCGAACTTGCTCGAAGACGAGGCCAGAGCAGGAAAGACTCATGTTTCCTATTCCATTTTCTCCTATCTAACTGGGTGCAACTCCGGATGCTTATGCAATTGGCTAAGCAATTACGACTTCTGGATGGCGATGAAACCGACACGAGCTAGATGGTAACTACTACCCTATCCGTACTCAATCCCCATCCTTCCTCAAACTCGATAAGTCGAGAGAAGACTTTGATTGGGCAGCTATTAAGCTCGACTTTTCTAAATCCATTAGCGATGAGAGTTTTCATTCGGAGAGGTAGATAAGAATGTACCGATGAAGTGTCACGATTCCCATCCATCACTGAATTCGATCGTTCCTTGGATTCTTCCTCACTATCTCTCAAACTTCAAAAACTCCCCATCCCTTCCTTGTGCTCGTTCCTTTCCGTGGGCTTTCTTTCTGCTTTGACTTGTTCCTTTTGTTGCTTCATGGCACATGCCTATTGTAAAACATACCTACCAGAGAAAAGTACCGGTTGTGAACATGCCATTCCCTTTCTTCGTGCACTCATTTACTAGATAGTCGGGAACCTTATTTTGACTTGACCAACTTACTTGTCTTGTAGAGTAGAGTAGTAGGCCTTTGCTTCGAACGACGACCTTACAAAATGGATCAACTAGAAATGAATCGGTGTCATAAACGAATTTAGCTAACCGTAGTAGTAAATAGCGTGACACCAAGCAATCGATCAAAGCCAACTCAAGTTGTATGGAAGGTGGATGGTCGAATTACCCAACTGAAATGAAGAAAGCAATCCGCATAGCCGGAGTCCAGCTTGGATAGTTCGAAGCTACGGAAGAAGGCATGATGCCATTTCTCTTATCGATCTGAGCCCCCAGAGCTATTAGTAGAAACTACCTTGAATTGCCGTGAACCATCCGAAGCGCGCACCGAGGTGTGTTCAAAGCCCCTTAGCAATGGGAACGGAATACTTTTGTTTGAGGAGGAACGATTGAGGAAAGAAAAAAGGAGTAGTTGTTCCCCGCCCAATGGTGGTGCTGAATCTATTTCACTTTTCAAGTTCCTCTGAAAACGCGTATAGTAATCTCATTGACCAAAGTCGATGGGACGCGGAAGTGTATGTGTTACATAAAATGGCAACTAGCATTTGGTTTTTTCATGGAAGTTCGAATTTGTTTTTCGTTGGAAACACCAATGCCCACCAAACCAAAAAAAGTCTCCCTTTCTTTCTGGAGCAGAGCTTCAAAAGATGGACAATAACGATCGCATAATATTAATTTATTGGCCTCGTCATCGAAAACGGCTTCGAATTGCTCGGAAATTCTCAGCTATATGGTGGACTTTAATGGTGAGCAAAAAGAATTGATCAAGAAATTGGTAAACTTTCGCATGATCGATGGTAAAAGAACGAGAGTTTGTGCTATTGTTTATAAAACTTTTCACCTCCTAGCTCGAACTGAACGCGATGTAATCAAACTTATGGTTGACGCCGTAGATAATATAAAGCCAATATGCGAAATGGTCAAAGTAGGAGTCGCATGTACTATTTATGATGTTCCTGGGATTGTAGCCAGGGATCGTCAACAAACCTTAGCTATTCGTTGGATCCTTAGAGCAGCTTTCAAACGATGTATAAGCTACAGGATAAGCTTAGAGAAATGTTCATTTGCTGAGATACTAGATGCTTACCAAAAGAGGCGAATTTCACGTAATGCCTAATTTTGTTTAGGAGTTTTAAGACAATAATTTTATGGGAGAATTGTCTGGCGGACATCCAAAGTGATGGTCGTTTGCTGGCGGACACCTCGTTTTGAGCAGTTTGCCAGAAGACACTCTGGCTCGGTGAAATTAGGCCACAGGACACCACGGACCGGTTGCAGCCGGTTGAGGAGAGAGAACAGCTGTGAAATGACATTCTTGCCCCTGCCGCTTTCTTCTTCCTCTCTCCCTTTCTCTTTTTTCAGTTTTCTGTCCCCGCCACCCTCTCCGCCTCACGCACTCGTCGTCACGCATCACACCGTCGTGGGCGGCCACGCCTCCGTCGCAAACGCCTCCGGCGGCCCGCTTCGGTGCCGCGCCCTAGCCTCGCGCCTCTGGTGGGCCGCACCTCCGACGTCCGCGCCCTGGCGCCCGCGCTCTAGCCTCGCGCCTCCGACGGAGCGTCGCGGCCCTGTGTGCTCAGCGGCCACGCCCCCACCCTGCGCCGACGAGTCACGCTCCGGTGGTCGTGCCCTGTAGGCCGGCGTGCGCGTGCTCCCTCCCCTGCTCTCTCTCTCTCTCTCAGTGGGCCACGACAGCGTGATGCGCGACCGCGGCGCGCGGGGCAAGGGTTCACGCGCAGCTAGCTGGGCCACGGGCCACGGCATGGCGGCGGCGCCGAGCAGGTCCCCCGGCGCGATGCAAATGGCCGGCAGTGGCGGGGCGGGATGGCGGCGGCGAGGAAGGGGCCGTGGGAGGCGGGGCAGAGCCAGCTGCACCGGGTGGCGGCAGGGAAGGGGCAACGCGCGTGGGCGTGGGCGTGGGCGCGGACATCGCGGCGCTCCTATCGCCGGCAGCAGTAGCGAGGGCGGTTGCTCGCACGTGGCGCTCATGGTCGTGGCAAATGCTCGCCAGCTCGCCCGTAAGCCCACATGGCCGTGGCTACGCTAGCTCGCCAGCTCGCCCGTGCGCCTACGTGGTCGGGGCTGGTCGACAGCGGTGGCTGCTGCTCAGCAATGGAAGAAGAGAAGAGGAGAAGAGGAGGAAGAAGAAGATGACAGGTGGGGCCCGCGTGTCAGTGAGAGGTAGAGGGGCGGACCCAACTGTGGCTCAGGGACATCAGATGTCTAAAACAAAATTTTCTCTCTCCTCAACCGGCTGCAACAGGTCCGCGGTGTCCTGTGACCTAATTTCACCGAACCAAAGTGTCTTCTGGCAAACTGTTCAAAACATGGTGTCCGCCAGCAAATGACCATTACTTTGGATGTCCGCCAGACAATTTTCCCTAATCTTATACAATCAGCTACCACCTTCGTCCTAATGTTTATATTACTAAATAAATATCATTATATTCTTCATGCAACATAGTTTCACAGTATAGTATATTTATTTAGTATAGTATATTTATTTAGCGTCATAAATGTTAGCAAATTTCTTTATAGGTTTGGTCAAACTAAAAATAATTAGACTTAGGACAAAACTAAAACTTAAGTATTTTTTTGGACGGATGGAGTAATTATCTAAGTTAAAAGACAGCTCATAGGAGATAATTTATAATCTTTTTTCTATAGCCGAACAATGATAAAAAAGTACGTGTTGCCTAAATAAACAACAATAAAAATATCAAGCAAGATATAGGAGAAATGAAAAGGTACAGTACATTCTTGGCGAAATTAGCTACAGGACACGGAAAGTGACATCGCTTTGCTGCTGGACATCTAAAATGAAACAGTTTACTGATAGACATTCTGCTTTTGTCAAATTTGCTGGTGTACACCGGACCCAATAAAATATGAGAGAATTCTCTATAGACCATTATGGCCCCGTTCGCTTCGCTGAAAAAATAAGTCGAAACGCTGTTCCGGCTGATTTGTTGTGAAAGAAAAATATTATTTCAGCTGAAAAAATAAATTGAAAAAGTACGGATTATAAGACAAGCGAACTGGACCTATAAAAAATGCAAATTCCTTGTATGACACCAGAAAAGTTCATCTTCCTTGTCGACCAACAGTTCACAGATTCCATCCCAGGAGCCACTGCCGTCATCTCCTTAGAGCACCGTTGGGCGTGGGTGTCAGTTTTTTCAATTAATGGCCATTCTACCCCTAGGTATGTGCCTTCCGGTCTGCTGGCCCTTTCTCCTCTGACGGCGGCGGGATCGACGGCGGCGGCAGCGTGGAAGGGAAGAGAGGTCCGCTACTTTGGCACCCGGCTTGGCTCTCCCGGCACCCTCTGCAACCGTGAGGAAGAAGCTAAGCTGAAGGCAAATGGGCTCGGCGCGGAGTTGCAGAGGCGCCGCGTCGAGACCCTGCTGATCGAGACGTGACGCAGGAGGCCAGCGAGGCGTCCTCCTCGCTCCTCGTGGCCATCGGCGTAGCGCGGCGCCACCAGCTCACGCTCTGCCGCCTGCTCCACCAGCTGGAGGAGGAGGACGACGGCGACGGGGTCGAGGGACGCGGTGGCGGCGCACGTCCGCCTCGACAACCCGCTGTCGCCGGGCCGCCTCGCGGGGTTCCACGAGGTGCACGGGTGGATCGGCGCGCCTGGCGTCGGCGCAGCGCCGACTGCGGCGTCTGGCCCGCGCGGTGCTCGTGGCGCGGGGCACGGCCGCGGCGGCACTCGTGGCGGCGTGCGCGGCCGCCGTCGTGGCCGCTGTGGTGTTCGCCACGCAAGCGTTGGTGGGCGTCGGTCGTCAGGGCACGGATGGCCGCATGGTGGTGCGCCGCGCGCACGACGAGCTGGAGCACGGCCGCGACGTGGCGCGCATCGCGGTGGGCGGCCGCGGCGAGCGACCGCTGCTGCAGGAGGTGGCAAGGGAGGAGGCGGAGTGCTAGGAGGGCCTCAGGGCGCAGCTGGAAGATGGTGGCGCACGAGATGACGCGGGGATTGCCTTCAGAGAGATTCATGACAGAGAAGACATCTTCACTATATTAATATGCTAGATCATTCAATACAACACCTCCAGTCCTTGCTTCAATAATCAGCATGCACAACCTGCTGAGCCTGGGATGGTAGGGCTGCTGGAACAAGATGCATGTCTTGAGGAACAAACTGCGCCTGGACCTGTTGTGCAGGAGCGATAGCAGGCCGGTTTTGGTGCCATGAAAGCAGAACTGGCGCAAGTTTGGCGCCGAAACGATGCCCAGGGCCAGGAGCGACTGTCGGCGGTGGCATACAAGGAACCACTGAGCATTTTGCAACGCACATCAGCGGAGGGCAGAATGGACATTTCGTCCTCTAGTTAAGGCACTTTAGAGGCAAAGTTGACGGCAGTGGCTCGTAAGGGATGGAATTTGTGAACCGGTTGACAAGGAAGATGAACTTTTCTGGTGTAAGGAAGTTGCATCTTTTATAATGGTCTACATGGAATTCTCTCGAAGATTCATTTTCATTTTCGGGTCTCGAGGAATGAGAAGAGCAGTGAAATGTCACTTTTGCCCTCTGCCACTTTCTTCTTCCCCTCTCTTCTCCTTCTTCTCTCCGCGTCCTCCCGGCGTCCAAGGCGGAGGTCGCCGTCAAGATCGTGTCCACGCAAGGGATGAAGCAGTTCGTCGTGGAGGTCGTCAGCATCGGCCGACTGCGTCACCGCAACGTCGTGCAGCTGCTCGGCTCCTGCCTGCGGAAAGGCGAGCTTCTCCTGGTGTACGACTTCATGCCGCCCCTGATCTGGGAGCAGAGACTCCGCGCCATCAGTGGCGTCGCGGCCGGCTTGCTCTACCTACACGAGGACTAGGAGCAGGTGGTCATCCACCGCGACGTCAAGGCCAGCAACGTGCTCCTCGACGGCGAGATGAACGCTCGGCTCGGTGACTTCGGGCTCGCACGGCTGTATGAGCGCGGCGCCGGCCCGCAGAGCACGCACGTGGTGGGCACCATGGGGTACCTCGCGCCGGAGCTCGCGCAGACCAGGCGCGTGACGCCGGGCACGGACGTGTTCGCGTTCGGCTCCTTCGTGCTCGAGGTGGCGTGCGGCCGGCGGCCCATCGAGCGCAGAGACGATGACGGCCGGTTCTTGCTGGTGGACTGGGTGCTGGAGCTCTGGCACATGGGTGCCCAGCCGGCCTGCCCTGGCCGCGGAGGCTGCGGGCCACCCGCGCCCTGTGCTCGCCCGGCTCGACGGCCACCGCCTCGGCCTTCGCTCCTTCGCCCGACAACGCCCGGCTCTCCCAGATGTAGAGCAACGAGGGCCCGCGGATGGAAGCGAGGAGCCAGCCGGAGCCGTGGTGTCAGTGGAGCACGGAGCCCGGTGCTACGCCGTGTGCCTCGTCGAGGTTGAGCCAGTGGAGCACGGCCCGCGCGCGCGGCCACGCCGTGCCCGTGACCCCACCTGCGCCCTGCAAAGCCGAGCATCTGGCCAATCTGTCTCGCTGTCTCGGCTCGAGAGCTCGAGCACGCCATTGTTCGCCGAGCTGAGCTCGAGCTTGACTCCGCCGTGCCCTGCCACCTGGAGACCATCCCCGCGCGGTCGGAGGAAGAAGAAATAGGTATGGGCATAACTGATATTTCATCGCTCTTCCCTCTCCTCGAAAGTTACAAAAGAATATTTTATTTGGTTGGGTGTTTATCAGTAAATTTAACAAGAAGCAAAATATCTATCAACGAACTGCTCCATTTTAGATGTTCAGCAGCAAAGAGAGATCACTTTCAATGTTTCGTAGCCAATTTTATCTAAATTCTTTGGTGCTACAGTTACGTTACCCCTGTGGTAAATTAAAGGAGATACAGAAAAACAAAAAAGCAATTGTCTTAGGACATCTGCTCCGTACTCCTCTTTCTAAAAATTATACGCATCTCAAAGTAATCTATTAAACTAATTAAATATTTTCTTAATATGTTTTGTTTGGGTAACGCTTGGCCAGCCCGTTCAACCCAGTCCTGAGTCCAGCCCTGACCCAAAGCTAAAGTAATTAAGGTCCCCATCCCGTCTGTTCCAAGCTTCTCCGTTTTCACGTGGATTCGTTGAAGGAGACGACTACGATGAGCGGACTCGACGGAAGTTCCATTCTTACCGACGGTGAGTGAGGACGATGCCTCCATGCCTCCTCCATTGTTTAACATCAAACTCCTCCAATTCCTCCATCTGTGATCCTCGCAACTCATGTACAGATCCTAAGAGGCAACTTATTTGCATGTTCAGGAAGTGAACGAGATTTTGGCCCCACGCAGATGATGGCCAAACCAGAATTGCCAGCACATGTTCATGTTCGTTCGTCAGGCATAAAAAAATTCTTAATGCAGTGCAATTGCCTGAAAGAGGCATACAAACTGTCAAATATACACAATCCTTCAACATTTGTAGTTCTGTACCGAACTGAAGAAGTGTAAGCTGACACTATTAGAGATTCGATTTAGGGTTATACTTAAAATAATGTTTAAGCGGAGACCAAAAATGCAAATGTATTTTTGGAAGCCTGAGAGAGGACAGCAGCCCGGTCAAGGACGACGTGGATGGAGGCATCGGACCTCCTCACGCCAAATGGAACGGCGCCTTCTGCTGCCAGCACACGACGAAACGGGATTGGAGGAGGAGGATGGGGTATGGACTCAGGACTGGGTTGGATGGGCTGGGCCTAAACGTGATCCAGATACAGAAAGTGTTTAATCATCTAATAGGCTGCTTTGAGATGTGTGCAACTTTTAAGAGGAGGAGTACCAGAGCAGTTCTCTGGTCTAGGGTGACACTTTCAGTGTTTATTACGGGCCTTGGTTTTCTACATGCGAGTTTTGGGCTTTTGGCCCACGTATGTTTCCATAAACCAAACTGGTACGGCAGCAAACACGAGAAGCAGCAGCTCTGATCCGACTCGATCACGCGCGATGTCCTCCACATCGAGTTGGACGTCGACGACCACGCCGGCACCAGACCTGACGTCGCCGAGTGCCCCGGCCGGCGGGCCGCAGCCGGTGCTGGCGCGGGACCCGACGGCGACATCGGAGCGCGAGACGACGACGACCATCCAGATCCGGCAACTGAGGGATCGCGCGAACGCGCTGCGGTGGGAGCTCAACGCGGCGGCGGACGCGACCGAGGCGGCCAAGATGGCCACGAGGCACGCGGAGCGGTGCGCGCGGGAGGCGGCGGCAGAGCTCCGCCGTCTCGACGTGGTGAGGACGAGTGGGACGCAGGCCGAGAAGAAGCTGCGAGAGCTGGGCGAGGAGCTCAGGGACAAGGACGCACGGATCAAGCTGCTCGAGACCATCGTCGCCACCCTCGCCGACAACAAGTGAAGGCAGGCATGCAATTTCCATGTTCGAGTCCGTGTCGTGTACGTGTGGCCGCCGCATGCACACGACGAGAGCCTGCGTGATATGGTACTACTACTATTATTACACGAGTTTTGAGGATGTGTAAAAACATGAAAGGATGAAAAATTCTAGGAAACGATGATTGCACTCCATTGACTAGAGCCCATTTGAACTGACTAAAATAAATTATTAGCATGGACCCCTCATGTTTACGAGCACGATCAAACAATATACGAACCGGATGTAAGACATGTTGTCTGAACAAATATAAATCTAGGCTCAAAAAAGAATCAGTATAAATTCTAAGTCTCTGGGCCTGTTCGCTGGTTGGTACTGGTGCTGGTTTGGGCTGGCTGGTGCTGGTTTTTTGTGAGAGAAAAACACTGTTGGTTGGCTGGTTTAGGCTGGTTGAAACCAACAAGCGAACAGGCTGTCTGAATACTAAGTCGTGCAAAGCCCATACATAACAGTACGTATAACACTAAATTTACTCATAAAAGAAAAATACTTTTATTTATAGTATAGATGTAACTGAGGAACGCAAAGTGCTTCCACGGAGATGCCACTCAACTGACGGAACTGCTCGCATCGATCAGACATCAAGCAGCAACGCTATGGGTGCAGGACGGCGCGAAGAACCTGGGTTGTTTGCTTCAGCGAGTAATTAGCTAGCAAAACTCCGTTGGCTTCGTAGCCAGCATGACAGGCGGGCACATGACTCTTATATGAGCATTAGCATTGCTGCTTGGTGCTTCCATTGGGGAAAGTTGAATGTGCCTTACGGACATGTGTCCCTACGCACTGCGCCGTTGGATTCGCACACTTCTCAATGCGAATCCAATGGCGCATCGACACGAACGGCATGCACTCCGATCCGGCAGATGTGCGTACACTCTGCAGAGAGCCAAACTTTGCACGTCGTATACGCGAAATTCAGCACGGGGAAAATACTCGTGATGTTCTTGCAAACGTTAGCAGGGAAGCCATCGCACTCCGGACGACAGCTCTTGCGGCAGTCGCCCTGCACGTCGGCCATCGCAGCCGGCGGACCCATGAATAACAGGACCAGGGCGATGCAGGCAAGCCTGAACACGGCGCCATTAGCGGAAGCCATTGATCGGAAGTACTAGCTTAGGGACGCAGCTGAGTAGCTAATAAAGGTAGATGAAGAAAGCAAAATAAGACTGCAGTGTCAGCTGATGGCCTGATGTGCAAGCAGAGATGTGCTATTTGTAGCAGCGAACCATGGAATCTGTCTGACTTCACATCACAGTTGTGCAGTTCGGACCCGGGGCGGCGTGGCAAGGCAGGTGCGGCTCCGGAGTGCTGGGTGGCACAGGAGGGCGACGAGGCTCTGCATCGGAGGTCCAGGTGGCCGGGGCGGCGAGGCACGGCACCGGAGTGGCGACGCGGCGAGGCGAGATGCAGCGCTGTAGTGCCGAGGCAGCAGGTTGCACACCAGGGCAGTCTCTGACATATGGCCCCATGGCTTGAGATGAAAGGCAGCCTTCGGATCTGATTTGGAGGGCAGGGATGAGGAGAAAGTTACCGCGTGACTTTACAGAGGCAAGTCACTGAATCTCAGTCCCCGTGTCGTGTACGTGTAGCCGCCGTGCATGCACACGAAAATCTGTGCGATAGTGCCGATATGGTACTACTATGACATCTACATATACGAATTATTATATGAGTTGATGTGTAAAGACATGATGGAAGAATTCCAGGCCACGATGATTGCGCTAGCTGCATTAACTAGAGCCCATTGAATTGACTAAAATAAATATTGGCTGTTAAAACAAGCTAAGTAAAATATATAGCTTATTTTGAATTATGCAACACCTAGCTTATGAAAAGCTATTATTTGGCTCCCTCAAATTATTAAGTATATACATATGTTTTAGAATATTAAGGACAAAAAGTTTAGCTTATAAAAAAGTTTAAACTTATAAAAATTTAACAGCCTGTTCGTTTCGGCTTATACTCGTGGACTATAAGCTGAAATAGTATTTTTCTCTCACACCAGCAGAAGTACTTCTTGCTTATAATTAACCGATCATTTCACTCGAAACGTAGAGGCTGTAAATCGGTTCTGTATATAACCCAACCACTTGGCGGGACTCGACGCACATGAGTGTGCCTGCTGCCTCCTATGACAGTGGGCTTGCGAGCCAAAACCTTATGCGGCAAGACAAGCGACGTGACGTGTCGTGGTAGAATGCACTGTGAAGGGATGGGCAGTTGTAGCTTGTCCCTTGGCATTGTTGTAGTGACACTGTTCTACCCACTGAATATTGTAGCGACGTTGCAGTACACTATTCCACCTACTCAAGCATGGTCAGTCCATACAAAAACACTCTCCTCACATCCGTAACACTGACTGAGGGAGACTTCCATACACCTGCTATCCTACACGACATAGGTGTAAAGCCTCCCACGAAGAAGCGTGCCATGCAGTAGTACCAACACACACGTTAGTCCCCAACTCCTAAAGCCCAGCGCTGCATGGAAAACTCTCACACTTTTCATTCACTGTGTAACCCCTGCGCTCTCAGCAATCTAATGGGCAGCAAAGGACTCTTTTTCCTCCCAAGACTAGAGATACCAGTCTTCCTAAAACCCTCTCTCGATTTTATAGTCTCGTTTTCCATGGTTTTGTAACCCTTATTGTAAACATCGAGCAACGATCGAAACCAGTATAATCTCTGAATGCTAGGCCATGCGAAGCCCACACGCGTAATTTATTGATAATAGAAAAGGTATTTTATTATAACATATTTGTCCACAACAATTTTTTCTAATGGTGTGTAATATTTCTCAATATCATCGGATGATATAGAAGGAATATCTGACGCAAGAACGGAGCATAAGACCTGGTCATTTCTTTTCTTGACCTAAGGATGGAGCACAAGACTTCAACTGCCGGCATGAGCATGTTTATGACCTGAGTTGGTCTAGTCCTCTTGTTTTATCCTCCATGTGGACGGCACAAACAACGCTACGCTCGTCGCTAGCTAGGGTTGGACCTGTCAAATGTACTGGAACCTGCCGGATCTTGATGATGAACTTCTGCTCCGTCGTCCTTCTATAAATCCAGGTCAGGGGCTCCGGCTTTTCTACCCAAAAGAAGTGGTGTACGCTAAAACAACGTCTCTTTGAACTTTGAAGCGGCAAGATGTCGGGGAAGAAGGCCAGCGAGTTCAGCAACGAGGAGGAGGTGATCGCCGAGTTCGACCGGCTGACGCGGAACGCCGCCACCGTCCAGCGGGAGACGCTGCGGCGGATCCTCGACGAGAACGCCGCCGTTGAGTACCTCCAGCGGCATGGCCTCGCCGGCCGCACCGACCCGGACACCTTCCGGGCCTGCGTGCCGCTCGCCACGCACGACGACCTCGAGCCCTACATCGCCCGCGTCGCCGACGGCGACACCTCCCCCGTCCTCACCGCCAAGCCCATCACCTCCATCTCCCTCAGGTTCGTCTTAATTCGTCATCGGTTTCAGTACTGTGTGTTGCTGCTGCTAAGCTTGGCCTTTGCCAATCCATGTCCATCGTAGCTCCGGCACGACGCAGGGGAAGCGCAAGTACCTGCCCTTCAACGACGAGCTATTCAAGCTGACCATGCATGTGTACTGGACCTCCTTCGCTTACAGGAACAGGTACGTATGACACGTAAGCATGACTCACGCACGCGGCACGTACGCCGGCGCACGTCCGGCCTATCGTCGTCTTTCTGATTGACGCTCCAACGACCGACCGGCGGCATCCTTTCCGGTCCATCATGCACGATCTCTCTGTCTTTCTTCTTTAGGCTCTGGTCTAATCCAGTAGAGCAGTAGTTCGTTCGCTCGACGATATGCGGTCGCCTGTTGCTAGTAGCTAGCTAGCTACTGCACATCATTTCATCTGATCGCAACGTCGTCCGGCCAGGGCGTTCCCCGTCGAGGGCGGCGGCAAGGCGCTGCAGTTCGTCTACGGCAGCCGGCAGTTCACCACCAAGGGTGGCCTGACGGCGGCCACGGCCACCACCCACCTGTACCGCAACGAGGGGTACAAGGCCGCGGTGCGCGACATCCAGCTGCCGTGCTGTAGCCCCGACGAGGTGGTCTTCGCCGCCGCGGACTTCGCGCAGTCGCTCTACTGCCACCTCCTCTGCGGCCTGCTCTTCGCCGGCGAGGTCCGGGCCGTGTTCGCCATGTTCGGGCACAACCTCGTGCTCGCGTTCCAGACGCTGGAGCGGGTGTGGGAGGAGCTGTGCCACGACATCCGCCACGGCGCCCTGTCTCCAGCGCGGGTCACCGAGCCGGCGCTCCGCCGGGCCGTGTCCGCGCTCCTCGCGCCGCCGAACCCCGCGCTCGCCGACGAGGTGGCGCTCAGGTGCGCCGAGGCCGGGCTCTGCGACTGGCGCGGGGTGGTCCCGGCGCTGTGGCCCAACGCCAGGTACGTGCACACGATCGTGACGGGGTCCATGGAGCACTACGTCAGGAAGATCCGGCACTACGCCGGTGGCCTTCCGCTGGTCGCCATGGATTACGGCGCGTCGGAGGGTATGGTCGGTGCCAACGTCGAGCCGGAGGTGCCCCCGGAATCAGCAACGTTCGCCGTGGTCCCAGACATCGCCTACTTCGAGTTCATCCCTCTCAAGACCAACGACGGCGGCGGAGCGGCCTGTACCGATACCGGCACGAGCTACAACACCGAGGCGGATCCCGTCGGCCTGACGGAGGTCACCGTCGGCGAGCACTACGAGGTCGTCATGACCACCTTCGCAGGTACATTCATCAGTTCATGCATGTTCGTTGCATACCATGTAATGCATCGTATGCAGGTAAGTTGAAATGGCACGCAGGCTTGTACCGGTACCGTCTCGGCGACGTGGTGAAGGTGGCCGGCTTCTACAACTCGACGCCGAAGCTCAAGTTCGTGAGCCGAGGGGATATCGGTCCCACGCTGTGCATCAACGTCGACAAGAACACCGAGCTGGACGTGAAGCTCGCCGTCGATGGCGCGGCCGAGATCCTGGCTGCCCGGAACACGTCGTTGGAGGTGGTGGACTACACCAGCCACGCGGACGTGTCGTCCGACCCGGGCCACTACGTCGTCTTCTGGGAGCTCAGCGGCGAGGCCGACGACGACGTGTTGCAGCGCTGCTGCGACGAGCTGGACCGGCGCTTCGTCGACGCTGGGTACGTGAGCTCGAGAAAGACGCGCGCCATCGGGCCCCTGGAGCTGCGGGTACTACGGCGGGGCGCCTTCCAGAAGGTGCTGCACCACTACCTCGCCCTCGGAGCTTCGGCGAACCAGTTCAAGTTCCCGAGGTGCGTCGCCCGGTCCAACTCCGGCGTCCTCCAGGTCCTCTCCGACAACGCCGTCAAGATCTTCTTCAGCACAGCCTACGACTGAAGATGGCAGAGGCACACGGTGGCGCGGCGATCCCTGACAACTCAGGCGGTTTGTGAGTGTGACATAATTTGGCGCGAGAGCGACCCGTTTTCTTTTGACAAGTTGCACTCCCCTGCATGCCTACATGTTTTCTGCATCTTTTTTGTTTGGCATTATTTTAAGCATGTGGCCTGTTTGTAATAAGGCTATAATGGACATCATAAAATACAATAGACTTTTTATGTCAGTTATCGGTTAAAATATAATAATAAAACTTTGTTGATCTGTGAATGCACACTAAAAATCATATCCTCTGTTTTTTAGAAGCTGCTAGAGATTTGTGCCGTTTTTCCATTGGATGAAAAAACAAATTGCTTTCCCGTTTGGCCTATGCCCACATGATCCCGCAATCTAACATTTGATTTGGTTTCCTCCCTCCAACTATGTCAATTGGTATGATTTTGCTCTTAACAGGATTTGCTTTTTTTTTTGTTTCTCCACATACAAGGTGAGTCATAATTTCAGATTTTTTAGGGCTACAATGGGCATCATAAATCATTTAAAAATACATTACGAATCTTCTTCATTATATTTTATATAATTTCAGCTATCTCACTCAAATAAAAAAACAACTTGAGCATGCAAAAACAATAAAAAAAACTCCTTTTTAGAGTCAAATTAGACTAACTAAAATAGTTGAAAGGACTAAACAGAATCAAAATGTTAGTTTAGAAGGAGGTTATCTGGATATATGCCAAACTGACTAATAGTAGAGTATGAATTACGTTGTTAAGTAATGATGGTTCCTCCATGTCAAAATGATAAGCGTATTTTGTACAATAAAAAGTCAACTCTGAACACAATTAAAATTATATACAATTTTAGGACAAAAAATGGCATAAATAGATTTGTTTTCAAAGTACCTAGCTATGGGTAGTTGGTTTGTCAAGGAAACACTTCAAACTTTTTTTTTGTGTGTGCATGTTTATAACTATATGCCGCTTATCTCTCACAACTAAAAAGACAAAAGAGTGGACATTTTTTGATGCGACAATTGCCTTCGGGTCGTCGGTTTGCCGTGTGCGATCCCACGCGAGCGCTCGCCCCCCGCATCGCTCGCTTCCCCGGCGCCCGCCTAGTCGCGATCCATCCCTCCAATCACGCTCCATCCCCTCCCGCGATCCCGCTCCAATCAACTTTGGGTCGTCAGTCTGCGGCGTTAAGGGCGATATCTCGGAGCTGACCGAGTCCCTCACCCGCCGGTTCTGGGGCGTTGCCTCCTTCCTCGCGCCACCGCCAGTTGATAGGAGGAGGAGGAGGAGGTGCCTCAGTCCCCACGGATCGACGGGTCCAGAGTGACCTGGCAGAGATTGGGGGCAGGGTGAAGATTGGCATCTTGATGTTGTTGAATGATGGCGCGGTGGCGGAGATCTCTAGGATCGCATCGTCGTTCCTGCCATTCGGGCCTAGGGATCGGGGAGGAAGAGGGTGAGGCAGTTGGTGTGACCGAGGAGGTAGTGGTGTTTGTCGGTAACATCTCAAAGCATCCGAAGATAGCTTGATTTCCCCTTGTTTGTTGATGAGCGACACACGGATGGTAAGAGCCAGTGGCATCAGATCAGAGTGCTTGGACTGTTTATTTTGTTGCTTTGATTCATAGATGGTTGAACCGATTGTTTTGGTGCAATTGTGTGCTCATTTTGTTGCAGTAGTAGTGGATAAGGGGAGAATCTGAGGGTTAACCTTAGTTGCTTAAGCTTGTTTGTCTACAATACAGTGTTCTCTTACTACTGAAATTACGGTTTCTAAAGTGTAACTACATCTATTCATCTTAATTTAGCATCTGAACTCAAGTCATCATTGTTTATGTTGGAATTGAGTATATTTTGCTTATATTTACAAAGGTTTTGCTGGGCAAGTGTTGTTTGCAACTGGTTGTGACACTGTCAATGTTTACTGTACTTTTGCTCAAACTTGCAACCGGGTCAGAGTTGTTTTTGGAGTTGACAATTATAAGTTCAACATCTGTAAGTTGAATGAGTTGACACAATTTTGCATGGCAGTCCTTCATGTATGATGCATGTCCAATGTTCCTTACCATACCAGATTGATTTCGTCAGTTTCTTACACCTACATTTGATATGCTTCTATATTTTTAGATTTTGAACTGTATGCACGGTATGGACATGTAGTTGCTATAGAGCGCCGGGTGCCAAGCCTGTCATACCTCAGGACTGAGCTTTGCTCTACCGATATGAGTGAAGCGTGCTTCTGGAAAAAATATATTTTGTGCTTCTCCATTCGAAACTCTGCAAGCAAGATGCTGAAATTCTTTCAACACCACAAGTATACTCCCTCTTCTTTGTTCTATTATTTTTTCTTTCTAATTGTATTTTTTTAATCATGTATGTTTCTTGTTGTTCATGCGGACTACATTTATCCAAACAGAAGCATCTGCTTATAGGCTTGATTTGGAAGACAACATGTATATATCTTGTCAGAAATAAGAATTACCTGTTTATGTGTTTGAGCTGTGGTCTTTTGAATGTGAGATATGCTATCTGGAAACCATTTTCTTACCCCCTATAAGCTGTCATATTGTTTATAATTGGCTTATTATCTATCCTTTCTCTGAAGTATGAACCAGTCCATTCTCCGTTGTGGACTTTGTGAGTAGCGTGACTGTGTGAGCTCAAGTTGACTAATACAAACCTGAGGCCGCCGGACACCACGAGGCCTCCCCGCCCTCCCACGAACGCCACACGCTGCCGATAACGCACGCGGAACGCGCCGCCGCCGATGACGCCGACGAACCGCGGAACGCGCCACCGACTCCACGACCTGCCGCGCTGCGCCGCCGTCGAACCGCGGGACGGCCGCCGCCTCGACGCCACTGGACGCGCCACTGCCTCCACGACCTGCCCCGCTGCCGTCACCGTCAGAACGACCCTGCCCCGTCAGGGCGCAGATTCTCTAACTTGGTTAAGAAAAGTCACCGGTGACTTTGGCCGTTCTAGATGCCACTCAATTTACATCCAACGGCTGCTGCTCCTCTGAACTACTTTCCACATATAGCAGTCAGCCCACAAGAAGATTATGGCCCAAACAAAGCCCAAATTTGGAGAAATAAGCCCAGCTTGACGGGAGAGACAGATAAAACGAGAATAGCGGCTAATTCAATACATAAACATATACGGACACTATTTTTAGTGCAAATTTAACAACCATTTCACTTAAATATTTTGCATAGTGCTCATGCTCCAAAATAACCCCAGCCACTTTTACAGTACATCAATTTGCACAGTTTAGCCAAATAATTGCAGCAAGTGTTAACCACGTTCACCCCAAAAGAACAAAATATCCTTCCCCTGCAGCAACGATTAGGGTCCTGGAGGAAATCATCGATGTTACTAAGTCCCTGGAAACACAAAGGAAAAGTTGAAAAAAATTAATATTTAAACTAATTCTACAAGTTGAAAAAGACAAATATTGAAACTACCATCAACAAATTGGTGTAGCCAGTGAACACATTGCTAGCATCATCCATTGATACTTGTGTTTCTACAGCTGCACTATTTTCTCCATGCTGCATAAATCATCCAAACTTGAAATTTAGCAAGTACTAGTGAATAGAAACATTATTTTGGAAAGGGTTTCAGCAACATACGTTGGATTTATTTGGCACCTTTTTCTTGTACTTTCGTGTCTTGTCTAGCCAACTTGGTTTTCGCTTTGAACTTTTTGGTTGAACCTCTTTTTTCCTTAGGCATGCAGCTCCAAGGAAATCTTCATCTTGTTAAACATCAGGTTAGAGTTGGACATTATATGAATTAGACAAAATGCATGTAGGTGCACTAATTTTGTCCTGTAGTTGCTTACCAAGACAATCAAGTGCATCATCTACCAATAGGCAACACTCTGGAGAGCTTGCTGCTTGATATGCCAGATTCAGAAACTTGTGAGACATATACTTATATCGAAGCATTGCATCTAATTTTGGATCTTCGATGATGCTCCTTCCTTTATTATCTTGTACAGTTTCATACCTTGCTCCCCTTGTCCAACGCTTCAGCACATAATGGTCAGGCAATAGTTTGATATTTATCAAGTCAAGAACTTTCAATCCATGGCTACACAATACACCTGTCCTTTCAAATTGGTTACAGCTACATGAAACTTTTTGCTCCAAAGGATCACCTACAACTATGCGCTCTTGTTCAGAACTTAAATCACCATCAGATCTCACAATAGAAATGGCATATGTGTTATTTTCATGCAATGGTCTAGTACATGCAGCCATGGATCTTTCATACTCAGCTTGGAATGCTTCAAATATTTGGAGGGTGTAAAGTTTACTTGCTTGCACTAACATAGGTGTCTTCATTCTTATTCTTGGTAGCTTTTTCCTAGCTTCAAATTCTTCATCTAGTTCCTTGTTTCTTTTTCCTTGCACTGCGCTTTCAAAGTGCTTTAAGAACCTAATGATATCAAAATCTGATTTCAAATGCTGTTTCAAGTCACTATTGAAACTATCACTTAATTGTGTGCTTCTCATTCCCAATGTAAAAACATCCCTCATGTAACATTCAGCCCATTTCTCTTTAAACTTGTAGATGCTATCCAGCCATGATGACTTATTCTTATCCACCTTATTTCTCATGCTGTCAAATGCTTCTTCAAAGGCCTCCTTGTCCTCAATATTATACATGCAAGCACTGAAATCTAAGAGGATATGAGATTCTTCATTTTCATTATTTTTATTGTTGCTCAAGTGTTTGACAACATTCTGCATTATATGAAAAGTACACAACCCATGCCATGCATCTACAAATACCTCCCGAATTGCATTTTCCATTGCAGCGTCTTGGTCAGTAAATATAGTTCTGGGTTCCTTTCCATTGTGTGCAGCTAGAAAGGCCTTAAATAACCATGTGAAAGAAGCGCATGTTTCATCAAATAAAATTGTTGCTCCAAAAACAATGGTCTCTCTAAACTGATTGAATCCAACAAAAACACCAAACGACCTATATTCTTTGTTTATGCCAAAGGTGGTGTCAAAGGTGACAACATCTCCAAAGTGTGCATAATCAATTATCATCTTTGCATCTGCCCAGAAAATATTGGTTATCTGTTCTTCATTGTCCAATTGCAAAGCATAGTGGAAAGAAGGATTGTCAGCGATCTTGTCTTGAAAATACTTCAACATGCTTCCAGCCTGGCCATAAGCCAACTCCCTTTGACGCCGACTCTGCAAGTAATTTTTATGATCACGACAAGTGTAGCTGAGATTTATGGGTCCTCCAACTTGGCGACAAGCCAACTCATGTGCCGCTTTTGGCCTAATTCCAGAATCATCAGCTGCCTCAATTTCAAAAGCCTATACTTCTGAAATCTTCCTCTGTGATGTCATCAAATGAATGGTTTGCGGCAAGTGAAGAACATGATTGTGTGCAAGCAATAGATCAAATACTTCATAATTTCCAGCCACACGATCTAATGTTAGACCCATCCGAACTGGACAACATGTCCTTGTTTCAGCTCGAGGATTTTTGGTGGCATGATCCCTCTTGTCCTGTGCTCTTCGACCTTCCTTAGCACACACATATCTACAAGATGTTGCCTTTCCATCAGTACCAACATTTGTGTACCTCTTCTTGACCTCAAAACCTGCATGACCTCCATAATCAATCCAAAAAGACCAAGCATCCTCCAAGTTCCTGAATTTTTGACCAATCCAAGGTAACCAAGTAGGATTCACATTCTCCCTACATGAAAAATAAATGTATATTTATTGCAAGGCACGTCTGGATGCAAACAAAGAAAAATAAATTAAAAGGTAAACCTAACTTACTTGTTTGGTTTTGCCATGTCTGAATCGGAAGACTAAAAGAGAAAAAGTTGATTTTGGTTACCTGTAAGCAAGGTCTGAATCAACGAGTACTACACAAAAACAAGCAGGTCTAAATTTTTGGCTTACAAAAAAATAAGCCTGAAAGATGAAAGATTGATTTTGGCTACCTGTAGAAAAGCAAGATCACGTGAAGGAAGATGGCGAGCTCCAACGACAGACCTCTGCCCAGGCCAGAATTTCGCGACGACGACGTTGCTGCTGTCGTCCATGCGCAACAGCAGCAGCAGCAGCTATCACACGTACCAGATCGGCAACACGCGCTCGCTGCTCCCTGTTGACGAGATGACTGTGTCTAGCCGCCATCGGCAGCGCTTGCCATCCGCCGGGCGAAACAAAATCTGGCGCCAAAAATGTGCCGTCGCTGCTTATTTACCCGCCAAAAATACATAGCGCCTGTAGTCAACCGATTCCACTTCTCGCGAGCTGGGCCTTTGTTTGGGCTGTCAAATGGGATGAGCTAATTGATTCTTGAAACCTTTGTGAAAGAGAACCGTTGGATGAGGAATGAATGGAATCGGGACAAGAAGTCACCGGTGACTTTTGTTCTTCAAGTTGGAGAATCTGCGCCGGCCCCGTCAACCCAGGCGCCCAGGTCTCCGCCGTCTCTGCTTCGCGCCACCGCCACCGGACGCCAGCCGCTCACCGGCTAGGAGCGCCTGCAGTTCTGTGTGCTTTTCAAAGTCACTAGAACCTAGGTTCGCTGTTGTATACTACTATGATTTGGTTTGTACTTTTGAGTGCCAAATCACATATGCATATGTTATCTATTGTACTAATCCTAAATACGTTTAGAAAGTGATTCTACAGTTTTTCATGTGCTGCGTGGATTACATTTATTCCTTAACAAATCTCACAAGCCCTCCTTTCATAATCTAGAACTGACAATTGTTGTTTTACTCAGTAAAACTTAGTTAGTATAAAAGAATAGCCTACTAGCACTCTCCTGTATTTCAGAGGTACAATAAACTGAGCGAGCTGTAAGTGCCCAATGTAGCTTTTCTATCCACATCCAGCTCACCATGTGCATCAAGCAATGTAGGTAATTTCTCCAGCGAATCCATCTTGAAGGAACTTCTGCAAATAATAGTGATTATTCTTATTTGTATGGTATCTTCTCTGTGGCAAATTGCAGGCAAAGCTGCTCGTCACACTCACGTTGTCGAGCTCGGTCCTCCCTGATCCGCGGGCGTTTGCATGCAAATTCTGTGACTGGTGGAAACGATATTATTCCTCTCAATAAAAATTGAAAATAGGAGGTTTGTACATTCTATTTCTTACCTAAGAAATATGAATTTTCTCTACCTAATCTCTTACCCAGTATCGATGTTTCAAAATGTGCATTGCTTCATGTGTCTTGGCTGTTGTTATAAAAAAAAACAATTATCAAAGGTGAAATAATCTTGTCTTTCCCCCTGCGTATGGTTTCCTATGGAATGAAACATCTTCTATTGCCTCTTCCATGATTTGACTATCAGCAATCTGTTAAGTTGATCATTTTTGTTGCTCTATGTTAGTGATACACATTAACTGCTGTTAAGCTGTGATGGAATGGAATGCTTTTAGTTAATGATTAATGATGTGTAATGGTTGAGGCATATGTTGTCATTTATCATCCATTTTTTATTAGGCTTGGTGCAGTGGTCTGTGTATGGATAATGGCTTTGGATTTCTGTTGTGCAATGGAGGGAGTAGTAATGAAATATCATGAAGGGTCTTATTTTACGGCATACTCCACACAGAAATCTCTTAACTTCAATGATTGTCTCTGTTTCTCAAAGAAATTAGGAAATCTAGATTCACTTCAACCTGCAGATGGTGTGTTGTGCTGAGCAGCAGCTATTTTTTCAATGTTTTTTTTAATATGCTATATTCTATTCTTTAGAATGTTCAAGTACCAATTATGTCACACCGACTATCAATCTCATGTCTCATGCAGAGTTACTTTGGTGCTTTTCTGACTGTATCAACCTGAAACTGGGAACTCAAGTTACTTTGGTGTTTTTCTGGTAATAAAATCTACACCTTAGTTATCGCAAGGTTTTTTATATTGGCCAATTTATTTGTGGTTGCATAAACACTTTTGACATGAGCTGATCCCATTATAATTAAAGTGGTATAAAAGATAGTCTGAATTCCTACTCAACCATGTCCCCTGTGCCAGCCAGGAGTTGATCTTGTGGTTAAATGCCCGTGCAGCGCCATCTGAATAATGCATTGTTTTAGGTAAATGCATGGGCCTCCTGTCTCCAAGATGTCTTCCGTGAGGTCTTGTTAATTCATTTGGTTTATGAATCCTTTGATATTAGGGTTCTGGTCTGAATAGTGCCTTGTTTGATCAAGTTTGGTTGTAGATTTAATCTGATTTTTCATTCATGAATTTCTAATTCCCTACATAATCTGCTCTTCTTTCATATTAGCATGCTCTTGTATGTTTTACTGTAGTTTAAGGAAGAAATCACAAAAACAATAGAAGTTTGATAGTGCATGTATCGTTTTTTTGTAACAATACAACACTTCAATTTGTAATATTGACATTTCGAACATCATGCTCGCATTATCGTTTTTTTAACAATACAACACTTTCATGCTTAAATTATCAGGACATTATTTGTTCCTGTTGCAATGCACAGAAAGAGTTGGTGAGTCTGCGACGCCGCGCTCTCCGTGACAGTGTTAATTTCACGAACTTTGTTTTTTTTTTTATTAAATGTCACTTTAACGTCGGTATTTAATGTGCGATTCGTGTGTTTTTAGTACAAAAGTTTGGTTGTCCCGTAGTAACGCACGGGCACACTACTTAGTGTTTGTTAAAACTCAATGGCCAAAGTATGCATCAAAGAAAATTATACATTATTTGAAAAATTAAAATAATATAATAACCTTTTTTTGGTTGCAGAACCATCACAAAAACTGCGCTATTAAAATCAGTTTTGCAAAGCTACACATGTTTTCTAATTTCATGTCAAAAAGTGTAGTTTTGTGATATGTATGACAATGTAAGTGCGAAGATGATTTACCGCAGTGTCCTTTTAGCAATAAAGGATGTCACTAAAAGTATATTTTTTGTGAAACTGAAATTTGAAAGTGCAGGCTCTTCGTGATGTTTTTCCAGTAGGATTTTCGAAATTAATTAAGAAAATATATAATGGGCCGCCGGGCCATTAATGGGCCGTCCTCTTGCATTGCCCACTATCTATCGGCCTTCGTTTTAAGTTGGGGGAGGTAACGTGAACTTTTTCAATGTCCTTGTGAATTTTGGCCCAAACTAAGCCCAAAACCTAGAGACGATGGCAGCTCTTTACAGTTCAGTCCACCAGTCCAATTTCTTATAGTCCCTTCACCTTCTACTCTCTAGGTAGCATTACGTCATTCCATTGAAGTGTTATGTTATGCAGTTTTTAAGAGTGTCACGTCATCTCTAGATATCTAAATTAATAAATGAAACAGCTTCTCTCAATACACAACTTTCATTTCATAATTTATAGGCTAACCAAAAGCATTTAATTACTTCATGAAGTTGCGAGTAAAACGCTTGAAGATGAAACAAATTACTTTTACGTAGTGTTTGGTTGGATGTTTCGTAGCGGTATCTAATTACAGCCGCAACTAAAAACGTTAGATTCTGTTTGTTATTCTCCCCACTGTAAACAGATCACGCCGGCTGCACGACGACGTCAATTTGGGCGTGCACGCGGCGTGCGAGGCCGTGCGGTGTGACCCCGTGGGACATCGGCACGTACGTGCTCGTGGCCACCGTGCTGGCATGTGGCGGAGACCCCGGCCGCGGCGGATTCCGGATGCACGAGTTTCATCTGTGTGGCCGTTTATCCGATTCCTTAACGGATGGCAACCAAACAAAAAAAAATCAGTATTCGCTTAATTTGTTTCCATTAACGGTGTCTTCCATTACTATTTGCATTTACGTTTACATAATGCAACCCAACAGCACCTTAGTGGAGTTTCATT
Organism: Miscanthus lutarioriparius; assembly: GCA_904845875.1. Lineage (NCBI taxonomy): Eukaryota > Viridiplantae > Streptophyta > Magnoliopsida > Poales > Poaceae > Miscanthus > Miscanthus lutarioriparius. Next base: position 111,430,064 of record CAJGYO010000006.1, read on the forward strand.
CCATACTCGTATTTTCGTAGCCTTGGTAACTCTGTCCATCAGGTTTCATCCTCATAAAACCCAACTCTATACTTCCTTATAAATTTCATGGCATGCAACTAGTTGTTGTATGTTATTTCTCCTACAACTAAAAAGAATAAATCGTGGACATTTTTTGGTACGACAATTTAACTTCGCCTCGTTGTCCTGCCCTCCCTCGTGCGACCAAATTTCGTGTCGTCGCTCGCCTCACCGGTCTGCCTGCGTGCCATCTTCGCACCATCACCCCGCTCGGGCGTCGCGCCTCCCCATCGCGTGAGATCCCACATGGAATCAGGCCGACGCATGAGATCTCTGCTCCATCTCCCCGCTCGCTCACGCACGCCGACGCTTCCTATCTCTCCCTGCCCTCGTGCCGCCGCTCCATCACCGCGCTCGCCCACGCCATTACACTCCATGGCCCCCCTACCCCGATGCGGCTAGGGTTTTCCGCCCCCCACCCCCACCCCTGAGGCAGCGCCGCCATCGCTGGTAGCCATGGCGCCGCGAAGCCTCCACTCCGCCCTCACTGGCTCTGATTCACGACGCGCGCTCCACTCCTCCCTCTACCCGGCTCCGATGGCCCAACCCTATGCCGCGCTACCACAGGGGCACCAGCGAGGGCAAACCCTAGCGGCACGGTTGAGGCCTCCGGTGCGACCAGGTCCTCCTCTACTCGTCTCTCCCCATACGTCGCGCGGAGGAGGTACACACGAGCCCAGGCATGTGGAGGCGCCGCGGAAGAGGCCAGACAGCCCGGTGCGTGACCCCGGCAGTGCGCAGCGTCGACGGCATAGGAACACGTGAAATGGCTCCTCTCCAACCGCCTTGCCCCCACGGTCCTCCCTGATGAGCATGCGCTCGCGGAGTCTACCAAGCGTCGCCTCGTGCAGCCCCGACGCCAGCGCCTATACCGCTGGGATTGAGCTGGAGGCGCGCACGGCCAGCGGCAGCGCACTCGCCACGGCGTCGTCGACGCTTGTGGCAGGCTCCCGGCACTGTGGGGGCGCCTGCAGGTCTGGGGAGGTGCCGCACCGGGCTGTGGCTGCCGCAATGCTGCGCTTGGAGATGGTGGATGAATTTTGGGGGAGTGGAGGTCAAAATCCTTGTCCCAGCTTGATTCCTAATTTAGTAGTGGATGAATTTGCAGGCAGGTCTCCGGGGCATGCACCGGAGCCACCAAGAAGAGGGACTTCGAGATGCTTGGCATGAATGCTTCCGTTTTTTATGCCACAAAGAGCAGGTGTGAATTCGTGCTGATTATCCTGCCTCCTTTTCATTCTTACTTGTGTCTAGCCTGCTTTTTTTGTGCTTAAACATTGATGGTTCATCAGCCAGAAGCGTTTCTGAATAATGAATCAAATATAAGGGTAGAAACGACGTAAATCATCAATTATTTGTTCAATTCACCAGTACGAACAAGTAAGTAGGTCGGAATCCCCTCCTATAGCCCACTAAGTGTTTCTAACTGATTATTCCCTTTATGATAGGAATCCCACCGGCATACTTGCCTTTTTTTATTTTGGGAGCAGCTGGTAGGATTTGCACTATAGCCATTTAGACCATGTTAGCATGTGTCCAAACATTTTTAATACAATAGATACTCTTCTCTGTTAAATGAACTTAGCAGTTTTACACATAGCTATGCAAATAACCCAATGACAAAAATTCTTGTGATTGGCTGGTGAAAAAAAATCATTTCGGAAAAAAGAGAAGAAAAAATACACTAGAGAAATTCCTGTCAATGGATACTCATTCTTTGGTGTTCACTGGCTAATTAGAAATATATTGCAAGTAAGACTTACTGACCTGACCATGACAAGTTGCCATTTGACCAACTTGTCCAATGTCAAGTACTCAAGCAACATGGTCACCTCGCTCCTGCATTTCCCACCATTTCTTGTCCATGTGATTCCTATCACCTTTCATGAATCAAAATGTCTAATAGATGACAACTCAAAGGAATTATGTTTTGGCATGTCTGTTGGGACTATGGTAACTGATGTTCCTTTGGATTTTTGACAAGTGATGTATTGAATTTTGGCAGGTCGCAGCACCTCAGTTTCTCAGCGTCGACCAGCACACGTCACCACCATCAGACGGGCCGTTGGGCTGTCTTTAGGTTCAGGGTGGTCGATCTATTAGGTTGTAGAGGCTTCATCCTTATATTGCTGCTCAAAATTTCTTGTTTTTGTCAGCTTATCTATTATGATTCATATGTACTCCCTTAGGGTTCAGGATGATCATGCTAGCAAGGATGAGGAATACGAGAACCTTAAGCAGGGAATCACATTGTTCTTCCTGGCAGCATAAGAATTGGTTGTATGTTATGAAGTAAAAACCTAGGGAAAGTATGAATTTTGTTTTCAGTGAATTGCCAACATATCTGGTTATTGTCATTGTAGTTATGCTGATGGAGAGCCAACTGAAAATGCAACGAGACTTTATAAATGGTTCTCAGAGGTTGGACTACAAATTCATTTTTAATAATTTTTATGGATGCACATGTGTATGGGTCTTTTGTACTACATATTGATTGCCTCTTTTTTGGTTTGGCTGCAGCTTGCAGAAGAACGGAAGGGAGGTTGAACGGGAGGAGTTGGTCACTGTATTCGGGTGAGAAAATAATACTTCAGCTGTGTTCTGAAGAAGTGGATTTACTAAATTGAGATGGCCATATAAAACCCTTTTGTTATATTACCTTTCCTTTTAGTATTGAAATTGAGTTACTATAGGAGATCAGATTGAGGCCTAAAATATAAATCATGAAAACTGAGACCTGAGATATACATCCCATCATCCTTTCCTGTAATCTAAAACTGAGAACTGAAGTCATAATAACCTGCAATCTGATCATTGCAAGGTTTTTGATATTGGCCAATTTAGTTACTCTGGTGCTGATTTTTTATCATTGCAATTTATTTTGATATTGTTCAAGAGCTTTTATTCATTGGAAGGGTTTGTGCTTGTGAGTAAATCTGCTGATTTACCTAACCATTGACCCAAAATGGAAAAGACGTGATTTTTAAAAAAGATTATTTTTAAGTGAACTACACAACCAGCTATCAAATTGAATTAGCACATGGACTCATGCTATAATTTGTATATGCTTTTTTAGACACATGTCAAAAATTGTGATAAATGTATGCGACTGAGGTTACATTGGTGCTGTCACAGGTTCAAAGTGGTGATCAAGGTCATATTTTCTGCAATTTTGGAACAGTTGCCTAAATCAGGTATGCACGTGTCTATAACAAGAAAGAGATATTTTCTGAAAAGTTGCTTAAATACAGAATTAAGCATCCTATCAATTATTTCAGAGCCAATCTCAACCTATATCCTTTTAATTATTTCTCTAGACTCTACGTCTTACTGTTGCAGGAAATGAGAGAAGGTTGGAAATGTATAGCAACTTTTCGTTTGCCATCAGCACACACCTTGATTTCTCGGACACATGTTTGATCCAATCTTGGTAGCATGTTTTTTATAACTATCTTGGGTAGCATGTTGATCTTTGGTTAAACTTCCATGTGCTTCCTTGATTTTGGAACGGATGGTTTGCAGCATTTCATTTATTGCTGCTAATTTTTATTTTTAGGATATTTCAGGCGGTGGATAGTTGTTAATATAACCTATTTCCTTGGTTTGTGTTGTAATTTCTTCAGCCTTAATCTGGAAGGTAGTCATTCTACCTGTGACTATTGTGATAACTTTTAGATGTAACAATATATATAGGCTATGAATTATGATAACTAATAATATTTTGAAAGTTTATACCTTTGTGCCGAATCTTATGATTAGTCTTTTTTTGGGCAAAAGGAGTCTTATAATTAATCTGACTATGTTGACATGCCCATACCTTTGGTGCCTTAATATTTGAGCATCGGTACTGAAAGTTTTTTGTTCACTGAAATAATGGCTCACTTGCATCAGTATTGATATTTCAGTTGACTCTAGGTGATTTTTGGGAATCAGTAGAACACATGTTCATATTTATATGATCGCCTGATCAGGATATTATTTTTTTGCCGTTGCACTCAAACTATTTTGGTGTTCTTACAGTAATTTTCTTTTGTTTTCCCATATAGCGCTTGTGTGCTAAAGTCGAACAGGTCTGACTTCCGAGCTGCCTTGAAGCCAAATGCAGTTCTTGCTATTCTGCAAGTTTTGTATTTAGCAGAAGTGAAATAATGTTGTGACATCAGTGGCACCACTGGAAGCTTCAGTTCTAGCTAACACAGGTGAAAGCATTAAGCATTCATTATTTCTTTCCTCTTTTAAAAACAAGATAATAATATGAATGTCGTGTTTTATGTTTTTAAGGTAACAGAAAAAGAAGGGTTGAACAGAAACATGTGCTGTTGACCAGAGCAGGAGGTGTTCGGAATCAGTTTCATAGCTTGTCTTTTGACATGGCCAGAGATCAGGCAAAAGAGATTTCACACATAAAAATAACTTCGGTCAAGGTAGGCACCACTGGATAAGACTTATGCTCTTACATATAATTTCTATTCTCCATGCAAACTTGTTTTTCATAGCTTCATGGTACTCTTTTCCAATTACTACCTCATGTAAAAAGTAATCATTTCATCGAGGATTTTTTGAGGAGGGAGGGGGGGGGGGTAAAAACAAAGTCTAGGTTGTAAGAGTTATATGGGCTATGCCATATGCCATTAAGTGAATGAAGGGGCATTTGGAATTGTAGTATATACTGACAAAGGGCTTCCTATATTGTCATCATCAATTTGAGTTACGAAGAAAAGGTCTTGTGTAAAAAGTAATCATTTTATCGATGATTTTTTGAGAGGGGTGGGTGAAAAACAAAGTCTAAGTTGTAAGAGTTATATGGGCTATGCCATATGCCATTAAGTGAATCAAGGGGCATTTGGAATTGTAATATATACTGACAAAGGGCTTCCTATATTGTCATCATCAATTTGAGGTATGAAGAAAAGGCCTTGTGATTTCGTTTAAAGAGTGAATTTTAATTTAGCTTGTGCGGATAGTATTTATTGCAGTGATTATGAGTATTTCACTGTTCTAACATGATCTTCGTTGCTATGATGCATTTTTGACAGGATGCGGTTTCTGAGAATAACTTTCCCCAATAATGCTTATGGATGCTGTTGGGATGGATGAATGTGCCATTGGAACATGACCTCAGCATACAAGGTTTCACTCACACGATGCTGCTTGAATGGAGCTCAGTCTCACAGAGTTCAACGCTAGGTGCTAAAGTCATATAGCAATTGTGTATGATTATTCTAAATTTCTTTTAGAAGGAATGTATAGCTGCTTGTCTTATGTGAAATAATTAAAAATGGAGTAAGCTATCAATACATTTGATTTACTATTGTTTGAGCTGGAAAAAATTTGGGGCTTAGTGCATCTTATGCTTATTAGTGCACTATTAGTGCTCTGTTTTATTAAGAAGAACTAAAATTGACTAGCTCAATTTAGCTGTCAAGTACTACTATAATTTAAATGTCAACGTCGATATTTAATTTCATAGTATTATTATCTTATCGTGCGATCCATGTGTTTTTAGTATAAAAGTTTGGTTGTCCCGTAGCAATGCACGGACACACTACCTAGTAATGACATTAAAACTAACTTGTACGGAGAATGGCCTTAGCCCGAGAGACGCATTGCAGTTCCAACTGCTCATGAATTTCCCCTTCGGGGCAAGGCCGTTAATCGTTCCGTGTGAAAAAAGGAATGCATATAACTATATAGTCTATCGCTACACCCTAAAGTGACGAACCAAACCTAGGGTGTGTTTGGTTGATGCTGGGACAGGGACGAAGTTGGATATCCTATTTTGTCTTGAAGTTTGGTCCGGAGACAAGTGGGGATGAAACAGCCCCCCTTGGAGAAAATATTCTCCTAAGATGTCGTCCCTAGGTGAAGGGGCGGGGGCAGGGCGCCTGCTTCCCTCCTGGAGTAGCGCGACACAGAGCCATGAGTGAGGGATGCCAGAGGAGTGGACCGGAGGATAGAGCCATGGCCAGGGGGATAGAGGGGAATGCGACGCGGGGAAAGGGCGGGCGAGTGAGGCACGCGGGAAGGGGTCGCAAGGAAGAAGATGTACATGTCGACAGATGAAATCCCACCATTGATGGGGTCTGACAATGTAGATATATTACCTATCTCATCCACTCCGATCCCAAACAAACAAACAAACAAACAAACAAAATTAGAGTTTTTAACTCTGACACCCTCACCGGATGGATATAATGAATTTTGATATAATGACACAATGTGAGCGTCAATTTATTGGGCGTCCTTCCTGCTGTTTACTAGCACACGTAAATCGTCAACCAGATATGTGGTATGCCGTGCAACACCAAACATAACATGTACTGATCGATAGTCTGATACCATGACCATGATGATTTGCTACGAGCTGGACGAATGATCGGCCAGACACTCAGACGACGACGACGAATGGTACGTTCCGCCCGTCCATGTCTCTTTAAATGCCGAAATCCATTCGGGGTGGTCCATGACACGAGACTACTCCACTGCTCTAGCTACCACAACCGTCCGGTGCTCTTCACTCAAATCAGAGACCTCATCGGCACGTGCCGCCGTGCCGGAAAGGATCCGTCCGCGGTCCGTGCAAGTGGCTGCGCTGCACGCAGGCCCAAGCCCAATGGCAACAACACATACAGCCTGTTCGGGAGGCCGTATCGTATCGAAGATTATTTACTGCTGGCTGATTTGGTATGAGAGAAAAACACGGTTCCCGACTTGAAATTTACGATTATTTACGAGCAAGCGAACAGGCTGATGGTCGTAGCTAGCACGTACTGTAACACATGTCTCTGTAGCATTCACGTCCCTGACAACGGGGCATGCAGGAGCAGAGATGAAAAAGAGGCAAGAACACGTGCGTGCGACCGGTCCATCACTGACACTGATCGAGCAGCTCGGTCAGGCAAGCGTACCAGCAGCAAGTGTTGCATACGTATGGAGTAGTACTCCTTACTTGCATTGCACACTGGGCCGGGGCCCTCCGGTAACCTAACCTAGCTTGCCCGCGCTGTGTGCCGATCGCCGTGTCGGCCAGTCACCAGTGCCTACCTCTGCTGCTTGCTAGCGCTAGTGCATGTAGTAGTAGTATGTCTGTGCAGCCCAGCCGGCCACGCATGTGCCTGCAGATTCAGAGTGTTCTCCCAACTGCAGGCAGAAAGGAGGTCCGGCCTTGTCCCTTCCGGTTTGCAGGTTGCACTTGCACCCTCACTTCCTGTCCTGTCCAGACGACGTGCACTGTGCAGCTTGTGCTTTTCGTCACATGGCATGCAGATGCAGGCGTCCAAACCGTTGCCTGCCGGCCGACTTCGCTGCCTGTGGGCTTTGGCTTTGCCTCTTCTTGCTTGTTGCTTCACAAACGACGATGGCATGTGGTCGCCCAACTGCCCCCGAAGGATAAACATTCAGAGCTCAGAGGGTCAAAGGATCCATCTGGGAGAAGATACCATAAGAAATATTAACAGGTTTATTTCACTCGATTTAACGATGACACTACTACTTGCAAACAGGACACATTGGATGCGTCGTGCAGAGTACCAGTTGCACCGCAATGGCTCATCAGAACAAGCACCTGAATCTGCTGCATGAACATCCTGCACAGCTGCAAGTCTGCAAACTACCTGATCTGTCACTGCATGCATGCACGCGCCAATGCAAGGCCAGGGGTGTGCATGGCGCCATGGCGTCGCTGCATGCATGCTCGTCTTCTACCTTCTCTTCCTTCCTCTCGTCGCCGTCCACCGTCCACGCACGGCAGTAGAGATCGAGCGTCGTCGTCAGTCGTAGGCGGCGCTGAAGAAGACCTTGACGACGTTGGCGGAGAGGATCTGGAGGACGCCGGAGTTATTGGACCGTCCGACGCACCGCGGCGACTTGAACTGGCTGACGGGGGCGCCGAGGGAAAGGTAGTGGCGGAGCACCTTCTGGAAGGTGCCCCGCTGCAGCACCCGCAGCTCCAGGGGCCCGATGCCGCTGGTTTTCCGTGACCCCACGTACCCCGGGTCCGTGAAGGCGCGGTCCAGCTCGTCGCAGCAGCTCTGCAGCACGTCGTCGTTGCCGTCGGCGTTGATCTCCCAGAAGACGACGTAGTGGCCCGGGTCGCGGGACACCTCCGCGTGGCTGCTGTAGTCCACCACCTCCAGCTTCTCCGCCGCCAGGATCTTGGCGGCGCTGTCCACGGCCAGCTGCAGGTCCTGCTCGCTGTTCTTGTCGATGTTGATGCTCAGCATCAGGTTCCGCCGGCACACGAACTGGAGCTTCGGCGTCGAGTTGTAGAACCCGGCCACCTTCACCACGTCCCCTAGACGGTACCGGTACAGCCCTGCCAAAATATATATATTCCTTTAATATAAAAAAGAGCAATAATGATGCACAACGCGAGTGTTTCATCACTTGCAGGCAAATCTTATCCGTTCATCAGACAGGGTCACAGGACACATCATGTTGTGTAGGCCCTTTCTCATGACGTGCGTGCCCTGTGCATACCCATCCATGGAGTCAGAGTTCAAGCAATGGAAGTCTCCAGGTTGGTGCAGCAAAGTCTAGTACATACCCATCCATGTTGTGCAGCAAAGTCAGAGTTCAATCGATGGAAAAACATACAAAATGCCCACGTCCACAAGCCCACAAGCCACAAAGGTGATAGGTGAGGAAGAAAGCGAAAGGTTCTTGTCTAGTACATAGCTGCTTGGACGACTAGTAGTAAGACACAGACAGGCAGACAGACAGCCTGAAAATTCAGCTGCTTCGTTCTGAATAAGATTCATTCAACGAAGAAGCCAGTGTTTGACGGCAGCAAGCAGCCGTTGCACTCAGTTGTGAATGCACGCGACCCCTGCTGGTCAGATTCAGTTAGACTATGGCTTAGGTTCCTTGCAGGCTGCAGAACGCCCAAGAACAATGAACGGACGGCAAACCGACAAACCACCATGGAAGCAGCTCTTTTGTCTTAACATATTTTTCATGGCCGGTCCACCAGTTCCACATCTAATCCATATTTTACTGGCCGATAAGTATTTACTAGGAGTAGATGCTATTAGTACTCTACTACCTCTACTAGCTAGTCTTTAGTCCAATCAGAGCCTTTTTTTCTCTTTTCGAAAACAAAACAAGACAATACCGCATTCAGACTAAGTCGTTTTTGCAGTTGCATCACCCGTGTCACTTGCCATTCAGTCAAGTTTAATATTCAGGCAGTGGGCAGTAGTGTAGGAGTAGGTTCCAAGAAGAAGAGTACTCCTAGCTACTAGCTGTGTGACAGTAACACTGCAACTGATGATGGATGGATGGATGGATGTGCATGGGAAAAATTTTCTATTCATTTCAAAACTGCGTTATATAAGTCCTCGTAGAAGATTTGCAAACACACGTTTGCGCACCTCATATGCGTTGAAAATGGATAGACTTTTAGACTAGAATCTTTTAAACAAAACCATTTTTGCATTAGTTTGTGCACTCCTGTTTCTTGCTGATTTTTTTGTTCATAACCTACCGAGTCTGACACACACTGTTACCGAATCCAGATCTCCGAGATCGTCCATGCATCTCCTGTCCTTGATGACCTACCAGAGATACTATACAAATGGACGCACAAAAGTGCAGAGCGGTCGCCAGACAGAACAACAACTAACGTCGGTTTCAGACCTACTGACGTTTTTTTTTTCCAACTGGGAATAAAATCCATGCTGCGAGTACGACGGTCGCAGCTCACCAAAGAGCCATCTGCTTTCTCTGAAAGTGAGATTTCACTTTGTGCCTTGTTCAGTTGTTCGAGACCGGGAGGACGTACGTGATCGATCGCAAAAGCCCAAGGTTCGGACAGCTGCTGAACGGCGACCGCCGGCCGGAACGCCGGAGTCAATCCCAGCCGGCCCCTCCTTCGGCGGTCGTCGTCAGACTCAGAGGTGATCCAAGTCAACAAAGAGGAAAGCGTGAGACGAAACCAAAGCTGTGCGTCTCACTGTGCCCACAGGTTAAGATTAGTACGTCCACTACTGTCCACAGCAGCACAAAGCAAAGTTTGGTCTCCATCTGGATCTGGAGTAATTAGGTAGCTGCTGGCACGAAAATAACAGGCTTCTAGGGCTTTGTACGTTTTTCTCCGCTGTACAAGCAACAACAGCTCATACCATCCAAACCTAAATCCGATGAACATCTTGGCCGGCCCAACGACAGTACTTTTCGTTTCTACAGTGTACAGTTCTTGAAACCGGCCGGCATTATATTGTTCAATGCAAGCACAGCTGGAATGGTTAAGAGATTAGTCTAGTGACGATGTACGGTAGGTCACAATTTGGAAGTCTGGTGATGAACAAACATACAAAACAGTGGTAAGCACCATGCATCGTCGTCGTCGTCGTCGTGTATGAATTAAAACGAACGAGCGAGAGCGAGGACCAAGCCCCAAGGAGGATGTGTGTAGTAATGCAGTGTTACCTGCGAAGGTGGTGACGACAACCTCGTAGTGCTCGCCGACGGTGACCTCGGTGAGGCCGACGGGCTCGGCCTCGGCGTAGCAGGTATCGTCGTCAGCGGCACCGCCGTGGCAGCTGGTGGCCTTGAGCGGGATGAACTCGAAGTAGGCGATGTTAGGGAGCACGGTGAAGGTGACGGACTCCGGCGGCGTCTCGGGCTCGACGTTGGCGCCGACCCATCCCTCGGACGCGCCGTACTCGGCGGCGACGAGGGGCAACCCGCCCGCGTAGTGGCGGAGCTTCTTGACGTAGTGCTCCATGGAGCCCGTCATGATGCCGTGCACGTACCTGGCGCTGGGGAAGAGCGCCGGGATGATGCCGTACCAGTTGCTGAGCCCGGCGCACCTGCGCGCCACCTCGTCGGCGAGCGCCGGGTTCGGGCCCGTGAGCAGCGCCTCGACGGCCCTGCGGACGGCGGGTCGGTGACGCGCGTGGGGAGAGGGAGCCCGCGCGGATGTCGGCGCACAGGTCCTCCCAGACGCGCTCGAAGGTCTGGAAGGCGAGCACGAGGCTGTGTGCGAAGGTGGCGGACACGATGCAGACCTCGTCGGCGTACAGCAGGCCGCACAGGAGGTGGCAGTAGAGCGACTGCGCGAAGTCGGCGCCGAAGATCACGGCTTCCGGGCTGCACACCTGCGACTGGATGGCGCGCATCGTGGGCATGAACTCCTCGCTCCGGTACACGTTGGTGGTGGCCGTCGTCGCCGTCAGCCCGCCCGTGGTGGTGAACTGCCGGCTGCCGTAGATGAACTGCAGCGCCTTGCCGTCCTCCACGGGGAACGCCCTGCACGCATGGATCGTCCTCAGATTGGAAGAGGTCATGATGGATCGAAGACTAAAAGCCTGGTCGTTGGAGCGTCGTCGATCGACGACGTGCCAAGGCTTATTATTGTTGTCTTGGGTGATGAGATGTGGCATGCATGTGTGAGTGTGTACTCACCTGTTCCTGAAGGCGTAGGAAGTCCGGTATATCTGCATCGTGGACTTGACGAGCTCCTGGTTGAAGGGCAGGTACTTGCGCTTCCCCTGCGTCGTGCCGGAGCTGCAAGACATGACATGGGGCCATGGGGGCCGGCGGTACGTCCGTCGTCAGTCACGGTGACCTTATTACTGACATGGCGAGAGCCAGAGAGCGAGTCGACACGACGACAGACAGTGCGCGGTTACCGACCGACCTGAGGGAGATGGAGGTGATGGGCTTGGCGGTGAGCACGGCGGAGGTGTCGCCGTCGGCGATGCGCGCAATGTAGGGCTCGATGTTGGCGTGCGTGGCGAGCGGCACGCAGGCCCGGAAGCTGGCGGCGTCGGTGCGTCCCGCGAGGCCCCGGCACCGGAGGTACTCGGCGCTGGCGTTGTCGCCGAGGATCCGGCGCAGCGTGTCCCGCTGCACGGCGGCGGCGTCCCGCGTCAGCGCCTCGAATTCGGCGATCACCTCCTCGCCGCAGAACGCGGCCTGCAGCGGGTTCTTCTTCTCCGGCATGGCGTCGTCGGCGTCGCCCGGGACCGGCCGCCTGCTGCTGGCCCTCGTCCGGCTGCTACTCTGTCGTCTACCTGCGAGGCGAGACAAAAGGACCGGCACCCGGACAAGGAGTGAGGACGTCACGCCCAGGGACTCGCGCCTCATCGCATCGGTGGGTGATTGTTGCGTTGTTGTGCGCTGCGCACGGCACGGGCACGCAGAGGCAGGCAGGCACTGAGCTGTGCTCCTCCAACTCCACGACGGCCGCGCGCGCCCGTCCGTTGGTGCCGCGTTGGGCGGGGAGCGGAAGATGACGGCAGCAATCTCATGGGATGGGGGTTAGTTTGAGTGCACGCCCCACTTGGCTCGCAAGTCGCAACCAATTTGCAGCGAGCGAGCGAGCGAATGGGATAAAAAAGTGGAGACGGAGACGGAGCACCGCAGGGAACCGCGCGCGCTCCTCTCCCTCCCCATGAATGACCAGACGAGTCCAGACCAGCGCACACGGCGTCGGCCGGCCGCACAGCTGAGCTGAGAGCGCGGCGCGCACGCGGGGGGACCCGGCCAGCCGCAAGGCACAAGGCCAGCGAGCGAGGAGGAGAAGGAGAAGAAGACAGAGGTAGCCAGTAGCCTCACCTGCGGACGACGCCGCGGCCGAGGCCGGACAGCGGACGGCGGCCTTCCTCCCCCTCCCCTCGCCCTGCTCCGGCGGCGAGCGAGCTCGAAACGGCCGTGCTGGTGCGGTGTGGCGGACCAGGTCACGCACGACTGGAGTGGACTGGACTGCCTCTGCCTGCGCCGCACGAGGCCAGGCCCCTGCCTGCATATATACACGCGGGCAGCACGCCGAGCGTGTCCGTGAAGCGGCACGCGCTCTCCGAGCGGCTGGGCCCAGGCGCAACGCCCAGCTGACAGCGACGCCATCAATATTTGTGCTTATCGTGTGAGTGTGAGTGAGTGAGTGAGGATAAGGCCAGCAGGATGTTACCCCGATGACAACTACGTCGCCATTTGCTACTCTTGGTATGTATGTATGGTGTATCCACCGTCTTCATTTCATTGTAATTAAGAAGAAGAAGGGTTTAACTATACATACGACGCGTTTCTAATGAGCGCTCTAGGAGGTCTTACAGTTGGACTGGACTTTCCTAGCAGACTGTTTGGAACTTTGATATTACATAAAAGTAAACAACCGAACTACGAGCAGCGCAGTAGCCTACGGAGCTTTGGGTCTCCGCTAATGGCCGCACGACTCTACTCCGTCATCCGAGAAGAGCCTTGTACCAATCGTAGCAGCGGTCGCCGGGAACAGCTCGTCCAGTGCTTCCACTTCACTCGACGTCCAGTTCCTTGCGAAAAAGTCGTCGTAAGCTCTCTTGGACGCAGATGAGATTGGACCTGCCGGCGGTGCAAAGCCCATCCTCCGCATGAGGAGCACCTCGTCCCGCTTGGAGATCGGAATGTGCGCCAGCGGCTGAGCGGCAATCCGTATGCTCCGCTTTGGCATGGGTTGCCCTATGGTTGGCACCTTCTGCCTGGGTGGGCTGGCGATCAGAGGCGGCATTCGCTCGAGCTGCACCTCCTCAGTGAACTGTGCGAGACGTCGGGCAGCTTAAAATAAAGTCCTAAACTACTCTAAGTGTCTTTCCAACTTCAATTGACACTTAGAACTAGTTATCCTTAACCTTGTCGTCCATCCTTTGAAAACCGAAACGATTTCCATCGTAGGGGCATGACAACCTCAATTGCCCAATCGATCTCCATTACCATGACCTAACTTAATTGCCTCTGCAAAACACACGTTAGTCATAGTAATCTTGTATTGACATTAATCACCGAAATCCACTTAGGGGCCTAGATGCTTTCAATCTCCCCCTTTTTGGTGATTGATGACAATACCACCTCGAGTATGTTATGGAATGAGGTCTTTGACGGGCTTGGTTCATATAAGCTTTTGTCGTTAAGAACAAAAGAGTTAGGCAAGCTTATATGACCCAAGCCAACACAATGTACTCAAAGGATATGAATTAAGCATGAGTACAAGTAACAAAGCTCATTTGCTTCGAAGTGTAAACGCGGAAGCAAAAGCAAATGAGCATAACACAAGTGATATGACATATAGATAATGCAAAGTAGAAATCACACATGTCAAATATCACAATCACGTAGATAGCACTATCACATATATATAATAGTATGCATAAAAGTAAACACACGAATGCATAAGTAATAGTGTATCACACAAATAGAACTCCAAATGTATATAATAGGCTAATACTAGATAACTAGCTCCCCTAAATGTAGCTCCCCCACGAGACTACATACTCAACACACTCTCCCTTTGGTGTCAAACACCAAAACCTAGGGTCGGTCGAAGGGGCAAGCAGCGACGAGTCGGTATTTGAAGAACGTGGGGCAAGCCGGAACTGGGCACCATCATCATCGACCACGAGCTCTGAATCGACCGACCCTCTGGCGGCGTAAAGTGTCATTGAAGCGGTCTGGTTTGAGCTGGGCCAGTCTTTGCTGTGAAGTCGCTAGTATGTCTGTCATCGTGGGATCTGACGAGGCGACATCTGAGGGGAGCCTCTGAGTAGTCACAGTGACTGGGTCTACTATAGACGGACCGGCAGAATGCATATGAGGCGGAGTAGGCATGCCGGTCAACTCACTGAAGCATGCTCCAAGACTCCTGGAGACTAACGTGTCAGGCACGAATAGCGAGGAGGACTGCTGCCTGTGAAGCCCATCTGAAGTGGAGTGAATCATGGGGCTACCACGGGTGAGGCCAACCATCGGGACACACAGTACAAGAGGTGAAGCAAATTGAGCTGGAGGCTGTCCTCGACCGGAAGCCCATTGGTCAGTATAGCCGGAGTCGTCGTGGTGGGCAGCAGCCGAGCAAGCGAGGGCGAAGTCTGTGGCTGTGGGGCCCCAAGAGCTGTCACTACGTGCTGCATGAAACCCATAAGCTGCTGCTGCAAGAGTATCTGCTGTTGATGCATCTGCTGCTGCTGCTGCATGGCCTGCTGCTGCCTCTGGAACTCGTCCTGTCGAGTCTGAAACTAGGCAAAAGTAGCAGCTGTCTCCTGTGCCTGTCTATCCTGTGTCTGCTGCATCCGCTCAAGAATAGCAATGAGAGCGGGGTGCATGCGTGGAGCAGTGGAGGCGAATCGAGCTACCGGCCTCTGCATCATGTCTGCGTGGAGGCATCGAGGAATAGGCGAGATAGTCATCGTCGAGGCTGCCATCACTTGTTTCGCTCACCTCCTGCTGTGCCTCTAGCTCCTCCTCAGTGGCTGCAATTCCTCTGATGATCTCATCCTGCTGAGCTGCGGACTCACACGCGTCGGGACGATGCTAAGTTGTCTGGGTGCTGAGGCGTGGTATGTCTGATCCTCTGTGACAAAGTTGTAAGTCGGGAATTCGTGGTGGCACTGTATACTCATCCATCATACCAGGGGGCTTATCAAGCACTATTCTACGGATAAGAAACGTGATCCAGTGAGCATAGGGAAGCTACCTGCGACCCTTGAATCCCTCAGCTATAGTATCCTCCATCTCTGAAAGAAGGAGGTCCCAGATATCAAATCTTGTCTCACGCATCATAGCATTAAGAAGCCGGTGGTGTAAGCGAGTCGACCCTCTCTATATCCCAACACAGGGAAGCAAAGTGTCCTCCCGATAATGGCCTCTAGCACTC
Source organism: Miscanthus lutarioriparius (assembly GCA_904845875.1). Lineage (NCBI taxonomy): Eukaryota > Viridiplantae > Streptophyta > Magnoliopsida > Poales > Poaceae > Miscanthus > Miscanthus lutarioriparius. The sequence goes on from CAJGYO010000006.1 coordinate 111,445,752, forward strand.
TCGGCCGTAGGAGTCAAGTCACCGGGGTTCTGCCGACCCCTCCAAAAGGCTCCTTGAAGCAATGTCGCACTAAATCAGTGGGAGGCACCAACCCTCCATGTGGACGCTTGGGAGGCTCCTGCATGTCCATAATGACCTCATGTATCTTGATAGGCTGCTCCACAGTAGCCTCAGTATCTCTCTCGACCACGCCACGTCACTCTGTAGTCTTTGCCTCTGAAAGCAAAGTGAATAAACATGTGATGTGGATCGATGAAGAGTGAAGCATAAAATCGACGAACCCAAGATGGTACATATATCCCCGTCCCGTCAATCAAATCATCGATCCCCGCAAATATGACAAGTATGGCGAATGCTCTCTCCGGTTGCCGCCACAATGGACTCTATCGACAAACTCTCCGAGATCTGAACACTTTGCCCCACCGTTGAGATAAGCATTGTAGAAATCCTCCTGCAGTGGCGTGTAGAAACCCTCAGCTGCTCTCTCATCCCTCCTTAGAGGAAACCAAACCTCAAACTCAACAAAACGCACTTGCCGAACACTCTTTGGTGGTGGCGCCCTCAAGTCGAGGTGTACCACTCGAGGTGGACCACGTGGTCTAGGTGGAGGACGTGATCCCCTCCGCCGTGTCGGCGGACCTTAGCGAGACCGGGTACACGGTCCGTCCAAAGCGGCGGGCTGAGGGTGCCGCTCTGTCTCCTCGGCCTCCCGGTCTGGCTGAGGCTCTGCTTGTGGGGGGCTTTCTGCATCTTGATAGACCCTCCTCAATGGCAACCCGTCGTCCTGCAAACATGAGCAGTCCAATTTGGACTACCGTGGACGACGCCAACCTCCTCAATCGCAGCTCTGAATCTTTGGTGGCCCAGGCTGATCTACAATGACAACTCCATCTGCGGGGCACCACCTCTCTCGGCACGCTCTGCGGCCTCTCGCATTACCGCTCTTCTTTGCCTCTCGCATCGGGGTACTTCCGCTTCTTGGATGTCACCTGCTTGGTTGACTTGCCCTTAGATCCGGCTGGCTGGCGAGGCGGGGCCTCCGATCATCATCACCTGGGCCACCACCAACGTTCTTGGTGCGAGCCATCTGAATCGACAAGATGGTGAATCGCCACCGATGAAGATCAATCATCAAATCTAACGCTTTGAGGCTTGGCCTCGATCCTTACTCATGAGCTTGGCTCGAGTTGATCGCCAACCGCCGGAAGAACCACAACGGAACCGACTTCATTGCACGATAGAGAGTAGATGGATATCTGACGATAAATACCATATGTCTAATAGATGCGAAACCCTAACAGAGAAAGCAATGTAGATGCGAAATTGAATCGAATGGCTTTCTACCTGACGATCAGCGATCCGTGAAAAGATGAGATGTCACGCGGGGGAACCTCAGAATTGGCTAGGGTTACACGGAGCAATGATGAACTGGTGGCCCTAGTATTTGTGAAATCAGTGCATTGTATTGCAAATTGATCTACACAATTTGAAATTGAAACAAGGGGCTAGCCTTACCGAGAGGAGATGAGGCTAGGTGAAAGGTCCTTGTTGGTTTTGGTAATTGAGTGACAACCTAGGTGGACTAATTGTGTTTATGTGAGATACACAGGTGATTAGTCCACAGGTACATGTGTGTGAGCAACATATGCCATGGAAGTGAAAATGGCTTAGAGATGTTGCAAAGCTCACACATGTGATGATGAAGGAGCTTAACGCACATGAGACATGACATTGAGTCATGTGATCAAGGTGGAGAAGATCAAGACAAGACTTGGCTTGATGGACCGTTACTGCAAGCGTGAAGGGCAAGTCAAAGGCTTTGGAGTGATGGACCATGTGGCGGTGAAGCTTGAGCAAGACTTGGCGCCCGATGGACGATAGCAATGGTGAAGAGCAAGTAGAGTCAAGATCGATGAACCAATATGATCATGTGATGATATGAAGTGGATCATATCATTGTTGATCGTGTTGGTGCATGTGTTGCATCGACATTGAAGGAGATGGAATGGAATGCACAAGGCAAAGGTATAACCTAGGGCATTTCATTTCACCGGTCATAGGTGTGTAGAGAAGTTTATGACCGGGTTTAGGATAGATGGCCGTATTATCAAGAGGGGCAAACTTGTTTGCATATCGGTCATCTAGTGCCACTTGAGTGATCTAACTTTGCATTGTCGCTAGGATCGAGTGGCGTGGCAAGTTGAGTGGCTAACATCCTTTGGGAAATGATTGTGAAAATGCTAACACACATACACATGATGGTGTACACTTGGTGGTGTTGGCACATTTACAAAGGAGGTGGTGTTTGCGAGGGTGAGATGGGTTTGGGTCCTCTCTCCCTCCCGCCGAAGCTTGCGAGGGCGGGATTCAACGCTTTTCGGGAAAATAGAATGCCTATTTTCTATTGCGCGCGGATGCAAATTCTTAGTGGTTAGTTACATTGGAGCAAGGGTGAAGAAGTTAGAAGTGAGAACGAGTTGGTCGCGAAGATCTTTGGCGTCGGTCAATCGACCGGACGCTGGATCTAAAATGACCGGACGCCGGTCGGGTCGCTGCGTCGGTCCGCGCCGACGTCTGATGACGCAGATAGTCGGAGAGTGACCGGACGCCGGCTGCGCGTCCGACAAGGCTCGACCGGACGCGCGTCCGGTCATGCTCGGAGCTTATCTGAAAGCGGCCGGACGCCGAGGGTTCTGCGTCCGGTCGATTGAAGTCTTCGCGTCCGGTCGGCGAGATGACCGTTGGGATCGGAAGATGACCGTTGAACGCAGGGGACACGTGGCGAGTATCGCGTGACCGGACGCTTTGTGGTCCAGCGTCCGGTCGATCGGACCGAGCGTCCGGTCGGCCCGACCGCTTGCCCAGATGAAGGGTAACGGCTAGTTTAGCCCTTGGGGCTATAAATAGAAGTGGCCCTCGGCCATGGCTGGAGCCGAGCACCTCAAGGGACTTAGTGTCCATGCTTGTGAGTGCTTGGGAGCCTCCATCACACACATACTTGATAGCGATCATCCGATTGTGTGAGTGAGCGATTCTAGTGCGATTGCATCGTGAGGTTGCATCGAGTGGCACTAGGTGATCGAGTTGCGAGCCGTGGTGGTGCTTGTTACTCTTGGAGGTTGCCACCTCCTAGGCACGGCTTGGTGGTGGTCTCCGTCGGGCGCCGCAGAAGCTTGTGCGGCGCTCCCGGAGAAGTGCTTGTGAGGGGCATTGTGCTTGCCTCATGGAGCCATGAAGAGCAACTCTAGTAAAGCGTGTCATTGAGCTACCCTCACTCAAGGGGTAGGTTCTTGCGGCGCCCGACGTGCGGGCTTAGCGGGTGATGCTAATTAGCCACGAACCACCAAGTGAGCGGTCGACACAACGGGGACTAGCGTGTTGGCAAACACGTGAACCTCGGGAAAAAATCATCGTGTCAACCTTGTTCTTCCCGTTGGTTTGCATCCCCATTACACAAGCTTGCAATTACTTATATATATATCTTAAGCTTGTGTAGTTGCTCTTGTAATTAGATAGCTTGTGTAGCTAGCTAATTACCTTCTTGCTTGTGTAGCATAGAAGTAGCTCCCTTGCGTGGCTAATTTGGTTTTAGTAACCTTGTTAGTCACATTGCTTAGTTTGTGTAGCTAAGTATTTGCGCTCTCTAATTAGGCATTGGTTGCCTTGTTATTGAGCATTGCTAGTGAGCTTAGTTAGCTTTGTGCTTTTGCTTACTAGCATGTGTAGGAGCTCCCTTGTTACTTAAAGTACTAGTGGCATAGGTTTGTGTGACCTTGCTCCTAGAATTGTTTAGGAGAGCTCTAGCTAGCCCGGCACCTTAGTTGCTTTATTAGTATCTTTGCAAGGTGCTAGTGAATATATATAGAGAGGTGTAGTCTTGGCTAGACCGATTGTTTTAATTCCGCATTTATATCGGTTAGCCGACGCGATTATTTGTAGAAAAGACTATTCACCCCCCCTCTAGTCCGCCATCTCGACCCTTCACTAGGGCACACGACAAGAGGCAGAGCAGAGGCGTGGACAGGGCGACTCCGGCGAGCTACGGCGGCGTTGGCGCGGTGGCGCGTGCTGTGCTGGCGCGGTGGTGCGCGGGAAGACTCGGGCGCAGTGGCGTGGCAAGGCTGGAGCACGGCGGCGCGCGGCTGGCAAGCAGAGGAGGCGCAAGAGGCGGCGGCGCTGGCTAGGGCAAGACGGGATGAGGGCGAACAAAGGTACGGCTTGCGGTTAAAAAGTTCCCCACACGCGACAGAAAAGGAATTGGAGAAAGGAGTCCTGAAGCCGCGCGAGATCCACTGATCGGACGCTCCGGTGGTAGCGACCGGACGCTACCACCCAGCGTCCAGTCGATTCCAGAGAGGTCCAAATCCTCTGGAATCGGGACCGGACGCGTCCGGTGGTCCATGACCGGACGCAGGCAGGGTCCGGTCAATACAACTTGGTCTTCCTTCGATCGACCGGACGCTGAACCCTTCCTGACCGGACGCATAGACGCAGCGTCCGGTCACTCCTTCACCAGCAGTTCACCTCCTGTGAACTGACCGGATGCTAGACAACAGCGTCCGGTGCAGCGTCCGGTGCACCTTTTCCAGCAAATCTTCAAACATCCATCTCGCTGCCTGTTCCCAATCAAGTCCCAACTTGAATAAGATCCAAATAAACACCAATTGGGACTGATGTGAGTGACCTCTCTCAAACCCTCATATATTTTTTTAAAATATTTTGCCTTATGCTATAATTCTTTTTAAGAAAATAGGCAACAAGAGGGCAAACGGAATAAAACGACAAAACAACATTCATGCATATGCAATACTTGAGTAAATCTAGTTGCTTGTCAAGTTTGATCCAAGGTTAAGCTTCTTCACACGCTTTTCGGCGGTTATCTTAACCATGTTAGACAAGCGCTATATGCATTGCCACGAATTTAAATATGTCGTATATTACAATGAATGCACGGGACAACACAAGCTCAACTTTTAGTGAAGTTACTAAAATCAAGTACATTGAGCTCATTCCGCAATCTACAAAATGTAGCCTCATCTAGCGGTTTAGTGAAGATATCCGCTAATTGATCTTCGGATCTTACACCTTCTAGTGATATATCATTTTTAGCCACATGATCTCTTAGAAAGTGATGGCGGATATCTATATGCTTGGTGCGAGAGTGTTGAACCGGATTATTTGCAAGTTTTACCGCACTTTCATTGTCGCACAAAAGAGGTACTTTCTCTAGAACTACTCCATAGTCTAGCAAAGTTTGTTTCATGTATAATATTTGTGCACAACAAGCACCCATGGTAATGTATTCCGCTTGGCCAGTGGACAAAGCCACACTATTTTGTTTCTTGGAGGACCAAGACACAAGTGATCTTCCAAGCAAATGGCATCCTCCGGATGTGCTCTTTCTATCAACTTTGCATCCGGCGTAATCCGAATCGGAATAGCCAATTAATTCAAATAAAGCTCCTTTGGGATACCAAAGACCAATGCTTGGTGTGTGCTTAAGATACCTAAGGATTCTTTTTACGGTAATTAAATGAGTTTCCTTAGGACTAGCTTGAAATCTAGCACACATACACACACTAAACATGATGTCGGGCCTAGATGCGGTTAAATATAACAAGCTACCAATCATAGAACGGTAGAGAGTTTGATCAACCGGGTTACCTCCCTCATCTAGATCGAGATGTCCATTTGTAGGCATTGGTGTCTTGATTGGCTTACATTCATCCATCTTGAATCTCTTGAGAAGATCTTTTGTGTATTTCTCTTGAGATATGAAGATACCTTCTTTCATTTGCTTGACTTGAAAACCAAGAAAGAATGTAAGCTCACCGATCATTGACATCTCGAACTCCTTCGACATTAATTCACCAAATTCTTTGTATGAGTCTTCATTTGATGATCCAAAGATGATATCATCAACATATACTTGACAAATGAAGATATGCCCATCAAGCTTCTTGGTGAATAGTGTGGTGTCGACCTTCCCAATGGTGAAGCCCTTCTCAATGAGGAAGTCCTGAAGGCGCTCATACCAAGCTCTTGGGGCTTGCTTAAGCCCATATAGTGCCTTGGACAACCTATAAACATGATTAGGATATCTAGGGTCTTCAAACCCGAGAGGTTGATCAACATAGACTAGTTCATTTATAAAGCCATTTAAAAAAGCACTTTTCACATTCATTTGATATAGTTTCATTTCATGATGTGATGCATATGCAAGAAGGATACGGATGGCTTCTAATCTTGCAACCGGTGCAAAGGTCTCTCCAAAATTCAAACCTTCAACTTGAGAGAACCCCTTTGCAACTAGTCTTGCCTTGTTCCTCACAACAACACCTTGATCATCTTGCTTGTTGCGGAACACCCATTTCGTTCCAATGACTCTTGCACCTTTTGGTCGCTCTTCAAGAGTCCAAACTTCATTGTGAGTGAAGTTGTTCAACTCTTCATGCATGGCATTGATCCAATCCAGATCTTTAAGAGCTTCTTCTACCTTGGTAGGCTCATAGCAAGAGACAAAAGAATGGTGAGCAATAAATGAAGTAAGTTTTTGAGATCGAGTCATCACACCCTTTGATGGACTCCCTATGATGAGATCTTGTGGATGATTTTGTAGGAGAGGTGTGTTTCTTCTATTGACCACTTGAGGAGAAGGTTGTGGAGCATCAACATCTTGTGCTTGTACCACCATTTGCTCATGGGAGATATGAGTATCTTCATTTTCTACTCTCCCATCTTTTTCACCATCTTGTGGTACATTTGATGAAGAAGGTTGGTCAATGACTTGTACATCATCTTCATCATCTTTTGGCTTGATGTCTCCCACCGGGATATTCTTCATAGCCTCCCTCAATGGTTCATCACCTACATCATCAAGATTCTCATGTACTCCTTGGGAGCTGTTAGATTCATCAAATTCCACATCATATGTTTCTTCAACCAAGCCGGTGGCATGATTAAATACTCTATATGCTTTGGACTTCAATGAGTAACCAACAAGAAAACCTATATCACAACGTCTTTGAAACTTCCCTAAGTGTTGCCGCTTCTTGTAGATGTAGCACTTGCAACCAAACACCCTAAAGAAGGAGACGTCCGGCTTCTTCCCATTAAGCAACTCATACGGTGTTTTGACAAGGAACTTTTGAAGAAATAGGCGGTTGGATGCATAACATGCGGTGTTGATTGCTTCCGCCCATAGAGCTTCGGGGGTGTTGTACTCATCTAGCATTGTCCTTGCAAGGGTGATCAAGGTCCGATTCTTCCTCTCAACTACACCATTTTGTTGAGGAGTATAGGTTACGGAGACTTCATGTTTGATTCCAACTTCATCACAATAGAATTCAATATTTGTGTTGTCAAACTCTTTGCCATTGTCACTTCTTATCTTTTTTAGCCTCACTTCAAATTCATTTTGAGCTCTCTTGGCAAACTTCTTGAAACAAGATGCAACTTCGGATTTGTCATGAAGGAAGAACACCCATGTATACCTTGAATAGTCATCCACAATCACAAGACAATAGAGATTTCCTCCCAAACTCTTGTATGTTGTTGGTCCAAATAAATCCATGTGTAGGAGTTCTAGCACTCTTGTGGTTGACATGAAAGCTTTGGTTGAATGTGTGTTTGCAACTTGCTTGTCGGCTTGGCATGCACTACAAAGCTTGTCCTTCTCAAACTTCACATCCTTCAACCCTCTCACCAAATCATTCTTCATAAGCTTCTTGAGTGAGCTCATCCCAACATGAGCAAGTCTTCTATGCCATAGCCACCCAAGTGTTGTTTTGGTGAATAGACAAGTCATCAAGTTTGCATCTTCGGAGGTGAAGTCAACTAGATATAAGTTGTTGTATCTAAATCCATTGAATATCACTTGATTGTCATCTACCTTGGATACAACAACCTCCTTCTCGGTGAATAAGCATTGAAAGCCAAGATCACACAATTGCCCAACGGATAGCAAGTTGAAACTCAATGAGGCAACATAGAGCACATTTGAGATGGAATGATCATTTGATATTGCCACTTTGCCCAATCCTTTAACCTTGCCCTTTGAATTATCTCCAAATGTTATTTTCTCTTGTCCATCTACCTCTTCATCTAGTGAGGTGAACATACGAGGATCACCGGTCATATGTTGAGTACAACCACTATCAATAACCCAATGACTTCCACCGGTCTTGTAGTTCACCTACACACAAGAGATTCAAGCTTTAGGGATCCAAACTTGTTGAGGGCCCTTCACCTTCTCAACAAGTGACTTAGCCACCCAAATCTTCTTAGGCCTACTCTTGTTGGGGGGTCCTAAGAACATGACTTTCATCTTTCCACTAGAATCTTTTCTAAGCATGTAGTGAGCATTGAAAGCAAAGGGTCTAGCATGCTTGGGCAAGGGTTGTGGTGGTGGAGTTTGACACTCATGAGCAAAATGGCCTTCTTGTCCACACTCAAAACATCTCTTTGGCTTTAGCTTTGGCTTTGATTGTTGGTGTTGAGCTTGAGCCTTCTTCTTCTCTACACTTGCCATATATCCAATGCCACTTCTATCCATCTTCATGACGGTATTCATGAGTAGCTCACTTTGGAGATGCTTGCCTCTAGCAAACTTGCTCAATCCCACCTTGAGATGCTCTTTCTCCATCTTGAGCTTCTTGTTCTCTTCCTTGAGAATATCATTGTTCTTCTCTTCCTTGAGTTTCTTGTTTTTTTTTAGCTTCTCATTCTCAAGGATCAAATCTTTGTCATGATCAAGAGTTTCTATCACAATGGTGTTGTGACTTTTCATCTCTTCAAGATCTTTCATGAGCTTCTCATTGTCACTCTTGAGCTTGACATACTCATCATAGTCATTGCACTCAACCACTTGCTTGCCTTTGCTACTAGATCCATGCTCAATGCTCTCATCAATTAAATCATCACATGAGGTAGCTATATCAATCTTAACAACATGGTTAGTAGCAACATGTGGCTCATTTGATAAGAATTCTTGTGCAATAACAAAGGTATCATAATTGATCTTTAGAGTTGTATATTCATCTTTTAGCTTGTTGTGACTAGTGATAAGCTCATTGTGCACCCACTCAAGTTTATCATATTTATCTTTAAGCTCTTTCTTAGAAGATTTAAGCTCCTTGAGTTTGGATGATATAAAATCATTTGTTTCTTTGAGCTCATCATTAGTCTTTTCTAATGTATCACACTTAGCTAAGAGTGAATCATTTTTAGCATCAAGTTTTTCATTTGTAGCTCTACTCTTTCTAATGATCTTAGTGTATTTTCTTAATATTTTGACAATATCATCATATGTGGGTGAATCATCATCGCTATCGCTATTATCATCACTAGCTTGCTCATCATCACTACTATCATCACTTTTAGTTACCTTGCGTTCACCCTTGGCCATAAGGCATAGGTGTGTAGAGGATGATAGCGATGGTGGCGGTGAGGATGTAAGATCAATAGCAATGGCGGCCACCTTCTCATTGTCACTCTCATCATCGGATGATCCACTTGATGAATCAATGTCCGTGAGCCAATCACCGATAATATAGGCCTTGCCACTCTTCTTCTTCTTGTAGAAGTCTCTCTTTTTGCCATCTCTCTTCTTGTATGGATTGTTCTTTTTGTTTTCATCTTCATCACTTGAATCATCTTTCTTGCCCTTGTTCTTGAACTTGTCTTTCTTGGACTTTGTGCATTGATGAGCTAGGTGGCCGAGTTCGCCACAATTATAGCAATCCATCTCGGAGATTGGCTTTCTTCTTGAGCTAGTGAAGAACTTCTTCTTCTTGCCGTCAAACTTGATGCCACTCTTGTTTAGCTTCTTTAACATCTTGGCGGTCTTCTTCACCATGAGAGCAAGACTTTCTTCATCATCTTCATCACTTGAGCTCTCATACTCAAGTCTTGCCTTGCCCTTATCTTGGCTAGCTTTGAATGCTAAGTCCTTCTCTTTCTTCTTTGTAGAGGATGAGCCATCTTGTGGCGTGATGTGCATGTACATCTCATGAGCATTGATCTTTCCTAAGATTTGTGTCGGTGTAGCGGCGGAAAGATCCCCTTGATATAGCACGGTCACAATGTGTCCATATTTGTCAATGGGGAGGACACTCAAGATCTTTCTCACAACGTCGGATGGTGACATTTGAGTAAGTCCAAGCCCATTGACTTCCTCTACAAGAACATTTAAACGAGAATATATTTCATTAGCACTTTCTTTGGGAAGCATCTCAAAAGAATTTAGCTTTTTAATCACAAGATGATAGCGTTCCTCACGCTCACTCTTGGTTCCCTCATGGAGCGCACAAACGTCCGACCATAGTGCATGGACGTCTTTGTGGTTCCTTACACGATTAAACACATCTTTGCAAAGACCTCTAAAGATGGTGTTGCGAGCCTTTGCATTCTATTTTTCATAGTTTACTTCATCGCCTTGAAGTTGTGCGGCATTCTTAGGTGTTGGGAACCCTTGAGAGGCGGCTCTAAGAATTCCAACATTTAGAGCTTCTAGGTAAGCCTCCATGCGAATTTTCTAATATGGAAAATCATCCCCCTCGAAGATAGGAGGAGGTCCATCCCCGTGAGACATCTTGCTCTAAGCGGTTAGGCTTAAAAACGTGAGCACGAGGCTCTGATACCAATTGAAAGGATCAAGATGCCCAAGAGGGGGGGTGAATTGGGCTAATTCTAAATTTTCTTGTAATAATCAAATCCTACGGATAGCCTAATTAACCCTTTGTGCCTAGACAAAGTGTTTCTATCAAATCAACGCACAAAAGACTTGCAACCTATGTTCCAAACTTACTCTAGCATGGCAATTCTATGAATGTAAAGACGAGTATTGAATTGCTCAAAGTAAATACTTAAAGTAAATGCTCAAAGTAAATGGAGAGAGGAACGCGGCGATGTTTTGCCAAGATATCGGAGAGTCGCCACTCTCCACTAGTCCTCGTTGGAGCACCCGCGCAAGGGTGTAGCTCCCCCTTGATCCGCGCAAGGATCAAGTGCTCTCTACGGGTTGATTCTTCGACACTCCGTCGTGGCGAATCACCCAAAACCGCTCACAACTTGAGTTGGGTCACCCACAAGCTCCGCCGGGTGATCACCAAGCTCCCAATCACCACCAAGCCGTCTAGGTGATGGCGATCACCAAGAGTAACAAGCACGAACTCTCACTTGACCACGCGAAGCCTAATGAGAAGATGGATGCACACTTGTCTACTCTTGATTCACTAATGAGGTTTCACTCTTGGATTCTCAAATCACAAACACCTCACTAGGACCTTGCTCTTCCTGGCACTCACAAACGTGTTTCTCACCTGTTGGAATGAGCAAAAGTCACTCCACACACGAGTAGAGCTTATATTTATAAGGCAGCCTAAAAAACGAACCGTTATGAGCTTCTGCGGGATGACCGGACGCTCCAATCATATTGACCGGACGCTCCGGTCAGTTCAACCCACGCAACAGTTTCCAAGTGATGACCGGACGCTGACAGGGTCTGGTCAGCACTGACCGGACACGTCCGGTCGCTCTTGGATGCTTACTGTAATCGACCGGACGCTGGATACTCAGGGTCCGGTCACCACTGACCGGACGCGTCCGGTCACACTTTCTCAAGTCTGGACCCTTACTGGAGTCGACCGGACGCTGGCCCCCAGCGTCCGGTCACACAACCTTCCAGTGTCCGGTCACTCCAGACTTGTTCTCCTCAGTCAAATAAACTGACCGGACCCTGCGGCCAGCGTCCGGTCGCACCGGAGCCAGCGTCCGGTCAGTATTTAACCCTCCATTCGCTTCCAACTCTCAATCATATGTGAATGAAGTTTGCTCCAAAGGATCTTAGGCATTCATAGGAGCTACCTAGAGCTAGTTTTAACAAGTGTGCACCACACCTAACTCACTAGACTCAACTAGGTCAAGCTACCCGTTCATACCCCCCTTCATAGTATGGCCAAAGGAAAAACAAAGTCTTAAACTACTCTAAGTGTCTCTTCAACTTCAATTGACACTTATAACTAGTTATCCTTAACCTTGTCGTCCATCCTTTGAAAACCGAAACGATTTCCATCGTAGGGGCATGACAACCTCAATTGCCCAATCGATCTCCATTACCATGACCTAACTTAATTGCCTCTGCAAAACACACGTTAGTCATAGTAATCTTGTATTGACATTAATCACCGAAATCCACTTAGGGGCCTAGATGCTTTCAGGGTCGAAAGAGATGACCAATGCGGGGGGCTCCGCACTCACGCAAAGCGCCAGCGCCACCGGATCTGGCTCGGGGAAGCTTAGTGCAACAGTAGAAGCAGGTGGTCTGTCAGCGTGGTCGGCAGGCGCACCCGTGCCGATCTCCTTCGGCTTAGTCTTGCGTCGCCAATGTCGTCGTCGTCTCCCACCGGCGCCCCCAGGGCCCCCGGTGCGGCACCCTTTGCACCGCCGCGCGGCGCGTGCTGGGAGGACGTAGGGCCGATGCGAGCAGGGTAGCGTGGCAGGTCGGCACCCGCCGCCGCCGAGGTCGAAGCATTCCTACGCCTGCAGTCCTTGACGAGGTGGCCGAATCCGCGACAGCGCAGGCAACGCCGTGGCAACTGATAAGTCGCTACTCGGTGCGAGTAGGAAAGGCAGTTGAAGCATCTGCCGTGAAGATCTGCCGGGATCTTCTTGGCCTGCGAAAGTTGCCCCTGGCTGGGGCGAGCCTCCGTCGAGGCAGCAGCAGCAGATCCTGTGACCTGCCGGGGGAGGATCTCACGCCACCCGTCGGTGTTGGGGGCGGAGACCCGTCCACGACGGCCGAGGCGTTGGCGGGCAGGGACATGGCCATCCACTGGCCGCACAGGCAAGCCGTTCACCAGCTGCGGGCGAGTTCTTTACGTTGCGGTTCGGTGGTTTCTTTGTTAGATTAGACAGTTAGAAGACCGAGAGGGCTGCGGTACTACACTTTTTTCTACTGCATAAGTAAAAAAAAAAGCTGAATGTTAAATTTATGTAGTGCAAAATCTAGGGAAATGGGGGGCTCCCCTCTTCCTTTGTCCATGCTCTCTCAATCTTACTAAACTCTAGCAGGGATTCGGTGATGCTAGGAATTTCAGAGTTTTGTATCTGAGGAGACGAGGAAGATGGCTAGACGGTGCTGGTCGGACTCATACTAAAGTTAGTAAGATTGTCAGGTTGGTTGCAATATCGATCATATAGCCGTGGCTTGAACTGAACATGACACGGACGCACAAAAATCACTCGCAAAAATTTGGCTACTGAGGAGCCTGAAAACACTCGGTCGTTGTTAGCTTTTTCTACCGAAATGATAGCCCTCAAAAGGTGATTTTTTGAAACAACATGTGTAATGGTCACGCCCCTCTATTTTTACCAACTCTTGTGATGTCACCAACCATTTGCCCCCTTCGGGCTTTCTGAATCCACTAATCGTTTGCCACAAAGCTTAGTGGAGATGAACAAGCTTGGTAGTATATCTGCGCATGCGTTTGCCCATTTGAGGCTCTTCACGCATGACAATATCTAATGATAAAAACAAAATGAAACTCTAATTCTCGATATTTTCACCTTATTATTTTTCTTACATGACCCGTGTTTCAAGAAAAACACATCTTCTTCTTTCTGTGGATCAAATTAATTGGTTGGAGCAAGTGTTTCAAAGCCTTAAGAGATTACAAGCATCATATGATCAATCCCATGCCAACCGTTCCCAGTCCATCGTCTTAGAGATTGTTTGATTGGCCGCCACCGTTTCTCCACATCATGGCTTCGACAGCCATATATAAAAAGGAATCGATGTTTTGGTTGTTATCTTAGTTTGGCGAGCCACACAGAAGAATCTGTTGATATCCGTTTGTTTTCTCGCCATACCCGTGGAGCCGATTTTTGTCTCCTCACTGTGGCGCCGCCACACCTATAGCTTGGCAAGATGTGGCTAGCAACCAAGCAGGCTCTAAGTCATAGTTGATAGGAGTCGAAAACAAACTCCACGGTGCCAATCACCCAACGCTGTCTCGTTGAAGAAATTACACTAGTACTAGTAGTCCACTCGGATGATGATTAATTGGGGTTTCATTTCTCCTGTCCCGTAGACTTTTATACCGCATACAAAAAAAAATTCTTAAAAACAAAAAATACAAAATATATAGGGATGTTGACGTATTCCAAAATACTTATCCGTGCGTACCTTACGCTGGACCAGGTCATATTTAGGCCCCGTTTGGCAGAGCTTCACTTCACTAGTGAAGCCATTTTTTTTTGCTTCAGCTCCACGAACAGCTCCACCGGTGGAGCTGAAGCGGTTTTGGTAAACCGTTTGGCAAAATGGCTTTCCTGTGAGAGCATGTTTTTAGGGGCCTGGAGGAGGAGCCGGGAGAAGCCACTATTTTTGGCTCCTTCCCACCTCAAAGCTCTGTGAGAGCACGTTTTTAGGGGCTTCATCGGTGGAGCCGTTTCATTTTACCCCGTTTGACAGAAAACGGCTCCAAACGGCTCCTGAAGCCGCTGGAAAAGCCCTGCCAAACGGGACCTTAAACCCCGCTTGTTCCAGCCAGCATGGCATGCAAGGCCAAGCAGAGGCAGGGGAACCGGAGATCTGCCGGCCCTTATTTCGCGCGATCCCGGAACAGGGACAAGCAGCCCTGCTCTTGACGTCTAACCAACCCGTTGCCTTTCCGCTTTCCAACAGTTGAAGCCGTGCAAGAGAAACCTGGAAAAGAAGCCTCTCCCTCCCTCTCTCAGGAATCGGCCAGGATGGGCTCGCCCAACAGCGACGTCGTCCATGTCCCAACCAGGAAAGCACTGGCTGTGGCTTGGCTTCACCGACCGCCCGGGCTCCTGTGGGCGGTGACTGCCTGCGTGCCCGGCATGGCATCGTTGATTCGTTGCCCGTTAGGGGATGCACTGGAACGGACGGTGATGCGGCCAGCCACGGCTCTACTCTCCGTGTGTGTGTGTCTGTCTATCAGCTAGCTGCTCAAGCCACCAACACCAGCAAGAGCAACAGCAATGTCCTGCTCTTGCCTGCCAAAAGATGGCACTTGGGCCGGATATGCTATGCGATATTGGATATTGCTACTTGTTGCCGGTGAGAAGGAAAAGGGCAAGTGTGGGTTTGCTGGGGTTTTCTGGGCATGGAACAGGACGCGGGCGGCGTAATATCTCTGTCTACGAGTGCCGGCCGGCCGTGGTCTTGGAAGATGCAGTCGGATGCCGCCGGTTGGGATAGACATGCACATGCCATCAGAGGGCCAACAGTCGTGTACGTCCGTGCTCGGGAGCTGGGAATTTGGCCTTTCTCTTGGCGCTGTGCTCCGTCCAAGTCCAGAGCACTATCTCAATCTGATAAGAGTTGTGTTTTCGTAACAGGCTGTCTTCACGTTCACGGTTCACGGGGCTGGCTGCTGGCAATGGTCCGATCATCTGATGGTCATCGGGTCATGGTCCGGACTCTGGACTCTGGAGAAACAAACACGGACACGGACAGCATGGCCAGGAATCTGACGGGGAAAAGGGTGTGCATAGTGCGCTGCCGGAGTCGGACTGTGCAGTGGTCTACGGAGGAGCTAGAGGAGGACCATCCTAGGGTGGCCGCCGGCCGGACGGCCTGGCTGAGCCGTGGGGATCCCAGAACCGCCAACGGGATAATGGCCGCACGAGCAAGTACAGCGGCAGCGGCTGGACTGGACCGCACGAGAGCTGGTCCGGGCACGTACACCGTGCGGCCGCCCGGGGGTGGAGCCCGAGCCGAGCCGGGCCGCGGGGGCTGCCGGTGGACGTGCCGTTTGGAAGGAACACGTCGCGGCGCACGACCAGCGCCGGGGATTGGCCACCACGGCACCACCGGTCAGGGGCGTACGGCGCGATGCCCCCTGCTATTGGGTCCGTGGACGTAATGATTGGTCACACACTAGCTAGCGTTAGATCGCCACGGACGAAGAAACGCAGCGAAAATCACACTTAGGCGGTGAAGAATGGAGAGGTTTGCGAGAAAATAGGTATTGCGCATACGTGGTGAAGAACAACTAGTTTTCGGACATGCTACCATTTTCGAGCAAACTAGCAAAGGGTAACCAATCATGCTTGCGTGACGAAGAAGAGCCAGCTTTTGAGCAAGGAACCGTCGAAACCCTCACCCGGGAGGGACCCCATAGAGGGGCAAGGACCGTTGAAGCCCTCACCCAGGAGGGACCCCATAGAGGGGCAAGGATGTTGTCGGATTACCCTAGGTCAACCGGCAAGCATAGGACACCATCTTTGGTCGTCGGATCAAAGCGATGAACATCAATATAGGGTTGGAAGAGTACATAGAAGAGTTGTATTGTAGATGTGAAAAGACGATTGGATTGTGGGATGTCTCAATCAAGCATGTACCCCTTATTTTATAGGAAAGTAGGGATGGTCTTATCCCGTTAGAAAATCAATATAGTATTATTATTATTATTATTATTATGTCACTCTGTAGAGTTTTCAGTAGATTAGGCTAAAGCTAATCATGGCCTTTTAAAATTGGTCCGGGTCCAATTTAAGTGTCAACAGGTCGTCGTCCGGTCCCCCTCGGGCCTTTGGGGTTGGGGCATCGGCTACTGCCATGTGAGCTACCGCCTACTGAGCTTGGTCCCTGGAGACCGGACTGAAGAGCGGCTCCAGCCTCAGTCATGGGCCTGCCTCTTTCTGTTTGGATTGGATCAGTCATCACTCATCAGTGCCTAAACATCTGGGGACTGCCCATGTCCTTCCTGGTCACCTGGGCGCTCACTGATCGGCAGCTAGAGCTAGCGTCCTCTACTGTACAATGGTCCTGGTGCTGGTGGGGTAACTGCCTGAGTGCCTGCCCCATGACTTATTATTTACTCCTTCATTCACATAAATAAAAACAAAATAAAAACAGACAATGAAACGGGGCATTTTTCCTTCCTAGCTCTGATCTGAAGCACGACAGTGTTGTTGTCATGTGTCCCTCTGACGATCAGAAAGATGATGCAGAGCAGATTCATGGCCAACCGGTGGGTTTCTGGGAGTGATATATAGGTCGACGACGCCATGAATGCCCCCGCGACACATTCTATTCAGCTACAGCTTCTGCGGACAGGCGACAGCGCGAGTGACAGCCGGGCTAAGATCTGCCTGTCTTCGCCCCCGCCAGGCAATCTGTCCATTGCCTCGTATTCGCGGCAGTTATCTGTCGTCCACAAGCCTCCTATTCGCATCAGGCAACACTGCAACTACAACAAACTGCTTAAATATCTTGGACAATGACTGCGCCTTGCAAATTGCGGCAAGTCGACGAAAGTACAAAAGCGGTAAGCAACTTGTAACAAACTCAATGTCGGGCACATTAACTGACAGTCAGACTTGCCAGATTGCTCCGCTATTGCAAATAGTTTCAGATTTTCAGTCATACAAGTTTCTGCTACGGATAATGCATCACAGTTCACTTGTGCAGAAACTAAGTTTTTGCTACGGACAATGGACCACGGTTCACAGGTGCAGTACAAGAGAAGATGAGCAACAGTACAATCTGGCATCCGTTCACTTGTGGCCTTGTGGGTACCCAAAATACAGTATCCGGTGCTCCAGTCTGCTCTTACAGACGTGTAGCGTCCGTTCCAACACGTCTCAGCTCACACCGGATACATGAGGCAGAGTGCAGACAGAATGCTGAATAATGATTTACGTATATTAGTTAAATGTAATGATTTAGTCAGGAAATGAGTGGTGCAGATTAGGCTGGGTCCCTGTGTTTAATACAGATTGCTTGGAAAGGAAACAAACACGCTGTAGCTGTTCTTGCCACAATGGCCCCATTCTCGTGCCCTTAAACCCGGCTTTGATCCGCTTCTTTTTTTATCCGGAACATTGTTTTTTCTCATAAATTCCTCTAGATTCATCCAAATTCCTCCAAGCGAACGGGGCCAATGGTGCCTTTCCCCAACTTCAATACGAAAACGAAACCTGCATTAACAGGCATTGCCATGACGAACCCTCTGAAAAGAATGCATCAGACTAGTCGTATTAGCTCTTCTTGGCACAATGGTGCCTTTCCCCGACATCAATAAAAAGGGCGTACCAGTGCAGAGAGCTCCCACTCTGTGCGGGGTCTGGGGAAGGTTATTAGTGGCAAGTCTTACCGTCGCCTGTGCAATGCGAGGATACCGCGACTTGAACCCGGGACCTTCCGTTCCGGTCACAGGCGGTAAGATTCTACCGCTTGCACCAGGCCCGCCCTTCCTTTCCCCGACATCAATACGAAAAGGAAATCTACATAACAGGCATTGACATGAGACAACATACTTGCAGGCCGCCCATAACTTATGAAAAGAATGCAGCAGACTCCTCGTCATATTCAGTATTCAATTGTTGACAAGAGCTCCTCACTGTTGCATATATGTAGCACGTGCCCTTTTGTTAGTTGCATATGTCTAGAACGTGCCCTTTTGTTAGTTGTAGTAAATGAAAGAAACAGAATCTACTTTTGTAATTGCTACCGCATGTCTTTATCATGGTTTGCACGGAACTACGGAAGGGATTTTGCCACCTTGGTTGAATGGTTATAGAGGCATGAGCTAGCAACTCCATGTCCTATGTATCTAAATGGGAGATTATGCCTCATATCTGCCAACATAAATGCTGGCCCCAAGATGCAGGACCCATGCCAAAAATGTGGCCAGGACACAAAGCCTAAGATGTGGGCCAGTTTGCAGGTTCAGTAAATTTCTTGATGTTGCGTTCCTGCTATAGAATGCAACGCAAAATAACTTCTATAGGTTATAAGCATCGTGTGGCTTGCTGGCCAACATCCCTACACCAGTTATTACCTAAAGCTACATTTTGGCTACTCTAGCAGAAAAATGTCATGTTCTCCATGAGCCTGAAATCAGTATCAATCTGGCCGGTTTCTAGTGAGGTAAATTATGCCCTTCCATTTAGTAACACTGATTTGCATCGAAAGCAACTGCAGGACTCTGATGAAATTCTACACCTATTAATATCAATAGCCTACGCTAAAGTTTATCTCTTGTATAAAATGTTGTGATATAAGACCAAAAGCACATAGACCTGCTAACATGGCGGGTGGAAATGGGTTCTATGGGTCGGTGCTGACTTAGGGTTCATTTGGCTGGGTGGAAATGGGTTTTAGCAGCTAGTGGTTTGGGGCGGCTTGGGGCGACGAGAAAAGCGGGTTAGGGCGGGTTGGAAGGGGTTGTATGCATCTCAGCAATCATCGTCAGTGCCCCACTCTCATCCCAATCGCCGGATCATGAAGCCGGGCTCATGAGATCCCGCACCGTGAGCGCAAGATTCAGTGCCGGCAGCGGCACCAGTGGGAGATTCAGCGGTGGGGGCGGTGCAAGCGCGAGATTTGGCGTCGACGGCGATGGCAGCTGGGGTGGTGGCTGCACCATGAAACCTGGCGCCGCTCCAGGCCAGCGCCCACAGCTGCTACGAGGCCGGCTCCAGCACGGCAAGTGGGGCACGGGCGGAGGCAGCAGTTGCCGAGGAATTGCAGCGTAAGTCCTGAGCATTTGCTTGTGCTTATTCGGTCTCCTGCTTACTCCAGCGACTTTTGCTTGTTAAATTATTCAAAAAAAATATTTGCTAGTGAATCAAGGTGTTGATATGTGGAAAGTATACTTGGAATAATTGGAGTGCCAGGATGTTGGTCGCTGGTATTCTTGAGTTCAAACTTGACTACTCGGAGAAGAACCTCCGCATAGGGCTGTAATCAGCAGCAGCCGGCCTTCCATAGCGCAGCAAGCCAGCACACCCAGTGGCCAGCAGCAGCGGGTGCAAGTAGCGGCCAGCGCAGCAAACGGGCGCAAGCAACCTGGCTGCATGGCGGTGCAAGCAGTGGCGCTTGGGCCATTTGTGGAGGATGCCTTTTGCTCCTGGAAGGCACATTGAGGTCAGCCACCTGTTGAGGAGAGTAGGAGACGGTGGTGCTGCGCGAGGTTGCACATCGGGTTTGGGAATGCACCGGCGATTTGCGAGCGGGCAGCGGAGCTGGGAGGGTAGGTGGTGCACCAGCCAAGCAAGCTCATGATGCGATGTGATATTTGCGTGTGCTAGGCGCTCAGGCGAGTCAAGAGGCCAAGACGGACGACAAGCTCGCGCTTGAGTGGACCCACAAGAGTGGGGCAGGTTTAGTAATTTGATTTTTGGGTGGGGTTGGGTTGGCAGCAGGTTATGTCAGGCGAACGGGTTAGGGCGGATGTGGGGTGGGTCTTACCCCATTTGCAGGCCTAATTTAAGCACTCATAAGTGCATATGAGTCTGGAAGTAACAGTACATTGGTCACACATCCATTTGCAGAAGAGAAGGATTCATGCCCCCAACTCAATAAATAGAGTATCTTAATGAGGTATATTAAACAGGATTGTAGCACGGACAAGACCATAACACAAACACCATAAGCACTTGTCTTCCTAAACAACACTCCTATGACACATTAAGACCACTGCATTCTCCGAAACTACATTTAACAGGTCCTAACTTTTCCAGGAGACCCAACAATTAAATTGTAGAAGAATAGAGTTTGGGGGCAATTGGCCACACCTCAATGTGAGGGGGCGCCTTCTATTATATGGCCGGCTGGCCTTGCTTTACAAGGCAGGGGGTAATCTCCCTGATTTACATTTGCTAATTACCTGATTTACAGCTGCTAATTATGGCTATGATATCCATAATTAGCAGGGGATATTCTATTTCCTAACACCCGCCCGCAGTCGCAGCGGGAGGCTCCCGGACGCAAAGACTGGATCGAAAGTCTAGAAACAATGCCGTCGGAAGCCCTTTAGTCATGATGTCGGCGAACTGATGAGAAGAGGGCACATGGAGTACCCGAATCGCACCAAGGGCCACCTTCTCGCGGACGAAGTGTATGTCGATCTCGATGTGCTTCGTTTGCTTGTGGTGGACGGGATTGGCCGTCATGTAGATTGCGCTGACATTGTCACAGAAGACAACAGTGGCAGAGGGTAGCTGTAGGTGGAGCTCCTGGAGGAGCTGTCGGAGCCAACAGCATTCGGCCACCACATGGGCCACAGCACGATACTCCGCCTCGGCGCTGGAACGTGACACTGTGGTTTGGCGTTTGGAGGACCAGGAGACCAGAGTGTCACCGAGGTATACACAGTAGCCGGAGGTAGAGCGTCGGGAGTCAGGACAGCCTGCCCAGTCGGCGTCGGAGTAAGCCG
Source organism: Miscanthus lutarioriparius (assembly GCA_904845875.1). Classification (NCBI taxonomy): domain Eukaryota; kingdom Viridiplantae; phylum Streptophyta; class Magnoliopsida; order Poales; family Poaceae; genus Miscanthus; species Miscanthus lutarioriparius. The sequence continues at coordinate 111,466,946 of CAJGYO010000006.1, forward strand.
TCAGCTTGTCAACGGGCCCGGCGCCGATGTGTAGACCCGAGGAGAGGGTGCCCTTCACATAGCGCAGGATGCGTTTGATCAGCGCACGGTGCGGCTCTCGGGGAGCGTGCATGAAGAGACACACCTGCTGGACAGCATAAGCCACTCAGGACGAGTTAGAGTGTAGTCTCGAGCGCCCGGCCAGCTCCCCCGCATACTCGGGCGCCCTTCTCAGCGGGAGTTCCCGTTATGTGCGGAGAGCTTGGCCTGAGTGTCAACAGGTGTCGCCGTAGGATGACACTCAGCCATGCCCGCACGTTGAAGGAGATCGACGGCGTACTGGCGCTGAGACAGGAATAGGCCGTCGGAGGAGCGTGTGACGGCGATGCCGAGGAAGTGATGAAGCTTGCCAAGATCCGTCATGGCGAACTCGAGCTCAGCTGGGCCGTGATGCTCTGAAGGAGAGCTGTGGATGAGGCGGTGAGGACGATGTCGTCGACGACGTGACAGCGAGAGGTAGGCGAGTCGCCCCCTCTTGGAGAACAAAGAGGATGCGCTTCGGGCGGAGGCGACAAAGCCGAGCCACCGGACGAAGGTGGAGAAGCACTGTGCCAAAGCCAGCGAGCTCGCTTGATCCGTGCATAAGGACTTTTGCAGAGGCGAACATCGCCGGGGCGCCAGGTCGACAAAGCCTCGTGGTCTGCTGGCGAGATGAGCGATCTCCTCGAGATGACCGTGAAGGAAAGCATTCTTCACGTCCAACTGGTGGATCGGCCAGGCGCGAGATGCGGCGATGCTGAGGATGGTCCGAATGGTGGCCGGTTTGACCACCGGGCTGAAGGTCTCGTCGTAGTCGATGCCCTCGCTGTTGAGAAGAAGCCGCGGCCACCCAAATGAGCCTTGTGGCGGTGCAAGAGATCCATCGGCATGGAACTTGTGTCGGAAGAGCCATTTTCCCGTCACGATGTTGGCACCGGGGGGACGCGGGACGAGTTGCCAGGTGTTGTTGTTGACAAGAGCCTGGTACTCATCCGTCATCGCTGCGCGCCAGTTGGCATCGGCCAACGCGCTGCGATAGTTCGTCGGGAGAGGCGAGGTCGAGGATGATGTGGCCGTCAGCCCTTCATAGCTGACGCGAGGGATGACACCAGTCATGGTGCGCGTGACCCGCAGCGGAGGTGGCGGTGGTGGTGCTGTCGAAGGCGCGGGTGGCGCCGGTGCAACCGGAGGCGCCGGGGCAGCCGGTGACGGGGCAGGGGCGGACGCCGCGCGGGGGCGTCGGACGTAGACCCGTGGAAAGGGAACCACAGGAGGGCGCCCGCCCGGTGCCGGAGAAGCTGATCCGGCTGCTGGTGATGTAGGTGCGGCGTCGGTGTGCGGCTGCTCGACATCCGAGATGGATGGAGCGACCACGGGTGTCGAGGGAGGAGTTCCACCTGCAATAACAGTAGGACAGGGCACCGAAACCATATCGTCGTCTAAGAGGAAATCTAGGGAGGTGGGGGATGGGGCGTCTGGGGTTGCTGTAAAGGGAAACGTGGACTCGTCGAAGATGACATGACGGGAGATGATTATGCGACGGGTCGAGAGGTCGAGGCAGCGGTACCCTTTGTGAGAGGGTGGATATCCAAGGAAGACGCATGCCGCGGAGCGAGGTGCGAGCTTGTGTTTGGAAGTGGCCTGCAGATTTGGGTAACAGAGGCACCCAAAGACACGCATATGGTTGTAGGTGGGTGGCTGTTTGTGCAGGCGAGTGAAGGGAACGTCATGCTGGATGGAGGAGGATGGACGTCGGTTAAGTAGGTAGCATGCTGTCAGGAGGGCCTCGGCCCAGTAGGTGGGTGGCAGGGAGGCATGGAGGAGCATGGTGCGAACGGAATTATTAAGGGTGCGGATTATACGTTCGGCCTTGCCGTTTTGGGGGGATGTGTAGGGGCAGGAGAGGCGGAGGTCAGTGCCGCGAGCGGCAAGGAATTGGGTGGTGGTGGTGTTAAGGAATTTAGTGCCATTATCAGCCTGAACACATTTGATAGGTAGGCTGAACTGAGTTTGGGCGAGGGCAGCAAGCTCAACTAAATGTTGGTGAACATCGGACTTTTTGCGGAGAGGAAAAACCTAACAAAAATTACTGTAATCATCCAGACACACCAAATAGTAGGAAAAACCAGACAGACTGTTGATAGGTGATGTCCATACATCACAGTGAACGAGTTCAAAGGGCGCATGAGTTGTGGAATGCGAAGAACTGAAAGGTAGACGTGTGTGCTTGCCTAACTGACATGAATGGCAAAGGGAGCGATCTCTGTTTTACAGGCAACAGCATGAATTTTATTAAGGTGCGCTAAAGGCAAGAAAAGTTGGATGACCGAGACGTTGATGCCATAGGGTCGACGGCGAAGCAAGAGAGGCGGCAGGGGGTGGAGATGGGCATGGTGTAGAGGTCCCCGTCATTTAGCATAAATGAGAGTCACGCGTCCCGCTTCGGAGATCCTTGATAGAAAAACCATGAGCGCCAAATTCAAATGAATGCAGATTATTGTCGCGAGTGAATTGACGAACGAGAGCAAAAGTTACTGAACTATAGATGGTGCGACAAGGATATTTTTAAGAATAAAATTAGATGTGGGAGTGGGTAGGGCGGAGTGACCTCTAGACGGATCGGAATGGTAGTGCCATTACCTACCACATTATTGAGGAGATGGAAGGGGTAGGTGCCGGGTAATCATACCATCCGAGGACGCTCATATGTGTTGAGGCGCCGGAATCGACGACCCCAGGTGAGTTGCCCCTGCATGTTCATGGCCTGTGTAGGGTGGCGATGAGGCCGATCGCATCCTGTGGAGCTGCTGGAGTTGCTTGGAGGTTGCCGCAGGAGCGAAGGCAGTGTGTGCCTCGGGAGCAGCCCGAGGAGAACCCTGGCTGGCGCCCAGATCCAGGCGTTGGGGCCACCAGACCCTTGAAGCCACTATGGCGGCGTTGTCCAGAGAGGGATGACCCGCTCACCAAGAGCCACGCGTTCGCCCGGTCCAGGGTTAAAGCCCTGTGGTCGGCGCCGGTTGGGGTTGTGGCCGCCCAGGTGGAGGGCTGCCGCCCTTCTTCTTGTTAGGGGCGGTTGTCCTGCTTGTTGCTGCTGCTGGCCACCAGCAGGAAAGGAGGCAGCAGATGAAGAGCGCCGAGGCAGCACGTACCTTCTCGTCATTCTGCAGCCGCAGCTCCTTGAGGAGAAGCTGATGGCGAGCGGAGGAGAAGGTGAGGGGCTGTTGCCCGGCGATGTTGTCGGCGACCGTAGAGTAGACCTCGTTGAGGCCGCGCAGAAGGTTGAGGACGAGGGTGCTCTCGAGGACGGTCTGGCCAACGTCACGCAGTTCGTCGGCCTTCACCTTCATGCGGACGCAGTAGTCGTCGATGGAGGAATCCCCTTGAATCATCGAGTGGAACTCGTGATTGAGGAAGATGGCACGAGGCGCTTTGTTCGCCTGGAACACGTCGTCGATGGCCTGCCACAGCGCGCATGCCGTCTGCTGAGTGTTGGTCATGGCGAGGTTGAGGACTGAGTCGGAGGCGGTGCTATACATCCATCCGCGGACGCAGAAGTCAGCCTGCTGCCATGCTTCGTCGGTGGGGCGCGCAGGGGAGGCGGTGTCGAGGTGTTGCAGCAGGCCAAACTTCCCGCACATGGCGCGGAAAGCCATCGACCACTTGGTGAAGTTGGAGGGCTTCAACTCGAGGACCATGGGGACGTGCAGCTTGACATTGATAGTGGCGAAGGGGCAGATGGTCGGGGCAGAAGTAGCCCCTAGGGTGCCGCTGGTGGCAGAGGTGAAGTCTGAGGCAGTTCCCATGGGAAGAGAAGGAGGAGAGGCGGCGTGGGAGGTGGGAAATCAGATCAAGGCCCGGTTCTCTGATACCATGTAGAAGAATAGAGTTTGGGGGCAATTGGCCACACCTCAATGTGAGGGGGCGCCTTCTATTATATGGCCGGCTGGCCTTGCTTTACAAGGCAGGGGGTAATCTCCCTGATTTACATTTGCTAATTACCTGATTTACAGCTGCTAATTATGGCTATGATATCCATAATTAGCAGGGGATATTCTATTTCCTAACATAAACATATATGTACAAAGGAGTGTTGCAGGCAGTTGGCGGAATACTAAAGGGGAGACATACAAGGTCAATGTAAGGTGTAGACATTACCAGAGCTATGGATGAAAGTAAGGGTCCTCCTTGTTCTGGTAAATTGCAAAAAGTTGTTTTGAGTAGTGTGAAGCCACCTTGCGACAGAACTCAAAAGCATAACGATCATACTCGTCCAAATCTGAGACGGTCTTCTTCAGTGGACCAACCCGATCACCATCCAAAAGAAATTCTGCTATGCGAGATCCCCTATATGAACAGTAGAGTGCAATCAACTATCAGCAGACTGAGAACACCAACTTCCCTTAGTGCTCATCTTTTCATTCTACTTTACTACGAAATACTACAGAGGAGTTAAATAAAATACAAGCATATCGTGCAAGTTACTTAGCACTGAAATTTCCTCTCAACCTAAACTGTTTAGCTGAACAAAAATCATAACCGGTTTTTTTAGCATTGCGTTCAAGAAACTTAACAAAAAACACCTTTTTTTGTTAATTAACACTGTCTACGAAATGTTTGTTAATAATCAAGTGCAGAGCTAGTAAGCTAATTCAATATTGATTCCTAACAAGAAATGTCGACACATTTAGAAATTCAATCTAGATAATGTACCTTCCTAGGAACCTACGGTAACAAATACATGTATACAGGAAAGTTCCTACTATGCTCAAATTCAAGCTGCTTCAAACAGCACCGCCTTACTTCTTATTTGCGAGCAATGAATCTGCTATTAACTGTGCAAAAAACCAATGAGATGCATATAAACATACCTTGGGGCATCTTTGTTGCTAAATCCCTGCTTATTATGAACTAAAGAGGCCTTTTCCACCTGTTCATCCTCAGTTTACTTCCGGTAGATGGCACAAACAGCCTTCAAGCAAAGCTCAGGATGTTCACCAAATGCTGCTAGCATATCTGCCTCATAATCCCACTCTTTAGCTTTCTTTTTACGGCCAATGCAAGCCATAACATCTTTATAGTCCACCTCACCATCAGACATTTCTAGTCCTGGAGAGGATTTTTCATTCAGAACAGATGGTTCATCTGATTCGTCACAGGATTCCTCCATGAGAATCACTAGCATTATCAGAAGAACCATCATTTATGAACTCATTCATATCATCGCCTTTCTTCCATATCATCTTCACTCCCTTCAACATCCTTGGGTGGTTCAACAAAGTGGAGCCCCGGACATGCAGCTCTTCGCCCTTTTGACTGATTCTTTACCAACCAAACAGAACGCCTAGATGCAGGAGCGGAATGCCCTTTGGCCACATCAGATTCATCGCTTTCCTCACTCGTCCTCTCTTCTGGCATCCTCTTGCATGATTTATCGATGGGAACCATATCATCCTCCTCGTCCCCGCTCTCAGTCTGAGGCGCAGCTATGCCCTCATCGCCATCCTCATCCTCACTGTCACTGACTCCACGAAACACGCGGTCGGATTTTGACTGTTTCTTAACCAACCGAGCAGAACGCCTCGTCGCAGGAGCGGAATGACCTTTGGCCTCGTATGATTCATCACCATCCTCACTCGCCCTCTCTTTTGGCATCCTCTTGAGCAATTTATAGATGGGAACCATATTATCCTCCTCCTTGTGCCCACTCTCAGCCTGAGGCGCAGCTATTTCCTCATTGCCATCCTCATCCTCACTGTCACTGACTCCACGGAACACGCGGTCGGATTTTGAATGATTCTTCACCAACCGAGCAGAACGCCTCGTCGCGGGAGCGGAATGCCCTTTGGCCTCATCCGATTCATCATCGTCCTCACTACGCACCCTCTTAACCAACCGAGCAGAACGCCTCGTTGCAGGAGGGCATGCCTCATCCGATTCATCATCATCCTCACTAGGCACCCTCTTGAGCAATTCATAGATGGGAACCATATCAACCACATCCTCCTTGTGCCCACTCTCAGCCTGAGGCGCAGCTATTCCCTCATTGCCATCCTCATCCTCACTGTCACTGACTCCACGGAACACGCGGTTGGATTTTGACTGATTCTTAACCAACCGAGCAGAACGCCTCGTCACGGGAGCGGAATGCCCTTTGGCCTCATCCGATTCATCATCATCCTCACTAGGAACCCTCTTAACCAACTGAGAAGAACACCTCGTCACGGGAGCGGAATCCCCTTTGTCCTCATCCGATTCATCACCGTCCCCACTAGGCCCCCTCCTCTTGAGCAATTCATAGATGGGAACCATATCATGCACATCCTCCTCCCCACTCCCAACCTGATGCGGAGCTACGCCCTCATCGCCATCCTCATCCTCACTGTCACTGACTCGGCGAAAGGCGCGCTTCCTGCTGCTCATGAGGCCCTCCTGATCGTCACCGTCATCCTTGCCACTCCCAAGCCCATCCACATCACCACCACCATCATCCTCGCTATCACTGGTGACCACCCGCGTCGCCGCCGCCCCACGGCCACGCTTCTTACCCCGCGGCGTGACCGAAACATCGTCATCCTCCAGACCCGCGCTGCTCTCCCTGTTGCTTCCGCCGCCTCCCTCCGCGTCCTCCGCATCGGCTTCGCCCACGCCCTCCTCCGGGCTTCCCCCTTTGTTGGCACCGACAGCAGCAGCGCCCTCCTCGTCGTCGCTGACCTCAATTGCGTCGCGGGCCACGCCCCCGCCCCGCTTATCGACCACCTCGTGCTTGATTCCGCGTAGAACTGGCGCCAATCGACGAGAGATTGGGTCCTCCTCCTCGCCTGTACTGCCCGTTGCTTCTCGCCTCGCCACCGACAGGGCCTCCCTCAAACCCGCGTTCTCGGTTTCGAGGGCCGAGATCCTGGCCTCCAGCTCGGCAACGCGAGAGGACTTGGCGACGAGCTCGGCGTAGAGGGACGGGAGCTTCGACGCGGCGTCCATCTCCCGCGGCCGACGCGTCGCCGAAAACCTTGTTGGGGTTGGGGAGAAGTGGAAGTGGAGGATGTCGGTGGAACGGAACCGGAAGGAAGATGGAGCCTGCCTCTGCTTCTCGATTGCGACGGGAGTTGGCAACGGGGTTTACTTTTTTTTTTTTTTTTTTTGAGGAAAGCAACGGGGTTTACATTTTTTTTTCGGCGATTTTAGCGCCCCGACGACGTCTGGCGCGCGAGGGCGTGCCCGCCTCCCGCGTGGAATAGAACGAACCCCACACCCCCGCGTATAGAACGGAAACCGTCCCTGTCCTCCTCGCCCTGTCCTCGATCCCCAACGCACCCCGTTCCTGCACCTTGTCCCTGTCTAAAAGAGCATGAAACATTTCAAATACAATATTACAAAACATATAAAAAATTATATAGTGCAACATCATAAAAATATATAGTGCAACATTGAAAAACATGCACTGCAACATCGAAAAATATGTACTGCAATAACGAAAAATATGTACTACGACATCCCAAAAAAGTATTGCAACGTCGAAAAACATGTACTGCAGCATAAAAAAATATGTGCTGCAACATCTAAAGCAGCAGTACTGTATCATCGCAAAAACATCTGTTGCAACCACCCAAAAATTCCATTGCAACATTCCAAAGTCATCCGTTGTAACGTAAAAAAACTCATTGCAACACGGGAGAAACAGCAAAAAAGCGTAAAAAAAAGCCCCTGGCCCATCACCTTCGAGCTCGCCGGAGTAAGGAGGGAATAGGACCCAGAGCTCTCCGGAACCTAGCCACCGCCGCGTCCCTCAGATCCAGAGGAGGAGGAGGAGGAGAGCTCACATTTAGAGGAGGAGGAGGAGGGTTCAGATCCAGAGAAGGACCGACCTACCTCGTCGAAGCCGCCGCCATCGTCCTCGTCTCCGGTGGGGGTCACATGGTGGTCACGGAGGGAGAGAGGGTGGAAGGAAGGGGTGGCAGCGACTTGGTGCGCGAGCGCGGTGTCCGTGGGGGTGGCACGGAGAACGACACACGGACGCGGCAGCGAGTGGGTGCGAAGGAGTAGGGGGAGAGCGGGCGAGCGGAGCGAGTGAGTGGGCACGGAGGGTCATGGGATGAATGGGATAAGGAGTCGGTGGACACGCTCGGTCGAGTCATCAGTGTGCGAGTCCATCCGGACGAGACGGGCGCTCGCACAATATCATTGTTATTTTTTTTTATTTGAGGATGGAGGGATGTAGCCTGCCAGCGAGTTGGGCCTTAAGGAACAGGCCCACTCTTTGCACTGTAATGGGCCATATTTTCCTCAGCTTCCAAAGATTCCGGCAGCCTTCGGCCCGAAGAAATCAGTGTTGAGAACCAGGTAAATAAACCACCAAAGCTAAAAAAAAAAGTAAATAAACCCCCACTAAACGTAAGCTGTACGTACGATTAATATGACTTGTTCCCCACATTCTAAATTATATAAATTGTACAAGTAGTTCACATTTTAAACTTCTCTAATTTTAACCATGTTTTTTGGAAAATATATTAGCATGTAAAGATTCAAATAAATGCACACACATATTTCATGGATAGTTTAATGAAGCTAATTTGAAATTGTAGATGTCGATATATTTTTCTATAAACTTAGCATTTAGCAAAGCTAGAGAAGTTTGACTACGGACAAATTTAAAACTAAACTATAATTTAGAATGGAGAGGGTAGTGACTAAATTTATAGAAAAGTGAATAAACACCTAAACCGGCTTGGCTGACCGGCCGGCCTTGTGAACCCAAGACCGGAGCAGTTGTTTTGATTTGCGTTCTTTTTTGGAATGTAAATTTGAACAAAATATTCGAAACCTTTTAGAAACATTATAGTTCTCTTGTGTTCATGCAAGGATAGTTTTTCTTCATTTGAAATTATGCAACTGGCACTCAATTTGAGGGCTCTTTCGAACAACTCATACGTGAATCTCGGTAGCATGAAAAACATATGAAAAATGAGTTTGATGGCTTGCGAAATCCTATCCTACGAAATAAAAAAACATAAATTGTTGATCACCAAAAGTTCTTTTTTTTTTATGAGTCTACAAACACTCGTATACATGCACACGTGTAAGGTCCTACGAACACATTCAGACATGCATGTTCGAGACATCGGGCCAGTACATTTCAAGATTGACAAATCATAAACCATGGGACAACGCTTCAATTCTACCATCCAATTCCACTCGTACTCGTAAGAATTTGCCCTTTCAAAAGCTTTCCTTCCTTTTCTCAAAAAAAAAAAAGAGTTAGTGCTAAACCACTTCTTCAGGGTGTACTACACGCTACTTCCCCGGCCACATGTTCAGTCAGGCGGTTTGGATATAGTCACCATCCTGAGTGCTACTGCAACACACCAGCAGCACAGCTGAGCAGCAGGGCAGCTAATGGTGCCAAAAGGGCTGGGTGTCCAACCGTAGTTAACGCCAGTGCGCGCCAGAGACTGAACTACTGAAGGCAAGCTCATCTCCACAGCTTGACATACTTGTCATGGCTTGTGGAAGCAACCAGGCCAGAGCTTGACGAGGCCAAGGCTGAGACGAGGCTGTCGTGCGCTGCAATGGTCATGCTCCGGTTCTCAGACATGTCCCACAGCTCCTGAGACTGCATTCAGCACAGGACCACGAGTAAGATACCTCAGAGATTAATAGAGGGTGTAGAAAAAATAGCAGTTGCAGTCATCATGGAATTGTGCTAAACTATTAACTCGTATGTACGTATGTATCACTTCATGTCCTACAACAGCTGCAACATGTTGATATTTGTGACACTTCGTACGTACCACTTCTGTTAGAAGATGGGCATTTTTCAATAATTCTATCCTCTACTAAAAGTAGAACTAGCGCTTGTACATAAACACCCCTTTATCCCTATCTTAATTGAAGGCAGAGCTCCTGTTAAAGCTTTCAAAAAAAGGTGGAACTAGCAGCAGCTGAAATCTACATATTGAATAGTTCAAATTCAGTGTATGAAGTTGAAAACCACCATTTGACGACAGGCACCCTAGGTTCATGCAATCTAGTTTTGGAATGAACTGTGAGTAAAGACATGCAAGGGAAAGTAACCTGCCTGGTAACAGCCAATGATAAGCAAGGATGGATATGTAGGATGGAAAGTACATGAAGTGAACTTTCTCCCGCCGCAGTTAAGATCATTCACAAAGCTATCATCATTGAAAGACCACACCTTCACTGTGTCCTCACTGACAGACACCACATATTCGCCAGTGGGATCCCAGCACACGGAATCAACATCCTTAGGCGTCGTTCGTTTTTTCCGGATTGGCCCATTCTGGGTGTATTGCTGCGGCCTATTTTCAATCCGGATGGGAACTAGAATGTGCGTTAGTTTCGGGCGGGCCTGAACCTGGCCCGGAACCAAAACTGTCTTCTCTTTTCCCTATCTCCACGGCCCGGAACGGAACCAGACCTCCTACCCTCCGGATTGGTGCCGGCTCCTTGTCTCCACGACGCGAGCACACGACGACACAACAGCGGTGACGGTGGGGCGGCGTGGGGCGACCGCGGGGCAGCGCGAGGCGACCGCGACCCTACATCCTCCCCCTTCCTCGTCCTTCTCGCCGGTGATTCCCTTGCTCTCCCCTTCGTCCTCGCCCTCTCTCCCTCCTCTAGGGTTCTTGGATCTTGTCTCTAGTTCTAGTTGAGAGTCCTGGTAGTAGGATGGTGGTGATGATGATGATCAGTTCGTGGGGGTTAGAAGTGGGCGCCGATCTATCCTACTCCAGTTTGGCCTAGGTGACAGAGTCGTGTTTTTCAGTTCTTCGATCTGGAGAACTTTGACATGAGAATGCTCGTACGGCTGTCTGCTTTGTTTTCAACGTATCCTCCTCTCCTCTGTAATTACCCCAAGTACTAGTACTAGTGTGTGTGTGCAATGCAAAGCATGTGGCTCTGCTTTCTTCTGCTCGCCTCAAAATATTCTTGAAGGTTGTTTATATGGGAGAAGGGAAGGGACGGGACAGCAACAGGAAAGGCCATCTCTCTCCACAAGCTCCTTGCCTGCCTGAAATTTGACTATTTGAGCTGCTGGTACTGCCTGCCTCCTTGCATTTCGTGGTTCGCTTCCCTTAAGATCTGAAGACGACGAACCCACAGTTTTAGCATTGTCTTGCGTCTAGTGATCTGCATTCGTAGTACTGCTTCGCCGCAAGTGGAGTTTTATTTTTTCCCCTTTCAGTTACTGCACCTGCAGGTTGAATCGAGACCTTGGCGCAAGTGGCAGAGGTTACGATGTTTTTTTTCCAATAAAAAAATATCACCTTCCAAAGCTGTTTGCATTGTACCAAATTGCATGCAATTGTCTCGACTGTTACCCTGCTAGCTCAGAAATTTGTTGGGCTTCAGTTTACTTGTTCCTTATAAACAATCTACTATCTTTTACAAAGTGAGTTCAGCAGAACGTATTCAGCACAAAATTGGATAAGTCAGTTATTTGCTGAATGCATGTAATGTAATGTAATATAACCTTGACTATTTTAATTGGGGCCTTAGAGTAAGCCCACGAGTTACTGGATATCAACATGGTACATGGACATGGCCACAATTTCATCCAAGCTGTACCTCCCATTTTGATGCAGTACGTACACTTTTTTTTTCAGGTGTGAATATTGTACAACCCTTGATTGATCTTATCCACTTAGATTTGAGTGTCGGACTTAGCACAAGTGAAGTCCTTATTTATGACTATTTATCCTTATAATGGTTCCTCATATGATTACATGCTGCCATCAGGATACACTTTATTATCTCCCAATAAAGTGTAGTTCAGTGGCTGGTTACGAGCGGCAGAGTAGTTGTTTCTTTACATGCTTTCAATTGGCTGTTAGTTTCTTTGTCAGTAGTTTAGTTTTACAGTAGTGCAGCTTAGTCATCAGCTAGAACAGTGCAACTTGGACAAACAGTACAGTTTAGTCATACATTTTACATGATTTCAAAATGCTACTTGTAATGTGAATTCACTCATACTGACTAAGTGTCCTTGTCTTATTTCTCTGCTGTTTGTATTGTAGCTACACCATCAAGTTTTCTTTGTATTATTTTGACTGCTATAAGAATTGTTCCTGTATGCAGTAGTCTCCTTGTCTGAGGTTTTCAATGATCTCACTAGAATTACTTAGATGTAATGGTGGGTTTAGTTACTGAATCTTTTGTGTTGTTTCTTTAGAGCTAGCTAGTTCAGTTTCACCATATGGTTTCTTGTTACTTGTATTATTATCTAGACGATGTCTTGATTTGTCAAATGGTTTCTTGTTAGTTGTAGATCTCTCCAGCACCATTTAGAGTTGGGGAAGGTGAACCTCCGCCTTCTTGGTATCCGGTACCAACTCCAGAAGGTACTCCAGAAGCTTCTATATGATTATAAGTTTATATATGCTTCTATATGACTACAAAATTATATGCTTCAGTTCTACAATGCGTCTCTCACTGCGAGATCGTATTAGAAAGAGGAGGGAGGAAGAAGACGATGACATGATGCTATTTATTTTCCCCGCCTTATATCTTATGAGTTCTACTAAAGGGGGGGGGAGAAGAAATGCCATACTTCGGAAGAAACAGGCGAGGTTAAAGTTCATAGACTACTCGAGGGATATGTCAAGAACTGTCAAGTTGCATTTAGGATGGAACCACACATCTTTAGAGAATTGGCAACTTATCTTAGAAGGAAAAGGCTTGTTGTTGATACTAGGATCACTGTGGAGGAGAAGTTGGGTTTCTTCCTATACATGTTAAGTCACAACGCCTCGTATGAGGATCTCCAAGTATTCTTTGGGCACAACAATGACACCTTCCATCATCACATCAACCACTTCTTCAAGGTGGTCATTCCCACACTCTCTCGCCATTACCTTCAAACTCCCGATCCTAATCAAGTGCATCAAAAAATCCAAGACAATCCTAAATTCTATCCATTTTTTAAGAATTGTCTAGGTGCCATAGATGGAACTCATATTCCCTGTTACTGCTAGTAATTATTTATACTTCACCTATCTGCCTGGAACTGTTTAAGTTCCTTTCCGTTGCTCCTCAAGTGAGCTCTTCAATTTGGCATCGAGTACTACTATATAGTTGTTAGTTCTAAACAACAGTACATGCCTGCTACTTTCAGACTTAAATACATGTACATATGTATCTACTGCTATACTAGTATAAATTCCTTGTGTTATGCATACACTTTTGATCACTACTTTTTCTTTGTAACTTGGGAGTAGTTGAGTGGACTAGTTAGGAGATTCTTGGGATCTGGGCTTGCTTTATTCTCTTCTAGACAAGCAAAGCAATTACAGAGATAGAAAGATGGAGGAGAAAGGAAAGTGGGCAGTGTACTGATGAAACCAGTGTACTGATGAAACCAAAACAAAAATCACAAGAAGCTTTGCAGCATTTTTATCTGTCTTATCCTGTTGCCTCCTCTACTTTGCAGATGCATGAACTTTTGAAATAGCACACTATTAATGGTTGTCTCTGCAGTCTGCACAAGGTCCCTTCTGTAACACCCCGGTGTTATGCCTGCATCTAGTCACTGCAAATCATACATATCGTGCATCATCAAGCATCCTAATCATACATGCCTAATCATGTAAATAACAATTGAAACACTGCTTCGAAACATTTGAAACATGTGTGAAACCTGAATGTTGCATACACCTGTTTAAGAGTTGTTTTGCCCTGATTTTGCTTGTTAGGTTAGTGAAACATGTTTGGCTACTATTGTAAATCATCTAGCAATGTTTAGTTTAATTTTTGGAGCAAAGTTTGTATTCAAATTAATTTAAAAATTTGGCTTCAAAAATAAATTCTCAAAAATTAGGGTTTTGAGTTAAACGTGGACTTTGACCTTACAATTCAAAATCTAGAAAGAATTTGGCTATGGTCATAAAAGCAAAGTTGTCGAAAATTAAATTCTAATCAACTTTCATTTTTGGTACATTGTCAAAAGATGTCATTTTCTTGCTCAAAATAATATTTGAAAGATGGCATTTAAAAATTCCTTGAAAATACAAATGAAAAAGGCTTTTCCCTCCTTCGCGGGCCGTCGCCTCACTTCTGGCCCACGACCGAAGTTGGCCCAGCCAGCCTCCCACGCGTGCCTCGCCTCGCTCAGCCCAGCCCAGCCTTGCAACACTGCCTCCTTCACCTCACATGCCGCTGACGACCACACACACACCACAGGCGTCCCGACCATGGCAGAGCTTGCTTCGCACCAGGCGACCATCATTGTCGTCGTCGCCCGCCACAAGGCGGCAACCACGGCTTGAACCAGCACCCATGCGCCGCCTTCACCTACCCAAAGCAGTGCGCTCATTGGCTCATTCCTCACATGCCTCTCCTCTCCGCCAGAGCTGCGCCCAGCAGCTCTTGCCTCTCGCACACAAGCCTCACCACGGCGAAATCCGCCGTGGCTCCTCCACCTCGGCCAACAATCATGCGCCCTCAGCTCCGCCTCGCCCTCCTTCAAGTCGCGCTCGCGTTTGCGCCGCCTGCCGAGCTCAGGTAGAGCCGTCTCGGCCTCGCCATCACGCGGCCATGGCGCCACTGCGTGCTCGATCGCCATGGAAGGCCTTCCTTCTTCTCTCCAAATTTCGCTTAGCTACCATACCGCATTCGCCATCTTCTCGCATCATCACGCCCCTAGCTTCGCCTTGCCGTGGCGGAGATGGCCACGCCTGTGGCCGAGCAGCACTGTCAAACAAGCAGCCAGCCAGCGTAGAGTCGCTCGACCGAGCCAGCCGGTAGTGGGCGGCGCTGCCGGGCGGCCTTCCCCTCCTTGCTTGCGCTCGGGCCACGCAGGCGAAAGCAGTCGTGGGCCGCCTAATCCGTTCGGGCCGGCCCAGTAGCAGTAGGATAAATTGTTTTCAATTTATTCTTTATTACTTAAAAATAGAAATGGTTTAAAAAATGTTTGGATACTCAAATTTGCTCCAAATCTATTGAAATAAATTTATCTAGGTTCCTTATCATCAGATCTACTTGGAAAAATTATTGCATATCATTTTTTAGATACTTTGCTGTAGAATTTTATTTAATCATGTATATTGCTGATAACTTGAAAAATATGTAGAAAAATCTATAGGCTTCAGAAAAATATGATTCCAAGTTTGTTAATCTTCTTATGTCATGTACTTCCTAGGAAAAATATGTTTCATGCATGTGCTGTGGGAAAATTTTGAGGTGTAGTTCAAGTGCCTTTAATGGCTGATTTTTGTTATTTTAGTTAGAGAGCAAACTTTGTATAAAACATGCATGTGATAATTTTTGTACAGTCATTGTATGCTATGAAGAACCTAGGAAAAATACTAACTCTGTTGTTTGACACTTTTCACAGTTCAAAGTATTTTTATGTTCATAATCCTGCCATGCCTTGTCATTTTTGTGTAGACTATTTTACTTATCCAAACGCCATGAAAATTTTATGGTAGTCTACTTAGAGTAGTACTATGCTACTGTAATTTTCTTAGATTTTTATAAGCACCAGAAATATAGGTTGCTGTTGTAGCCCTAGTTTAAAATGAAATAAAATAATCCTCTTTAATGCAAGTTAGTTAATAATGTTAGCTTTGGTGAATCTTTGAAGCATTTAATAAGATGTGTTGACTTAACATATTAGTAGTAGAAGAGAATGCAGTAGATGACATGTGCTTGTAGTATATTTTCTTAGATGATGTTGACTACCTTGCATTCAAACATATCCATTGTATTCATCTCATCCGATGCACCGATTGCATAAGCACTTATGCACATTGCATCATCTGAGATCGCAAACCGAGAACCCAAATCGTCATACCCGAGGAGCCCGAGGAACAGTTCTAGGTGCAACCGTAGGAAGTGCCAAAGTTTAGCGAGGAGGACGTTGAGGAACTTCCGAGTGCCCCGATCACCGTCCGAAGTTCCTTGAGAGAGGCAAGCCCCGAGCATTTTTCTCCGGTTTGCAATTATTAATTCAATGCTTTACTTTAATTGATGCATTACGTTTAGGAGTTGTTTGCAACCGTTGCTTTGCATTATACCTTGTTTACCTTTGTTATACTATATCCTTGTTACCACCGGTATCCGCAGTCGAGTCAATGCTTAGCTGGCTTAGACCGGTAGAAGTCGGGTGATTTCCTGTCACCTGCTAGCTATAGGTGGTTACCTGGATCTGCTTGGATGACTAGGTATAACTAAGTGTTAAATGAACCGAGAACCCAGTCGTCATACCCGAGGAGCCCGAGGAACAATTCGAGGTGCAGCCGCAGGAAGTGCCAGAAGCCGACGAGGAGGACGTTGAGGAACTTCCGGAGTGCCCCGATCACCGTCCGAGCTCCTTCGAGAGAGGCAAGCCCCGGAGCATTTTTCTCCCGGTTTGCAATTATTAATTCAATGCTTTACTTTAATTGATGCATTACGTTTAGGAGTTGTTTGCAACCGTTGCTGCATTATACCTTGTTTACCTTTGTTATACTATATCCTTGTTACCCCGGTATCCGCAATGATCGAGTCAATGCTTAGCCGGGCTTAGACCGGTAGAAGTCGGGTGATTTCCACCGCGAGCTATAGGTGGTTACCGGATCTGCTTGGATGACTATGAAGTCATGGTATAACTAAGTGTTAAATGAAGTTGAGACCGGACGGAGACTTGCAGAGTTTTGGACTGTAGTGTTTCCGTCTGTGTCGATTAAGGACCGACCGTTGTTGGGCCTCGAGTCATGTTGAATGCATGCCTTACGTTTAGCTGGCCGGATAAAGTACCTTCCGACCGCGAAGCTGGGAGATTTTTCGGGCCGAGTAGATTGCCCGCAGCGCACTGTGCCGGAGCAGGTGTGGTAGGACACGGGGGTGAGATGATAAGACCAAAGTGCGGTGGTCGGCCCCGGTACATGTGGTTCTGGCAAACTCGAGATACCGGAAAGTTGACTTTCGGTGATCAATATCTCACTTTAGCGGGTGAGTGAGGTTTGTGTAAGGAATAAATCACCACCGGTTAGGAATCGATTCGAATCGCCATCGCTCCTGGATAGTGAGCACTTGACTTGAGTTACTTCATCGTAGTAAATGTTTATGGAACACTTGGACAGTTATAGTGAATATGACAGTATGGAAGTTGTTTAAATGATCATTGGTTATCATTATCTGCTTAATCATATGTGTGCTCTAGTATAGGTGCAAATCTAGTCGACAGGTTAATAATAATTAACTTGACAATAATGCTTTTAGAAAGGTTCTTGAAATGCTAAAAATGCTTCTTTTGCAAATGAGTCAGCTACACTACTATAAAGCCTTCATAATCCTTGGTGTCATTTATTTTCGGTTATGTCGGGTAAGTCTAGCTGAGTACCTTCTCGTACTCAGGGTTTTATTCCCACTTGTTGCGTGATGGGCGGATGTATTACGACTCATCAGATCAACTGCCTTTATCCTCGCGATGGGTGATGCTTAGGACCATGGGCATGGTCATTGCTTACGCCTCGTCTAATGCTTTTGTTGGAGATGATCATTCACTGGCACTGTATTTAAACTCCGTGTGAGTGTGTGTGTGGTTTGAACAAATGACTTCCGCTACTTTTATTCGAACTTGTTTTGTAATAACTATGTTTAAACTCTGATGTATCTGAGATGCAAACTTTTATGTAATATGTGATGGTGACCGCTAAACTTATTACGATCTTGGCTGGAATGGAAATTGGTTTGAAATCCTTCGTGATTTCACGGACTACCGGGTTATACGGGCTTAAGTTTGCTAAATCGTCTGCTCTGGCGGATGATTTTCTTACTTAATTTTGTATAATTGGTCGGTTCTATTATACCTGGCATCAGAGCATGGTTTAGCGTGTTACTGTTCACAAGTGTATTTAAAACAAAAAGGCATTTGAAAAATGTGATTTCCAAACTATAAAGTGTGCCAGTGGTCATATCCTTTATGCCCAGTTAAGGACTCTAGGTGGCTTAATTAAGTACTGACTTGGGGTTTTTGCATCATATTTCTCTTTCGTCGCTCATACGGCATGCTATTGTATGAGTGCCACTTGTTTGAGTGGTAATGTATGGATCAATTGCCTCTACGCCTCGGTAAGTGTGAGTTGTGAGAGCAGGATCGGATACACCGCCGATCTAGGGTGAATGCTTATATGATGCTGGAGTAATTACATGTTCTACGCATGTTTTACAAAGGTATCTCATGTATGGGTCTTCCGTCTGTGGAGGCGATGCCGTCAATAGGACGATGGTTCGGGTAGTTACTACCGTTGTACACGTGTCACCGGGATTCGTGTAGAGCGTGTAGATAAAACTTTCTTTGCTTTTATGCATTCATTGGGAATTGGGCTGAAATGAATCTTCCTGCAGTACATAACAACGCTTATCGTGTAGAACGTATTAGCTACGTATTTGAGAGATCGTTTGTATGCCACCGAATTCGTCGTTAAAAATTATTTATTCCTAAGTTTGTGAGAACGTACGGCACATACATACATCATGTTACTTGTGCATTTCATTCATGTCATGCATTCCTCCCCTTATAAATTGATTATCTCAATTTGATAAAAGTTGTATCACCTAAAATATGTTTCCCCAAGGTAATAAAAGAACTTTTGCTACAGATGGCCCGCACGAAGCAGACCGCCCGTAAGTCCACCGGAGGAAGAGCACCTCGACGTCCGTTGGCCCTGAGGGAGCACCGCACCATGGACACCTTCTTGAGCGAGTTTGGCATGCCGACTTTGCTTTGGAGAGTGCTCCATGATGTGGGGTACCCAGAGGGTCAAGAGCCGGTGTACTCTTGGAATGAGAACCAGTTAGCAGAGGATGGACTCGCAGTGGTGGAGATCACGGTTCCTGCTCTCGGTGATCCTCCAGATTGGGATGGTTGGCATTTGGAGTTTGAGGGTCGCACTCCAGCTGAGGGTGCAGAGGGAGCAGCCTTCCGTGTCATCAGGGACATTATGAGCAGATTTCCCAGTGAGCTTGCAGCAGCTCTAGCTGGCACTTTTCCTAGGGATGATCCTCGTGATGCCATTTGGGTTCACCTCGTGGAAGTGCCACAGTCGAGAGGTCCAAATTGAAGGACAAAGCTAGCGACAACCGTGCAATGAGTGCTATGTTCGCCTCCATCATCGAGCGTATGAGGGTCTCGAGAGTACCTACTGGACTTTGACTGGCTTGCGTGAGTGAGGATAAGCTCAATGGGAGAAAGCGAAGAAGAGATGTGCATGCATGCTATAGCTAGCTTGCAGGAGCAGTTGGCTGATATGAACTTACAGCGAGATCAGGCGGTTGAGAGAGGCGATAGAGCTATGCAACGGGTGCATACGTTGACTCAAGCCAACAACAATGCAGACCGCATGATTGGATAGTTGGTGCAGGAAAGGAATGAAGCCTGGGACGAGAGAAACCTTCTGCGACAGAGGGTCGATGAGCTAGAGGAATACAACGGCAACCTGCACGAGGAGTTTCACGCGCTCTACAATGGGGTTGGCCCATATGCTCCACCAGACGCCGCTGGCATGGATATCGACGACAACAACCAGGACAAGCCTGTAGTTTCACCTGGGGGCGATGGTGACGTCTTCGATCCCGACGATGGCCCCGAGGAGTAGGCTAGTTGCCTTGCGCTAGTATCTAGGTCCTGTCGCAACGACCTTTCTTTTGTTGGCATGTATCCTATTGTATGTTGCTTTGAACGTATGAGACTTGGCATATGGTTGGAACTTGATTTAGAATGCGATATCTGAACGCATAAAAAGTCCAGTGTATGTATGCTGACAATTGGATTGTATGTACGCGATGTTTGTCGTTGAAGTAATTTGATTAAGTGTTGTTGTTTTAATTGGGATGCGATTGTTGTGCCTCTGTTTTATTGTATGAATTTATTCTCTCTAGTAAATTCAGTACGGCATAATTTTTTCTTCACTCGCAATTATTACAGCTTCACTCAATCATTACTTGTTGCTGAAATATGCAGATGACAAACACTCGCCGAACCACGTATGAGGCTGCTGAGACCGGTGCTAACGGTGCGGGGACCGGTGGTGGTGGAAACCACGGCAACAACAATGAACCTCCCCATGAACCGCATTTGCCACCTCCTCCCCCGTTTACCCCCGAGATGTTCCTCGCACAGCTGCTCGGGAGTCAGCGCAACGTGGAACAATCCCAGAAGAACATGGAGCATTTTCTGCGCACCATCGCCAACAACGTTCAACGTGGTAACAATCAAGGTGGTGGCATGGGAGTGAACCAATATAGCAGCTTCAAAGATTTCATAGACACCAGGCCGCCAGTATTCAAGGAAGCAACAGAGCCACTCGATGCTGAGGAATGGATCAACACGATGGAAGATAAATTCCGTGTGTTGAGTATGACTGAGGTTCTGAAAACGGAGTATGCCACACTTCAATTGCAGGGACCGGCGGGAATGTGGTGGAAGCACCATCGCACCACCTTCCCTCCAAATGCTCAGATTTCTCGGAGAGAGTTTGCTGAGGCCTTCCGTGGAGTCTATGTTCCACCCGGGCTGACCGAGATGAAGTTGGGAGAGTTTCTGGCGTTGAACCAGGGCACCAAGACCGTGACGCAATATTTGCATGCCTTCAATAACTTGTGTCGCTATGCTCCCGACATGGTTGACACAGATGCTAAAAGAATAGCCAGTTTCAAGAGGGGACTCAATCCAAAAATGATGAAGCATGTTGGTACCAACAACCGCGTCGATTCAATGACTTCATCAAATGATCGCGAAGCGTGAGAAGAATAACAACGCCAAAGACATGCAGCCAAGACACACAAAGAGCCCTTGAAGGTGGTCCGTCGCAAGCTAGAGCACCTATGGGAGGTCGTCCTCCATATCGCCCATCGGCACTGGCGCTAGGTTCCGCCACCTCAAAGAAAGAAGTCGTAATTTCACATGTACCCGAGAAGCCTTACAAGATGGCGGTGTAGTCCAACAAAGCGGCCCATAATCTGCGGTACAAGGCGCCTTCAAGGGAATCAGGATCTCGCCGGACACGATGAGGGGATCTGCTATAAACTGTGATCAACCCGGCCATTTTTCGAGGTTTTGTCTGCATACCGCCAAGAAGAAGCGGCAGACTTATAATGCTAGAGTGCATAGTACAACAATGGATGAAATTCACGAGGAGAGCCCACATCGCTGGTAAGTTTCACATCAACGAAAAAACCTCATGCTTGTTCTATTTGATTCTGGATTATCGCATTCTTTTATGAGTCAAGCATTTGCACAGAAACATGAACAACTATACATAGAATTGGGTTATGGTTACCGTATAAGTTCAGCAGGGGCTGATGTTTTGACCAGCCGGATGGTTCGAGAGGCAACCCTTGAATTAGGTAGCAGGAAGTTCCGGGTGAACTTAATAGTTATGCCTGGATTAGTGTTGGATGTCATTATAGGGATGAATTGGATGAAGGATTGGGGAGCAGTCATAGATACTGGAAGTCGAGTACTTACCCTTAAGGATCCCCTAGGTGAGGGTACTTTCCAAGTACCATTGCCTCGGAGAACAGACCTTATAAGTGTTACATGTGTTACGGCAGTCATTCCTATTCATCAGATTCCGGTAGTGTGTGAATTTCCAGATGTATTCCCGGATGAGCTACCTGGTCTTCCGCCGGATAGGGAGATTGAGTTTGGAATTGAGTTAGTCCCCGAAACAGCTCCGATTTCAAGGAGACCATATCGGATGCCTCCAGATGAACTAGCTGAGCTGAAGAAGCAGTTAGAAGATTTATCAAAAAAGGGGTTTATACGGCCAAGCAAGTCTGAATGGGGATGTCCCGCTTTGTTTGTGAAGAAGAAGAAAGAGGGCACGTTGAGAATGTGCGTAGATTACAGGCCACTCAACGCTGTGACCATAAAGAATAAGTATCCCTTGCCTCATATTGATGTTCTGTTTGACCAATTATCCAAGGCCAAGGTGTTCTCAAAAATAGATTTGAGATCCGGTTATCATCAAATCAAGATTAGGCCACAGGATATACCGAAAACTGCATTTTCCACCAGATACGGGTTGTATGAGTATCTTGTCATGTCCTTCGGCTTGACAAATGCTCCTGCATACTTTATGTTTTTGAGGAATACAGTTTTCATGCCAGAATTGGATAAGTTTGTGGTAGTGTTCATCGATGACATTCTGGTGTACTCTGAGAACGAGAAAGATTATGAAGAGCATCTGAGAACTGTCTTGACCAGACTTAGGGATCATCAACTGTATGCTAAG
Organism: Miscanthus lutarioriparius; assembly: GCA_904845875.1. Lineage (NCBI taxonomy): Eukaryota > Viridiplantae > Streptophyta > Magnoliopsida > Poales > Poaceae > Miscanthus > Miscanthus lutarioriparius. The sequence continues at coordinate 111,489,196 of CAJGYO010000006.1, forward strand.
TTTAGCAAATGTGAATTCTGGTTGAAGGAAGTTCCTTTCCTTGGTCACATTCTGTCAGAAAATGGAGTTTCAGTCGATCCAAGTAAGGTGCAAGAAGTTATGAATTAGAAAGCACCGACCACAGTTCCTGAGATTAGGAGTTTCTTAGGATTAGCCGGTTATTACAGTCGCTTTATACCATATTTCTCGAAGATTGCCAAACCGATGACGAGTCTTCTACAGAAGGATCACAAGTTTGTGTGGACAGAGGAGTGTGAAGCAGCTTTCCACACCTTGCGGAAACTGTTGACCACTGCTCCTGTTCTAGCACAACCAGATATCGAGAAACCATTTGATGTGTTTTGCGACGCATCGAAGACTGGATTGGGCTATGTTCTTATGCAATAAAGGAGAGTCATTGCTTATGCATCACGTTAATTGAGAAAGCACGAGGTCAACTATCCAACACATGATCTTGAACTTGCTGCAGTTGTGCACACTCTAAAAATTTGGAGACATTACCTACTTGGTAATGTGTGCAACATTTTCATAGATCACAAGAGTCTTAAGTACATCTTTACCCAACCAGAGCTAAACATGAGACAGCGCAGATGGTTGGAATTGATCAAGGATTACAACTTGAATGTGCAATATCATCCTGGAAAAGCCAATGTAGTGGCAGATGCTTTAAGCAGAAAGTCACATTACTTGAATGTGCAACCATTACTTGAAGATGGGTTCGATCTAATGTATCCTGCTGTGTTATATAGTATTTAGATTAGTTGCTCTTTGGAGAGTAAGATAATAGAAGGCCAGAAAACCGACAAGGGCATATTCCACATCAAAGAGAAAATAAAAGAAAAGCCGTCTCAACACTTTAAAGTGGATGAACAGGGCGTGTTGTGGTTTGACAACCGTCTTGTGGTTCCCAAGGATCGAGAGCTTAGGAATAAACTCATGGATGAAGCTCACCTTTCTAAGCTCTCTATCCATCCCGGAAGTAGTAAGATGTATCAAGAACTAAGATCTCGTTATTGGTGGACCAAAATGAAGAAAGAAATTACAGCATATGTTGTCAGATGTGACACATGTTGTCGAGTGAAAGCCATTCACATGAAACCTGCTGGTATATTGCAACCCTTGTCCGTCCCTAGTTGGAAGTGGGACGATATAAGTATGGATTTTATCACGGATTTGCCCACTACTCAAAAAGAACATGATTCGATTTGGGTAATTGTGGACCGTCTTACCAAGACCACTCATTTCTTGCCTGTCAAAACAGATTATCGATCACCTCAATATGCCGAGAAGTATATCACAGAAATTGTGAGGTTGCATGGTATACCAAAGACCATAGTATCTGATAGAGGCTCACAGTTCACGGCTCACTTCTGGGAACATTTACATAAAGGCTTAGGAACTAGTTTGATTCGAAGTACCGCTTATCATCCTCAGATAGATGGTCAGACTGAACGAGTGAATGTTGTTTTGGAGGATATGTTAAGAGCCTATGTATTGTCTTCTAAGGGATCATGGGAATCATGGTTACCATTGGCTGAGTTTTCTTATAATAATAGTTATCAAGAAAGCATCAAGATGGCTCCATTCGAAGCTTTATATGGCAGAAAATGTAGAACACCATTAAATTGGGTCGAGCCTGGCGACAGAAGGTATTATGGCATTGACTTTGTAGAAGAAGCCAAGAAGAGAGTTCAGATTATTCAGCAGAATATGAAAGCGGCCCAATCACGTCAGAAAAGTTATGCAGACAGAAGAAGGAGACCCCTTGTGTTTGAAGTTGGTGACTAGGTTTATCTGAAAGTCACGCCGATGGAGAAGAAAAGGTTTGGAGTCCGAAGAAAGCTTGCCGCAAGATTCGTAGGACCATACAAGATCTTGGAACAAAGAGGTCCGGTAGCCTACAAGTTAGAGTTACCTGAGACAATGAGTACCATTTTTCTAGTTTTCCATGTATCACATCTCAAGAAATGTTTGCGTGTTCCGGAGGAAAGAATAAAACCTCGAGGTATCCAACTCAAATCAGATTTGGTGTATCGTGAGCAACCAGTCCGGGTGTTAGACACTAAGGAACGTGCTACTCGGAATAGTGTGGTGAAAACATACAAGATACAGTGGGATCATCATGATGAGGGAGATGCAACTTGGGAAACGGGAGAGTATCTACAAAAAGCTTATGAAGATTTCTATAACAAATGGTTCGTAACCCAAATCTCGGGACGAGATTTTTATAAGGGGGGAGGGCTGTAACACCCCGATGTTATGCCTGCATCTAGTCACTGCAAATCATACATATCGTGCATCATCAAGCATCCTAATCATACATGCCTAATCATGTAAATAACAATTGAAACACTGCTTCGAAACATTTGAAACATGTGTGAAACCTGAATGTTGCATACACCTGTTTAAGAGTTGTTTTGCCCTGATTTTGCTTGCTAGGTTAGTGAAACATGTTTGGCTACTATTGTAAATCATCTAGCAATGTTTAGTTCAATTTTTGGAGCAAAGTTTGTATTCAAATTAATTCAAAATTTTGGCTTCAAAAATAAATTCCCAAAAATTAGGGTTTTGAGTTAAACGTGGACTTTGACCTTACAATTCAAAATTTAGAAAGAATTTGGCTGTGGTCATAAAAGCAAAGTTGTAGAAAATTAAATTCTAATCAACTTTCATTTTTGGTACATTGTCAAAAGATGTCATTTTCTTGCTCAAAATAATATTTGAAAGATGGCATTTAAAAATTCCTTGAAAATACAAATGAAAAAGGCTTTTCCCTCCTTCGCGGGCCGTCGCCTCACTTCTAGCCCACGACCGAAGTCGGCCCACCCACCCTCCCTCCAGCAGCGCCTCGCCTCGCTTCAGCCCAAATAAAATTGTCGCCCTAGCTTAGCTCCCCCACGCTTGCGCTCGACGTACGCGCACACGCAAGGTCCCGACCATGGTGAGAGCTTGCTTTCGCAGGCGTGGCGTATGCCACGTCGTCAGCCCACGGCTGAACCCGCGCCCACGCGCCCGCCTTCACCTGCCGAAGCCAGTGCGCTCGCTGGCTCATTCCACATTGCCTCTCCTCTCTCCGCCAGAGGCCGCCCGCTCCAGCTCTGCTTCGCCATGCCCAGACTGCGCACTCCAGCCAAATCATGGCTCCTCCACCTCGGCCAACAATCACGTGCCCTCGGCTCCGCCTCGCCCTCCTTCAAGTCACGCTTTCGCGTTTACGCCTTCCAAGCTCGTAGAGCCGCTCACCTCGCCATCACGCCATGGCGCGCCGTGTGTGCTTTCGCCGCCATGGAAGGCCCTTCCTTCTTTCTCCACCCCGCTTAGCTACCCCTACCACATTCGCCATCTTCTCGCGCATCACGTGTGCCGCTTAGCTTCGCCTGCCAGTGGCGGAGATGGCCGCCAAGCCTCGTGGTGACGCAGCCACACCTGCACAAGCCACAAGAAGCGCCAACAGAGCCCTCGCCTCGGCCGAAGCAGTAGTTGTGGGCGGCGCTTTCACGGGCCGTCTTCCCCCCCCTTGCGCTCAAGGCGCGCGAAAGCAATCGTGGGCCGCCTAATCCGTTCGGGCCGGCCCGGTAGCAGTAGGGTAAATTGTTTTCAATTTATTCTTTATTACTTAAAAATAGAAATGGTTTGAAAAATATTTGGATACTCAAATTTGCTCCAAATTTGTTGAAATAAATTTATCTAGGTTCCTTATCATCAGATCTACTTGGGAAAATTATTGCATATCATTTTTTAGATACTTTGCTGTAGAATTTTATTTAATCATGTATATTGCTGATAACTTGAAAAATATGTAGAAAAATCTATAGGCTTCAGAAAAATATGATTCCAAGTTTGTTAATCTTCTTATATCATGTACTTCCTAGGAAAAATATGTTTCATGCATGTGCTGTGGGAAAATTTTGAGGTGTAGTTCAAGTGCCTTTAATGGCTGATTTTTGTTATTTTAGTTAGAGAGCAAACTTTGTATAAAACATGCATGTGATAATTTTTGTACAGTCATTGTATGCTATGAAGAACCTAGGAAAAATACTAACTCTGTTGTTTGAAACTTTCACAGTTCAAAGTATTTTTATGTTCATAATCCTGCCATGCCTTGTCATTTTTGTGTAGACTATTTTACTTATCCAAACGCCATGAAAATTTTATGGTAGTCTACTTAGAGTAGTACTATGCTACTGTAATTTTCTTAGATTTTTATAAGCACCAGAAATATAGGTTGCTGTTGTAGCCCTAGTTTAAAATGAAATAAAATAATCCTCTTTAATGCAAGTTAGTTAATAATGTTAGCTTTGGTGTATCTTTGAAGCATTTAATAAGATGTGTTGACTTAACATATTAGTAGTAGAAGAGAATGCAGTAGATGACATGTGCTTGTAGTATATTTTCTTGGATGATGTTGACTACCTTGCATTCAAACATATCCATTATATTCATCTCATCCGATGCACCGATTGCATAAGCACTTATGCACATTGCATCATATAGGATTGCAAACCGAGAACCCAGTCGTCATACCCGAGGAGCCCGAGGAACAGTTCGAGGTGCAGCCGCAGGAAGTGCCAAAAGCCGACGAGGAGGACGTTGAGGAACTTCCGGAGTGCCCCGATCACCGTCCGAGCTCCTTCGAGAGAGGCAAGCCCCGGAGCATTTTTCTCCCGGTTTGCAATTATTAATTCAATGCTTTACTTTAATTGATGCATTACGTTTAGGAGTTGTTTGCAACCGTTGCTGCATTATACCTTGTTTACCTTTGTTATACTATATCCTTGTTACCCTGGTATCCGCAGTCGAGTCAATGCTTAGCTGGCTTAGACCGGTAGAAGTCGGGTGATTTCCTGTCACCTGCTAGCTATAGGTGGTTACCTGGATCTACTTGGATGACTAGGTATAACTAAGTGTTAAATGAACCGAGAACCCAGTCGTCATACCCGAGGAGCCCGAGGAACAATTCGAGGTGCGTATGCAGCAGAAGTGCCGGTCAATGAGAGGAGGACGTTGAGGAACTTCCGGAGTGCCCCGATCACCATCCGAGCTCCTTCGAGAGAGGCAAGCCCCGAAGCATTTTTCTCCCGGTTTGCAATTATTAATTCAATGCTTTACTTTAATTGATGCATTACGTTTAGGAGTTGTTTGCAACCGTTGCTGCATTATACCTTCTTTACCTTTGTTATACTATATCCTTGTTACCCTGGTATCCGCAGTCGAGTCAATGCTTAGCTGGCTTAGACCGGTAGAAGTCGGGTGATTTCTGTCACCGCGAGCTATAGGTGGTTACCGGATCTCGCTTGGATGACTATGAAGTCATGGTATAACTAAGTGTTAAATGAAGTTGAGACCGGACGGAGACTTGCGTAGTTTTGGACCGTAGTGTTTCCGTTCTGTAGACGATTAAGGACCGACCGTTGTTGGGCCTCGAGTCATGTTGAATGCATGCCTTACATTTAGGCGGCCGATAAAGTACCTTCCGACCGCTGGAAGCCGGGAGATTTTTCGGGCCGAGTAGATTGCCCATGCACCAAGACCGCGTTGGAGCGGTGTGGTAGTAGACACGGGGCGAGATGATAAGACCAAAGTGCGGTCGGTCGGCCCCGGTACATGTGGTTCCCAGCAAACTCGAGATACCGGAAAGTTGACTCGGTGATCAATATCTCACTTTAGCGGGTGAGTGAGGTTTGTGTAAGGAATAAATCACCAGCTGGTTAGGAATCGATTCGAATCGCCATCGCTCCTGGATAGTGAGCACTTGACTTGAGTTACTTCATCGTAGTAAATGTTTATGGAACACTTGGACAGTTATAGTGAATATGACAGTATGGAAGTTGTTTAAATGATCATTGGTTATCATTATCTGCTTAATCATATGTGTGCTCTAGTATAGGTGCAAATCTAGTCGACAGGTTAATAATAATTAACTTGACAATAATGCTTTTAGAAAGGTTCTTGAAATGCTAAAAATGCTTCTTTTGCAAATGAGTCAGCTACACTACTATAAAGCCTTCATAATCCTTGGTGTCATTTATTTTCGGTTATGTCGGGTAAGTCTAGCTGAGTACCTTCTCGTACTCAGGGTTTTATTCCCACTTGTTGCAGGATGGGCAGATGTATTACGGCTACTGTATCAAGTGCCTTTATCCTGTGATGAGTGATGCTTAGGACCATGGGTATGGTCATTCCTTACGTCTCGTCTAATGCTTTTGTTGGAGATGATCATTCGCTAGCACTGTATTTAAACTCCGTGTGAGTGTGTGTGTGGTTTGAACAAATGACTTCCGCTACTTTTATTCGAACTTGTTTTGTAATAACTATGTTTAAACTCTGATGTATCTGAGATGCAAACTTTTATGTAATATGTGATGGTGACCGCTAAACTTATTACGATCTTGGCTGGAATGGAAATTGGTTTGAAATCCTTCGTGATTTCACGGACTACCGGGTTATACGGGCTTAAGTTTGCTAAATCGTCTGCTCTGACGGATGATTTTCTTACTTAATTTCATATAATTGATCGGTTCTGTTACACCTTCACTCATGGAGTCCCTGTTGGTAGTGTGGGTAGTGTGCTGACATATGTTTGAGAAAAAAAGTATAGTTTGTTTGGTCAGGACTAATCTGAAGCACTATAAATAGGAGAGCAGAATAATGGAAGCAATTTTAGGCTCTGTACGTACTCTTTTATAGCTTGTCTTGGGATTTCAGTATTTTCTCTGAATATAGAAATTATTGGATTCGCTTACGCTGATCCATCTTGTATTGTTACTGAATCTTAATTGTCCATTGTAGAAAATTTAGCTGTGACATTTCCATTCACTGTCAAGAAATTTCAGTTTTTTCACTTCTCAACCAATATGCCATTTTTTTCACTTCTCAACCAATATGCAATATGCTGATCTTGTTACTGCATGTCAACCAATTTTAATTGCAGTTCTATATTTTGGATTTTTTTTGCGAGATCTTATAGTATAATTTATACTATTATCAGCTGGACTAATCCTATTTTGGTTAGGAGCTAGGGCTAATCATCTTGGGATTTTATATTTTGGAGGAATTGCAGTTCTCTAGTAGAATTTCAGTTAGGAGCTAGGGCTAATTTGATTTGTCACTGTTCTTGATTATGAATCCAAATACTATTGTCATGCCACTGGAACTGATGTTGAACTTTTTGTCTACCAGGCTTAAGTGTGCAGGAGGTCTAAGGTCTATGGTCTTCACAGATATCAACATCACTAGATAACCTAGAGTTCTTGTAACTTCTATGAGAGATTTGTGCTTCTGTCAGTTCAAACTCTATTTTGTCTTGATCAAGACCGAAAGGATGATGCTTATTGATCAAGACTCTATTTTTTTTTGCTACTTGTCTGCTACTTCTCCATCATTTCAATCCCTTGCTTTTCATGCATGTAGATAAATGTTTACTGTCAAGTTGATGTCAAACAAGCTGCTAATGTATACTATCAAGTTGCTGTCAAACAAGTGTTTATGTCAAGTTGTAATTGTTGACCCTGTTGAGCTGCTCTTTACAACCACAATGCTGCTTTTAATCTATAGGGAAGAAAAACAGCCACAGCCTGCGGTGGCAGTGGCTGTAAAGGGCAGCTAAATAGGAACCGAACCCTGTAATCATTCCTGGCTGAAACGAACGGCAGTTGCACCAGCTCCGTGACAATTAATTCCTGGTTGTGTATCCGAGCCTGGAATGAGTGACACACCTGGATCCACCGTATCCAGGCCTGGAAAGTTTCAGGGCCAGGAACAGAACCCAAGCAAACGAACGAGGCCTTAGTGTGGCTCTACAATTTCCAAGAAATCAGACTATCAGGGCTGCTTTTAAGTGATATCTTCTCAATAACAGGGGAACTATAGTGATTAATATAGAAATGAATGCTGACTACAGTTAGCAAGATTCTTTTGAGATAAAGGATTTATTCCAATAAGGTTCCAGCCTCTGCATCAAGTAGGGACGAACAGCTAGCAAGGTGTGACTTGCAAACATATTCAAGTTAGCAAACTGTACTAGAGTGCACCTCAATCACTTACAAACCTCAAATCTCCTCACGCAAGTTTGTGTCTCCACATCCAGGATAGAGACTACATTATCTGAAGCTGTTGCAAGATATCCTCCATAACGTGGTTGGAATCTCAGCTGGGTCGAACCTCCCTACAAAAGGTATAGCATACATAAAAATCATCTTACTACAATTGCCGTACAGCTCTCTACATGTTCAAGAAAAAAAAAATAGAAAAGCACAGGAGATAGTATTATCGCATTTGAGACAAGTTGCTGATTGTGCCTGGTGATAACTTACTCTTTTTTTACAGCATGCTATTCACTACAGTATACACCATATATTACCAATGCTTGCTACCATCATACAAGTCGATGTGATATTAAATGGCTACTGTATTTAACAGGTTGCTACTCAGGTGGACAACTCTTTTTTTGTGTTCACAACAAGAAGAAAATTAGAAGGGCGGGGCTGGTGCAGGTGGCAGAGTCTTACCGCCTGTGACCGGAAGGTCCTGGGTTCGAGTCGCGGTCTCCTCGCATTGCACAGGCGAGGGTAAGGCTTGCCACTGACACCCTTCCCCAGACCCCGCACAGAGCGGGAGCTCTATGCGCTGGGTACGCGCAACAAGAAGAAAATTACATGTCTGACAATAAACTAAGTCAAGCTGAGAAACCTTGAAATATCCGACAACATTTCCATGCTTGATGCTCCAGAATCGCATCTCATTGTCCCCATCACAAGAACAAATGAGGTCATCCTTGTTTGGGTGGAAATCAAGTGACATAACAGATGCTGAGTGCCCAGTGAATGTACGAATTGAATAACCATGCTGCAAAAATCAATTCCACGGAATTAACTGAGATATAGAAAACTGAAAAGCAGTAAAATGCAAACATACTTTGCTGCAATTACAGCTTTGAAGAAAATAAGGGCAGACATCTCTCATGTAGCCAAATGTTTAGAATTATCATGCATGATGCACATCACCTATTGACTACATTTCATATCAAGGAACGGATGCTATGGGCCTTCACAGAATACAATCATGAACAGGGGTTGCTAACTGCTTTCTTTGAGGCTTCACACCATAATCAAATACACATATTTTCAGTGGCAAAGGGCAATGTAAGGCCTCCCTGGATTTCAAAATAAAAATGAGCAATGCAAAATATCATTGAATGTTACTGGCAGAGGTATTAATTGACAGATATGTGAAGCATGAACTGCAGAGGAAAGAACCTAGAGCTAGAAAGAAAATAAATGCAATGACAAATATTAGTATGTGTTAATTGACAGTTGTGCAATGCAGCATGGTGAAACACACGTCACCTGACATAAGGACATGATCACGTGGGAAAAAAGGGCAGGAAAACATGGTGAAGTACAAGCAAGCCCCGATGAGGCAAGTAATAATCAAGATTGTAGAGAGGTAATGCACCGCACACCCAATAAGGGGGGGTGGCCTTTCATATATATAGCCGAGAAGGCTTGGAGTACAAGTAATATGAAGTACAATACAAGTCAGGCTATACATATCTATTTATATCTCTAATACCCGCCCATGATGCAGCTGGAGGAGGATCTCGACGCAAAGATCGGACCTAAAATCAAGAAACAATCTGTGACAGTGCAAGCCTTTGGTCATAATGTCCGCGAACTGGTGGGATGAAGGGACATGGAGGACCCGAACCTGTCCTAGAGCAACCTTGTCGCGAACAAAATGAATGTCAATCTCTATATGCTTCGTGCGGCGATGATGAACAGGATTACCCGTCATGTAGACTGCACTGACATTGTCACAGTATACAATCATCGCCGAAGTAAGAGGAGTGTGAAGCTCCTGAAGTAGCTGATGAAACCAACAAGTCTCAAAGAACAAAGATGGGCGACAAAGACAATGATTCACTTCCTTGCGGCTGAACGAAAATCAGAAGTCTCGCCGCTTGGAGGACCAAGACACTAGATTGTCACCAAGAAAGACACAAGATCTGAGACGTGACCGCCGAGAATCCGGACAGCCCAAATTTCAATCAAAGATCCGAAAGTATGCCGTGAGAGTGTCAAGAGACCCGGTACCGAGGTGAAGACCGTAGACAAAGGTACCCTTGACGTATTGCAAAATCCGCTGAGCGGCGCCGGATGAGGTTCATGCGAGAATGCATAAAGAGACAGAACCACTTTGAATCGCATAGGCAATGTCGGGACGAGTCAATGTGAGGTATCAGAAACCGCGGCGAGACTCGGTATTGTGTTGGATCGGCAAATCGGTGAGCCATCGCGGTGGTACGCTTTAAGCGCGATGCATCGATCGGGGTGGTCAGAGAGTGACACTCAATCATACCAGCCCATTGAGAAGATCAATCGATATCGCTTGCACTGTGATGAGAAAAGGCCGTCAGCAGAACGAGTGACAGAAATCCCGAGAAAATGATGAAGGTCCCCGAGATCAGTCATGGCGAATTCTGAGCTAAGGCGCTCAGTAATATGTCGAAGAAGAGCAAAGAGGATGCCGTGAGGACAATGTCGTCGACGTAAAGCAACAGTAAGCAACACTGGTGCCCTCCTTGAACACAAAAAAAGAGAAGTATCTCGACAATCGAGCGACGAAGCCCAAAGGTCCGAATGAAGGTAGCGAATCGATGGTGCCATGCCCGAGGTGCCTGCTTGAGCCCATACAAAGACTTCTGTAACAAGCAGACATGGTCGAGGTCTGCGCAAAATGGTCGACGAATCCAAGTGGTCTGCCGGGCGATAAAACAATCTCATTCAGATGACCATGAAGAAAGGCGTTCTTGACATCCAACTGATGAATTGGCAAGGCACGAGACGCAAAGAATGCCGAGAACAACCCGAATCGTTCTTTGGCTTAACAACCGGATCGAAGTCTCTTCGTAGTCGATGCCATACTGCTGAGAAAATCCTCGAACAACCCATCGAGCTTTGTGACGAGCAAGAGAGCCATCAGAGTGATACTTATGCTTGAAGATCCACTTGCCGGAAACAATGTTGGCACGAGGAGGCCGTGGTACGAGTCGCCAAGTGCCATTGTCAACAAGTGCCTTGTATTCATCCACCATTGCAGCCCGCCAATTTGGATCAGCAAGAGCGCTGCGATAATTGGTAGGAAGCGGTGAGGCATGCGTGGCGGAGTAAGTCGAGCAATCCGGCGAGGCGGAGCATTCGATCTGTTCTTGCGTGTCACACGGGCGCAATGGAGCAAAGCAGGACCGCTCAGTCGTGAGCCGGCTGAGGCGCCGGTGGAGGAGGCGTGACCTGTGCCTGGGGCACAGATGACGGTCGAGGACGCCGGCTGTACTGGAAGAGCACCGGCGGTCGTGATGCAGCAGGAGCCGGCAGACGTGCTGCTCCCTGAGTAGCAGGCAGGATGTCAACAACAGAGGACGCGCCAGGGGCCAAATGTGGTGTAAAGCGATACCAAGGACCGGACCGTGCGAGGATGGCCGGTCCAGTGCGTGGTGTCGTCGTTGTCGAAAGTCGGCCGAGTAGAGAGTCGGCCGGGCGCCAAAGCAGAGGAGGAGCACAGTGCGAAGACGATCCTGTAATAAAAAATCAAGTGACTCCGTAGGTGGTTTGGCAACTGCAAACGGAAAGTGAGTCTCATCAAAAATCACGTGACGGGAGACGATGACTTTGCGAGTAGAGAGATCGAGACGACGATAACCCTTTTGTGAAGAGGGGTACCCGATGAAGACGCAAGCTGATGAGCGAGGAGCCAATTTATGAGGTGTCGTGGCACTAAGATTTGGGTAGCATAAGCAACCAAAGACTCGAAGCAAGGAGTAATCAGGCATCTTGTGATAAAGGAGGTGATAGGGAATACCATTATTGATGGAGGAAGACGGGCGCCGATTGAGTAGAACGGCGGTGGCTAAAGCTTCAGCCCAGTAAGCTGAAGGCATGGCGGCATGAATCAAGAGGGTGCGAATGATATTGTTTAGCGTGCGCAATATCTGTTCAGCTTTCCCATTTTGAGCAGACGTGTAAGGGCAAGAAGTGCGAAGAAGAATGCCGCGGCTAGCAAGGAAGGTAGATGTGGCATTGTTGATGAACTCAGTGCCGTTATCCGCCTGAAAACACTGGACAGGCAGGCTGAATTGGGTGTAAGCACAATTAGTAAAATCGACAATATATGCATGAACCTCTGATTTATGCCGAAGGGGAAACGTCCAGCAATAATGACTATAATCATCAACAAGTACAAGATAATATTTAAATCCAGACACGCTAAGAACCGGAGACGTCCAGACATCACAATGAACAAGTTGAAAAGGTGCTGAACAACGAGACGATGAACTAGTAAAGGGCAGCCGTGTGTGTTTGCCAAGTTGACAGGCATGACAAATACCACGGGCTGCATTATTACAAGAGATAGCTAAAAGTTTATTAAGTGTGGCTATGGCTGCAGGTGCTGGATGACCAAGACGTGAATGCCACAACGAGGAGATGGCGGCGACATGACAGGCTGCAGCAGGTTGACTGGAATGTGGAAGGGTGTAGAGCTCCCCACGACTATTGCAACGCAGAATCTCGGTCTTGGTCAGCAGATCCTTAACAGAGAAGCCAAAAGCATCAAACTCAATGGAGCAGTTATTGTCGCAAGTAAACTGATGAACAGATAACATATTTCGAACAAGATGTGGAGCGACAAGAACATTATTGAGTTGAAAAATATGATCAGCTATAGGAAGAATGGAAGTGCCACGACTAGAAATTGGAATGGAGGACCCATTGCCGACTGTGATGAAGGACGACGGATGAGGTAGATGGGAAAGAAGTATACCGTCGTGGGGGGACATATGAGATGTAGCTCCTGTATCGAGGACCCAGGGGCTGGCGCCTCCCTGCAGTGCCATCTGGTTGAGGGAGGCAATGAGAGCACCCTGATCCCAGCCACCGGACGTGAGAAAGCGCGGCCTTGAAGACGTGTGGGGCTCGCTGCGAGGTGCCATTGGAGGACGCCACTGCGGCTGAGGAGCCCACGAAGAAGGACCAGTCCACGGGTTCATGCAGACCCAAGGACTAGTCGGGTGGACGCCGGGGCAGGACTCCCGCCAGAGGCCCGGGACGCCGCTGGTGGTCATGGTGGCGGCCGCCACCGCCGTTGTTGCCTTCCACGCTACACCAGTAGCCGCCCTTTGCCCTTGCCGCCGCCTCCCACGCCAAGCACCGTAGCCGCCGCCGCTGGGGTTGGTGTCGAGGCGAGGAGCGGCAGAAGGGGAGGTGCGTCCGTAGTCGCCAAGTCGTGGACGGGCGGCATTTACGAAGAAGGGCGGTGTCGGAGAGACCTTGGCGCCATTAGCGGCGAAGCGAGCCCTTGAGCCGAAGGGTGTTGTGGGCGGAGATGAACGACGGAAGAACCGCCAGCATTGGCGATGATGTCCGCCGTGTTGGCGGCGCGGATTGAGGCCGCGAAGAAGGTTGAGGACCACCGGGGCTCGGAGATGGTGTGGCCAACGTCGCGGAGAGCGCCGGCCGTGTGCTTCATGCGCGCCGGGCGTGGCGTCGATGGACAAATCACCACGGGTCATAGAGTGGAACTTTTGACCTAGATTTACGGCGCGTGTCTCTGGTTTGCCTGAAATAGATTGGTAATGGCAACAAAGAGATCACGGGCGATCGCTTTCGTGTTCCATGGCGAGGTCGAGGACGCTGTCGTCGATGCAGCCATACATCCAACTCCGGACGCAAGCATCTGGCTGGGACCATGTGCGATCAGTAGGACGTGGCGGGATGGAGCCGTCGATGTGGCCAAGTAGGCCGAACTTGCCGCACATAGCGGTGAAGAAGGCAGACCACTTGGTATAGTTCGGCAGCTTGAGATCAAGGGTGATCGGCACGTGCTGGCGCACGTTGATGGTCGCGTAGGAGAAGATCACAGGAGCAGGGGCGTCTGTCATGGCCGGCATGGATGGTGATCCCGACATCCCGGAGGTCGCGGTCAAGGAGGATCCATTGGTGGCCATAACAGGGGGGGCGGCGCCGAGGTGGTAGGGGGGGCGCCGGGGGAGGGGGAGGTAGGGCTAGGGCAGCGGAAGAGAGGAAACCCTAATTTGCCCGGTCTCTGATACCATGTAGAGAGGTAATGCACCGCACACCCAATAGGGGGGGGGTTGGCCTTTCATATATATAGCCGAGAAGGCTTGGAGTACAAGTAATATGAAGTACAATACAAGTCAAGCTATACATATCTATTTATATCTCTAATAAAGATGCATGCTCTATAATAACCACAAGTTACTGTCTCAAGAAAAGAACCTCAACGTAAGAAGTGGCGAATCAGAATGCTTCTCGATTGTCCTTGCAATGAAGATATCCCGTAAAACCGACCACCATTCAAGAGAAACCCCACAGGCGCATCAATCAAGTTGCAATGTAAAAATACGCAATACTATCAATTACAAGGAATTATATTACATTTTCATAATGCGTAAGGACCCCCCCCCAACACACACACACAATGACACAAACCTACCAAAAAACTCCTACTTTGGTGTCACCAAAAATGCAAACGCCTACCCCAATTTTGCTTGGGACTAAGCTTTCTTGTTGTCAAGTCAGTCAAAACATAAATATGGACCAATACTTCAAAGCTTCGCTTCAAACTAATGCTTCAAGGAATCAAAGTTTGGCCCTTTATGCCGAAAAGATAGAAGGTTCAAACTAAAACAGCAGCACAACTAGATAATTTTATAATCTGATCACAGCACTCACAAACAGGAGCGGAAGGCACATTGCTTTCGGCTTGGAATGCCTTCGCCGTGTTCTGCAGGTTCCTCTTCAACAGGTAATCATAAATGTAGGAATCCAACCTGCTTCTCAAATAACAAGCATAGCAAGCGTTAGAGCAATAATTTTTTCATTACAATTTTTTTTAGTTTTCCTTTAATTCTTTTTTTCGTTACAATTTTTTTCCTTTTAATTCCTCCTTTTGGTTGAAATAATCGGAGTAATAACCTTTCTTACCACTTGGGAACTCAGCTAAACGCTGTTGATATCAATTCCAATTGTTCTTCTTCATGAGGTTCTCCTAGTGCATCCAGTTCATCATCAAACAGGAATTTATATGTTTGACGATACCCTTCATCCTTCATGTGTTTCGCTAGCCTAATCAACTCTACATTTATATTTTCCGCTTCAGGATGTTGCTGTTCCCCAACAACAAACACATGAACTCGGCTATTAAGCTCAACCCAGCTACACCCTGGATCTTTGCTAACACCTCGGAGTCTCATCAAATGTCTCACCCGCTCAACATCATTCCACTTCCTCTGGGCAGCATAAATGTTTGATAACAATATATAAGCAGATGAGTCCTCAGTACCTAATTCCATCAGTTGTTCACCTGCATATGCTCCAACATCAAAATCTCGTAGACTGCGACATGCCCCTAGGACTATACGCCATAGGCATGTTCCATGGTCAATAGTTATTGACTCTATGAAGTCCTTTGCTTCTTTTAACTGGCCTGCTCGGCTAAGAATATCAACTATGCAAGCATAGTGATCAAGCTTAGGAATTAAACTATAGTCTTTGCTCATTGCCCTAAAATAAAACCAGCCTCTGTCAACTAAGCCCATGTGGCTACAAGCACATAACACATTAATGAATGTTATATGATCTGGTGCCATTCCCTCTAGCTTCATCTCCTCGAACAGGTCAAGTGCGTCACTTCCACGCCCATGCTGTGAAAAACCAGAAATAATTGAGTTCCATGAAATAATATCCCTATCAGGCATCCTTCTGAAGACAACCATGCTATCTTCAAGGTTTCCACACTTTGAATACATAGTAGACAAAGCTGTTCCAACAGAGCCCCCCAAACCAAATCCACACTTCAAGATTTGTGCATGCAATTGCTTCCCAGGCTCCAGTGCTGCAAGGCACGCACATGCTCTAAGTACACTAGTTACAGTTAAATAACTGGGCATAACACCCTCTTTGTCCATCCTGGAATACAACATCAGCGCTTCCTCATGCTCCCCATTCTGCACATGCCCAGTAATCATCGCTGTCCAAATGACAACATCATCGACATCATACAGTTGGTGAAACCCATCTTTCGCATCGCCAATACAACCACACTTGGCATACATGTCCACCAGTGCACTCTTCACATAAACCTGCCTCTCAAACCCAAGCTTCACCATCAAACCATGTGCCTGCTTCCCAACCACCAATGCGCCCATATCACTGGATGCGTTCAGTATCCCAACAAAGGTGAATTCAGTTGGTGAGAATCCTGCCGAATGCATCTGTAGGAACATCCTAGCTGCACAATCTGCTTCCCCATTCTGAGCATACCCCGTGATCATTGCTGACCATGTGATGGAGTTCCTCTCCTTAGATGAACCAAACACCGTCATTGCTGCATCAATACACTCAACCTTTGCATACATTGTGACAAGTGAATTCTCCACGGACACAAATCCCACCAAGCCATCCTTCAATACCAGCCCATGCAACTGCACCCCCATAAGCAAACCCAGTGGCACGCTAACTGCGCTAAGAACTGCTGTGGCGACGAACTCATTTTTCTCCAATGGGCACTCCTGAAGCATCAGCCGGAAGAGCTCAAAAGCCTCCTCAGAACACTTCCCTGTGGCATACCCTGACACCATGGCAGCCCAGGACACCGCATTCCGATGTGGCATTTCATCAAACACCCTCCGGGCATCAGAAATAGCTCCCAGCTTGCAGTACATGTTGAGAAGGGCGGTTGAGACGAAGACGTTATTGGAGCCAGAGGAGGACGGCAGCTTGCACGCGAGCGCGTGTGCGACGGCGCCAGCGGACGCGGAGGGCACGCGGGCGGCGGCAGTGAACGCGGCGGCGAAGGAGTGCGACGTGGGGAGGACGGCGTCGGTGGAGAACATCATGGAGCGGAAATGGGAGAGAGCGGCGAGGGGCTGGTGGCGGGAGAGCGGATTGAGGAGGGAGTTCCACGAGGCGGCGTCGCGCAAAGCGGCGGGGATGTCGGCGAAGACGACAAAGGCTGCGCCGAGTAGGGGCCGCGGGAGGGAGCAGTAGAAGGTGATGAGAGAGTTGGAGACAGGCGTGTGGGAGGCTGCGCCGGACTTGAGCGCCCAGCCGTGGAGAGCGTCGCCGGCGCGACGGGTGCGGACTGACGAGGCCGCAAAGCTAAGGTGCTCGATGAATTGCGCGTGCGACATGCGCAGGGCGGCTGGCGCCGCACCAGCCATGGCATGAGTTGGTCTGCAATGGGTTCGGGTCGATTTGGGAGTTGGGACGGATGAGGCGCTGCGCGCAGCAGGCTGGCCACCGTCGCTGCTCGCTCGATTTGGGACGTGAAGCTATCGGCCTTGACGAGGACTGCCGGAGGAGCAAACAAGGAGAATGCGCGGGCGATGTCGCTGGGCGCTGACGATGGAGGGGAGAGTGTGATGGGCCTAGCGCCTGAGACTGGGCCGCGGCCTTCTACCAACGGCCCAACAAGTCCTTTGGGCACTGCTCGGCCGATTCAACGCCGCATCGTCACGCCTCTGCAACTGCGACCTCGCCATCCCCAATTTCCCATACCCACTTCCCCAGATCCCACCCGGCGCCCGGGCGATTCGATTCGACGCCATGCGTCTGCGTCGGCCATCGCGGCTCATCGTATTCCGCCCTCGCGCCGCGCCGGCGCCGGCGACCGGCCACGCCCGGCCGACGGCCGCTCGCCCGCGGCCTCGGCGAGAGCCCAACCAGCCAGACAGCCACCGCCAAGCCCCTAGCTCAGCTCACCTTGACCATGGAGTCGCTTTATATCTGTCTGTCTTGCACAATGAAGCATATGAAGTCATGTGGTGTGGGGGGGGGGGAGTAGAAGAATCTGGAGATGCGATTGGTTCAAACAGCGGCACCGGTATTGCTACCACAATTAGGCAGACAACTTCAATTCCATTAGGCCTTGTTCGTTCCGCCCGGATCGGCATGGCCCGGTTCAAAGCCAGGTTGGACCAGGAATAGCCGTTCGGTTAGATACGACCCGGAAAAGAAACTGATCAGGTTTGGCCATTCCGCTCCCTCCACGGCCCGGAACAAAGCCACACCTCCTATCCTCCGGATCGGATCCTAGAGGAAGGCGGCGCGAGGTACGACGCGAGAATCAGAGGCGAGGCGACCATGAGCTCCCGCAGTGGAGGCGACAACGGGGCGGCGCGAGGCGACGACGATCGCGACCGCGACGCCATCGACTCCAACCATACGTCCTTCCCCTTCCTCATCCTTCTCGCCGGTGATCCCCTCGCTCTCCCCTTCGTCCTCGTCTTCTCTCCCTCCAGGCCTCGTTCGGCAGCACCTGATTGGTTCCAGACCAAGTTTTGATCCTGGCCAGGATTGAGTGAATCCTGGTTTGTTACTAAAACCTGGTGAATAATCATTCTTGGCCAGGATCAAAACCTGGTGAAAAAAATGAGTGTTCGGCTGAGAGAGGCAAGAAAACAGGGGTAGCAGAGCTGTACTTGTAAGCAAGCAATGAACATCCAGAAACAACTTGACTGTAATTGACTCGCAAGTTACAAAAGATGGTAATCTGAACATTATCACAATCTTTAGCGACTGCACGTATATGAGCTGCATGTCAAGTAACCGTCCGCTCAAGTTAACACCACATCGAGGACGCAACAATGATATTAATGGTATATGAGTGACTGGGAGTTGGGAGCCACCAGGCAGTAAGTTTGCATCTGGTACTAGAACTCTAATAACACTACAACAGAAATTCGACATATACATGAGTAGAGTCGATCTCTTCAAAAAAGAAGACTAGGGGTTCCTACAAGCGTTTATGTTCCATCATTAGAATTGCTCCACTCATAAACCACAGACAGTCATATCCCCACCAGAGTGGTCCTGCAAACAGGGCAACCAAAACACCAGTGGAACAAGTCAGTTGAGGGGAAAAACAAGCAAAAGCTACCATGTGCTACGGTGTTGTAACGGGCTAGTTTCAGCGTGTCAATTACAACAGCTTGTGTGACGTGCAATAAAAACACCATAAGCAGCTCCTAATTCAAGCACGTTCTTGGACCTAGAATGAGCTACAACAAGTGCAAGAGTACCCACTTAATTGACTAAACCCACCCCATTCCAACCCCACTCCAAATCAAATGAATTTGTTTTCTCAGCCCACCCATAGGTTGCTTTCATCCAATCCAAGCGTGCACAGTAGATTGCACCCATGGATTTTAACCAACAAATTAGCACCTAAGCAGGAATGGCATACTGCACAAACAAGCATACCAGACTTGTCCCTCACACGGTCACACCGTGTTATGTTGGATGAACACAATTGATCAATTTCAGACTTGTCCCTCGCAAAAAGTTGCTGATGTGCTTATTAAACCAGGAGTTAACATTATTTTGATCATCCACAGGTGCAAATTAAACATGTACTGAAAATTCTTTTATATGCACTGCAATCAGCAAGTATAAGCTCATGAGTTAATTGAATTATATGCACTTCAAGTATAATAAGCAAGCTATAGCACTGCAACCTGTTTTTTCAACTTCAACTAATTGAAAGCATGTAAAGAAACAACTACTCTGCTGCTACTGTAACCGTCCACTGAACTACTGCTACTGTCGGCACACAAGTAAAAGCACTGACAACATCCACTGAACTCAGCAAGCAAACAACAGAGCAACAAAGAATTTAGCAAAGCACACGGCAAGTCAAACAAGAGATAAGATATTTAACTAAATCACTTTGCAAAAGCTAAACTATTGTCACTACCAGGTGTGCATAATATGGATGCTACTCTGAATCACATAAATGACATAACTACATTCTAATGCCAATATTATATACCATAGGTATTAATACTTTCTTATATATATTAAGTATGTTTAGCTTTTCGAAAAGTGAGAACGACCCTTGAAAATGGAGGGAGGAGTATACATGAATTCCCAAATTCCATAATCGACTAGTCCAGGCTGAGTGAAGGAGGGTCACGTGGGGGAAGGAGGAAGGGATGGGGGAGGGGAGGGGGAGGGGGAGCCGAGCAAGGGTGCGGCCGGCGCCGACGCTAGGGAGCCTGCCAGGAGGCAGGTCTTCGCCCCGTGCCCTGCGAGTCGTGAGAGTTCCTACCATCCATGATAAGGTTATAATGGTGGAGATATACATGTACACGATGCGTATGGTACATATGTGTAGGTGTATATTACATATGCTGGTGGTTTAGTACATTAGGTGATAGGTCATAGACCTTGATGTCTTTGGAGGCTGATAATAGGGAGGTATATATTATATGCATTGGCCCCGTTCGCTTCGCTGAAAAAAACAAGCCGAAACACTGTTCCGGCTGATTTGTTGTGAGAGAAAAACACTGTTCCGGCTGAAAAAACCAGCTGAAAAATACGGATTATAAGATAAGCGAACATGACCATTGTAGGTAAAAAGGTCATAGACCTTGACGAGCCGTTATGAGATAGCTAGGGGATGATGAGGGTTTCTGGCATATAAAGCCAGAGCATACGAAGCCAAAAAAAAAAAGATGACTTCGTTAGTTTTTACACCCCGTTCGGCTGGCAGAATTTTAGCTAAAATTGGCTGAAAAACACTGTTCTGACTGAATTGTTGTGAGAGAAAAATACTATTCCGGCTAAAAAAAAAAGCCGAACAAGCCGAATATGGGGTAAGCCGAATGAGGCCTTGAATGGAGAGATAAAAATAACTCCTGGCTATGCAGGAGGTAGAGTTTCACCGAACAGGCCTACGTTGGATCGGACCGGATCGGGTCAGTTCCTCAATTATATTACTTTTGGTCGGAGGGAAGGGGGGCATATATAAAGTAGGATATCCCATCTTATTACGTAGCTTGATTGAGTCAAATAATCTTCAGTTTAACTAAATTTATATATAAAAAAAGTATGACTACTTCTGGCATTAAACAATAAGCATTAGATTTATCATGAAAATATGTTTATGTGGTTCGTTTATTTAGTGTCATAAACACGTTGTTGCACTTATTCATGGTCGTCGTTACTCAAGGTGTGTTTGCATGACTGGATCAGGCCGGTCCTGGAGACAAAGCAGCACGAGCTTTCCATTGGCATGTGTAGAAGTACGGTCAACGATCGATCGAGACTTGGCTTTGGTGGCGTGCACACGAGCACGAGCTAGCTTTTAATTGGTCCGGATCCAAAAAAAAAAAAAAAAACTCCTCCTTATAACGACGACACACTCCAATGATTGAATATTTCTTCTTTTATTCACTGTATGTATGTACGTATACACTAATCAAATTGAACCGCGTGTTCATTATCGTTGCTTGGACTCGGCCCCTGTTGCGACGCTAGCTCTCTGTCGCGTCGTGTTTGAAGAAAACTCAGCATAACGACGGCTAACAACTTTTTCCCGCGTCGTGTGCTTTTTTGAAATGGTACACATGAACCATTTGTCCAAATTGAGCACACGCATGCATAGACACTTGCACCCGACCGGTTCGCACCAGAACACGTATAAAGGCCCTGTGGCAGCACCCGTGCTCAACACACACCAAGCAATATCACCTAACTAGCTAGCTAGCTTCTTCGTCCAGTTCGTCGATCGTTCTCGATCAGTTTCTCACGACCGACGACGTACGACACAATGCCAACGCCGCGGCGGACGCAGCGCATGCTCGCCGCCGTCCTCCTCCTGTTGTGCTCGCTGGCGGCGCTCTCCGTCTCCGCGGAGGCCAAGGTGCACCACCACACGTGGGACATCGCGTACCACTACAAGTCCCTCGACTGCGTCGAGAAGCTGGCGGTGACCATCAACGGCGAGTCCCCGGGGCCAACCATCCACGCCACGCAGGGCGACACTATCGTGGTCACCGTGCACAACAAGCTGGAGACCGAGAACACCGGCATCCACTGGCACGGCATCCGCCAGATCGGCTCGCCGTGGGCCGACGGCACCGTGGGCGTCACGCAGTGCCCCATCCTCCCCGGCGACACCTTCACCTACCGGTTCGTCGTCGACAGGCCGGGCACCTACTTCTACCACGCCCACTACGGGATGCAGCGCGTGGCCGGGCTCGACGGCATGCTCGTCGTGTCGGCGCCCGACGGCGTGGCGGAGCCGTTTACCTACGATGAGGAGCGCACCATCCTGCTCATGGACTGGTGGCACAAGAGCGTGTACGAGCAGGCCGTCGGGCTCGCGTCCGACCCGCTCAAATTCGTCGGCGAGCCACAGTCCCTGCTCATCAACGGCCGTGGAGTGTTCGAGCCATTCCACTGCTCGCGTGCTCCCAACGGCAGCAGCGACGCTGCCTGCAACGTCCCCGCTCCGCAGGATGCGCGCCGCCGCCGCTCTTCACGGCCGTGCCGGGAAGACGTACCGCCTCCGCGTTGGCAGCCTGACGTCGCTGTCGGCGCTCAACTTCGCGATCGAGGGCCACCCATGACGGTAGTGGAGGTCGACGGCCACTACGTGAGGCCCGTCGTCGTGGACAGCCTCTACATCTACTCCGGCGAGTCCTACTCGGTCCTGGTCAAGGCCGACCAGAACCCGTCCTGGAACTACTGGGCCGCCTCCCACGTCGTGGCCCGGGAGCGCAACACGACGAGCGCCATGGCCATCCTCAGCTACGCCGGCAACGACCCGCGGGCGCCGCCGCCGACGCCGCGGCCGGAGGGACCCGCATGGGACGACGTGACGGCCCGGGTGGAGCAGAGCAGGTCCCTCGCCGTCGCGCACCCGGATCACGTGCTGCCCGTGCCGCCGCGGCCCGACCGCGCGCTCCTCCTCCTCAACACGCAGAACCGGATCGGCGGCCACACCAAGTGGGCCATCAACGGCGTCTCCCTCGCGTTCCCGGCGACGCCGTACCTCGTGTCCATGAAGCGCGGCCTGCAGGGCGCGTACGACGCGCGACCCCCGCCGGAGACGTACGACTTCAGGAGCTACGACATCGAGCGGCCGCCGCCGGCGAACGGGACAGTGGCCAGCGCCGTGTACCGGCTGGCGCTAGGGTCCGTGGTGGACTTGGTGCTGCAGAACACGGTGGCGCTCAACAAGAAGAGCGAGACGCACCCGTGGCACCTCCACGGGCACGACTTCTGGGTGCTCGCCTACGGCGACGGCAAGTTCGACCCGGAGAGGGACACGGCCAGGTTCAACCTGAGGGACCCCGTCATGAAGAACACGGTGGCGCTGCACCCCAAGGGGTGGACGGCGGTGAGGTTCGTGGCGGACAACCCCGGCGTGTGGCTGTTCCACTGCCACATCGAGGCGCACGTGTACATGGGCATGGCGGTGGTGTTCGAGGAGGGCGTGGACAAGGTCGGCCGCTTGCCCAAGTCTATCATGGGCTGTGGACGATCCAGGACCCTGCCTTGACCTAGGTAGCCAGGCGCCCCCATCATATGACAACATTTCTTCGTGACCAATTCTTTATTTGTGTACAATTTGTAATAAGCCCAATCAATTTGTTTCAATAATTTTCAACACTGTATTTTGTACTGCTAGTACTGTTACCAAGTGATAAATAAAGCTCTTCGATTTCTTTTTAATTTCTCATAGCATCTCCATGAGTGTTTCTAAAGTTTACTATCTGAATCATCACTTGGAGAGTTATTTGAGTAAAATTCGTTTTCTATATCTTTGTATCCTCTAACAGCTTTTGTATTTCTTGTGCATACTCTAATGAATCATCTTCGTTCTACATCTTTGGTTAGTGAGAAATTCGAAACAGATGATGTCTATATTTAGAGATCCAATTAAAGAGGCCACTGGATGTTATTTTTTCACCAAAGTCTCTATTCCTTTAAATTAGAAAGAATATAAAGAGTCTCTTGGAGTTGCTCTTATATAAGGTACAATCATCACTGGCTCAAGATGCGCTAATTTTCTAACGGTACATAAGGGACACACACAAGACACATGTACCTCTGAATCCTCCTTTAAACGATGGAACGTAATTTGTGTGTTTCACATGTGGTTCTTAAACTATCCGAATTCATATCAAGTACTTCCCCTATTCCTTTTTAAGTGTCGTTATGGTATTCGTGTAGGTCAAACTTTTTTAAGTTTAACTAGAGTTGTAGAAAATGTTAGTAATATTTATATCTCTAAATAAGTTTATTTTTTAAAATTTTAACAATCTATCTAATGCCAATATTATGTACCATAGGTATTAATACTTTCTTATATATATTGAGTATGTTTAGCTTTTCGAAAAGTGAGAACGGCCCTTGAAAATTTAGGGAGGAGTATACATGAACTCCCAAATTCCATAATCGACTAGTCCATGCTGAATTTGTCTCAATTTTCGGGTAGAACCAAACTGGTCCAGATTAACCCCGTTTGACTATTATTTGGTGGGTCATCATAGTGTTGTTTGGACACTGCCCCTAGGGTCAGAAATCAACCTTTCCGAGTTTTGGAAACTAACTTTTAGTTGAAAACATAATCTTGATGGCTTTGAAAAAATATTAAAAATCATAAAAGGTTCTAGGGGAAATCCTATTTATAGATCACAAGGAACTCAATAAATTTCTAGAGCTGAGAAATAGGTTCCAAAAGTCTAAATAAACCCACCGATAAAATTAGGAAGAAGAAAACACTTTAAAAAGTATAAAAATACTATTAAAATTAAGTTTCATGTATCGAATAATCCTATACAACTTGAATGAAAACCTAAGATAAGTTTGGAAACCAATAATAAAATTAACCCAACATAATATATAATACTCCTTTTATTCTAAATTGAAGGCCACTTTATCTTGAAATAAATTGTCTAATTCTGAACGAGTTTGTAGAAAAAAGTAACCAACATTAAATTATTTTTTGTTAAATTCTCCATGAAATATATTTTTCATAGTGCATTTATTTGAACTTACATATTTAAAAAACTGAAATAAAATTAGAGTAGTTTGACTTGGGACAAAGCTAAAGTTATGTCAACTCTTATTGCAGCCGTGTATCTTGACTCATGCATCTAGATTTTAGCTTTCAAATTTTGATCTTATTAATTCATACATTTTTCATGTAATGTTGAATTAAAACTCTAATGCTAGTCATGTTATTTTTTCAAAGCTCCCTGCTGTATCTTTATAAGAAAAGAAGATTCTGGGTTCTAATTGCACTCTTGGTTACTAAAGAGTATAAACAATTATTCAAGCTTATCTTAGGTTCTAAATATGTGTGCTCATGGTTCATTTATTTGAATTTTTACATGTCAATATATTTTTCCAAAAATATGGTTAAAATTAGGGAAGTTTATTTGACGTTGACAAATGTGAACTACTAGTGCAATTGTATATAATTTAGAATGTGGGGGAACAACTCATATTAATCGTACGTAACAGATTTTTTTTAGATTATTAATCGTATACGTAACAGTTGATCTCTAGTATTGCCAATAGCTACGGAGAGAGGGTGGGTGAACACGTAAATCATTGGAATATTTGGAAACCGAGGAAAATACGGCCCATTACAGTGCAAAAAGAGTGGGCCTGTTCCTCAAGGCCCAACTTGCTGGCAGGCTCCATCCATTCCATGTAAACCCCGTTGCCGTCTGCCCGTCTCCCGTCGCAATCGAGATTCGAGAAGTAGAGAGGCTCCCATCTTCCTTCCAGTTCCACTTCACTGCAACGAGGGTTTTCGGCGATGCGTCGGCCGCGGGAGGTCTCCGCGGAGCAGTGGCGAATCCAGCACCAGAAATGGGCGGAATTATACTATAAATTTTTGGCTAAGCGACAACAGCATGCATGCTAAGAGAAAAGGCTGTAGAACAACCAATAAGAATCAAGATGTTACTCTTTAATAACAAAATTATCAATAATACATGTTTCAATGGGGAAATACAGTACAGAACCTGTAAATTTTGAAGACAAGTCATTTAGAAAATGACATTAATCATAAAAGCATTGCAAGGCAGAGAATCACCCTGGCTATGTTATTCATCATAGCAATGGATATCCTGCACCGATTGTTCCCCAAAGCATCAGCTGACGGCGTGCTCAGGAGGATGCGACCGTCGGAGATTAAGTTCCAATGCAAGCGCTTCTATGCCGACGATGTGATCTTGTTCATCCGGCCGACAACACAGGAAGCCACGACTGTCAAAGAGATACTCATCATCTTTGGAGCAGCATCAGGCCTGCACACAAACCTCGCCAAATGCTCAATCACCCCCATCTACGGTGGAGAGGAAACCATTGATGACATCATCACCATCCTTGGTTGTCAGGTTCAACCTTTCCCCATCGAATACCTGGGACTACCGCTTAGCACGAGACCGATCCCAAAAGCAAACTTCCAGTCTCTTGTAGAGCAAGTAGCCCGTAAAATGCCGCCGTGCCATGGCTCCCTGATGGCGAGGAGCGGAAGACTTATATGGATAAAGTCTGTTCTTCGTTCAGTGCCTATTTATGCCATGATGGCCAAAAATTTGCCGCCATGGGTGCGCGAGGAAATTGATGCCATTCGCCGCAAGTTCTTCTGGGCTGGTTCAGATCAGTCTGTGCAAGGCAACTGTATGGTAGCATGGCCGGCTTGTTGCAGACCAACAGACCTGGGCGGTCTCGGGATCAATGACTTGGAGCTTACAGGGTTCGCCCTCCAGACGAGGTGGCTGTGGCTGCACAAATCAGACCAGGACAGAGCATGGAGTCAGCTTCCAATCCGAACTTGCCCCCAAGTGCAAGCTTTTTTCAAGGCATCAACGTACACTGTCGTGGGTGATGGACACCACACACTGTTCTGGGAAGATAGGTGGATTGATGGTGAATCAGTCACTGAGATTGCCCTTGCCTCTATCACCTAGTGCCAGCAAGAATCCGCCGCCGGCAATCTGTAAGAATGGGGTTGCAGAATAGGGCATGGGCGCGCAGCATCGCCGGGGGACTGTCTACTCAGGCCATCATTGACTACCTTCATCTGTGGAACGTTGTGGCCAATGTTCGGTTAACTGGTCGGCCTGACAAAACAATTTAGCGATGGACTCCGAACGGGGAATACACGGCCAAATCAGCGTACACCATGCTACATGCAGGCTCCACTCCTTTCCTCGGCCACAAACTTGTCTGGAAAACCTGGGCGCCACTAAAGATCAAGATCTTTCTCTGGCTTGCCCTCAGGCGCAGACACTGGACCGGGGACAGAAGAAGAAGACATGGCCTCGACGCAAGGGAGCTTTGCTATCTCTGTGATCAGGAAGAAGAGTCCATCGACCACATCATCGCAACCTGCTCATTCTCCAGGGAAGTGTGGTTCTTCGTATTAAACAACGAACGACGGCCAGACCTTGACTCCCTCCCTATTCGTGTTGGTCTCTTGGCAGGTTTGGAAGGAGCGCAACGCACGTTGATTCAGGAATTCGACGTCGACGGTCAGTGATACACTGCAAATCATTAAGGACGAAGCCGACCATTGGATCGAAGCCGGCGCAGAGGGGCTTAGAGTCCTAGCAGAAGGATAGCGTTTCAGTTACAAAGCAATGTTTCTTAGAATGTCAGTTTTAAAAATGTAGCCTCTATGTGATATCCGGCAGGCCGGAAACGGCATCTTGTAATATACACTTACATCTTCTTATACAACGCACACTTGCGTATTCGAGAAAAAATAAAAGCATTGCAAAATATAAAAGGACATCTAGACATACTTTTCCTAAAACACTAAGAACATCAAGGCCTTTTTGAAGGTGGTAATTGGTAAACTCATCTTTAGATCTTTCATGGATTAGAAAGTGCTCTTAATTTTCTTAGGAAGTCCTTTAACAATCTCCTTTTCACTGTAGCACAAAATCAAGTCATTAAGCCACTCATCGCTCACTCTATTGCGCAAATCAGTCTTGATTAAGCTGAGAAGGCCCTTTCAACCGGTGACGTTGCCACTGGAAAGAAGCAATGCTAACTCAATGATGTGATAGACTAAGGCCTCGTTCGGCAGCACCTGACTGGTTCCAGACCAAGTTTTGATCCTGGCCAGGATCGAGTGAATCCTGGTTTGTCACTAAAACCTGGTGAATAATTATTCTTGGCCAGGATCAAAACCTGGTGAAAAAAAGGAGTGTTCGGCTGAGAGAGGCAAGAAAACAGGGTAGCAGAGCTGTACTTGTAAGCAAGCAATGAGCATCCAGAAACAACTTGGTTGTAATTGACTCGCAAGTTACAAAAGATGGTAATCTGAACATTATCACAATCTTTAGCGACTGCACGTATCTGAGCTGCATGTCAAGTAACCGTCCGCTCAAGTTAACACCATATCGAGGTCGCAACAATGTTATTAATGGTATATGAGTGACTGGGAGTTGGGAGCCACCAGACAGTAAGTTTACATCTGGTACTAGAACTCTAATAACACTACAGCAGAAATTCGACATATACATGAGTAGAGTCGATCTCTTCAAAAAACAAGACTAGGGGTTCCTACAAGCGTTTCTGTTCCATCATCAGAATTGCTCCACTCATAAACCACAGCCAGTCATATCCCCACCAGAGTGGTTCTGCAAACAGGGCAACCAAAACACCAGTGGAACAAGTCGGTTGAGGGGACAAAACAAGCAAAAGCTACCATGTGCTACGGTGCTGTAACGGGCTAGTTTCAGCGTGTCAATTACAGCAGCTTGTGTGACGTGCAATAAAAACACCATAAGCAGCTCCTAATTCAAGCACGTTCTTGGACCTAGAATGAGCTACAACAAGTGTAGTAGCCCTGCTAATTGACTAAACCCACCCCATTCCAACCCCACTCCAAATCAAATGAATTTGTTTTCTCAGCCCACCCATAGGTTGCTTTCATCCAATCCAACGTGCACAGTAGATTGCACCCATGGATTTTAACCAACAAATTAGCACCTAAGCAGGAATGGCATAATGCACAAACAAGCATACCAGACTTGTCCCTCACACGGTCACACCGTGTTATGTTGGATGAACACAATTGATCAATTTCAGACTTGTCCCTCGCAAAAAGTTGTTGATGTGCTTATTAAACCAGGAGTTAACATTATTTTGATCATCCACAGGTGCAAATTAAACATGTACTGAAAATTCTTTTATATGCACTGCAATCAGCAAGTATAAGCTCATGAGTTAATTAAATTATATGCACTGCAAGTATAATAAGCAAGCTATGAGCACTGCAGCCTATTTTTTCAACTTCAACTAATTGAAAGCATGTAAAGAAACAACTACTCTGCTGCTACTGTAACCGGCCACTGAACTACTGCTACTGTCGACACACAAGTAAAAGCACTGACAACATCCACTGAACTTAGCAAGCAAACAACAGAGCAACAAAGAATTTAGCAAAGCACACTGCAGGTCAAACAAGAGATAAGATATTTAACTAAATCACTTTGCAAAGGCTAAACTATTGTCACTTCCAGGTGTGCATAATATGGATGCTACTCTGAATCACTTAAATGACATAACTACATTTTAATATTGACATCACAAACGAAAGCAATCTATCCGCAAGAAGCAATTTTCAACCTTACTACTAGCATTTAAGTTTGACATTGCCACATCATTACAAACCTACTACTAGCGATTTGCGGATATACTTTCGGTTTTGCACGTAACTAAAGGACTATTGTAGTCAAATAGAGAACTAAAGGACTCTTGTAGTCAAATAGAAGGAAATATTTCTTCTTTCAGTTTTGCAGTGACTAAAGGACTCTTGTAGTCAAATAGAAGGAAAACATCAAGTTTTCAGCAATTAAGTAGACTGACCTGCTAGACCATCGCACTTTTGAGCCAAACCAAAGTTGCTTCTCGATCTAGTTCACACCCACTTAGGAAGGCCTCTCTATTTTCTTTGCTCTTGATGAAAACTGCAAATGCTTTTGCCTTCTCTTCCTTTGTCAATTTCATTGTGCTCAGAACAGATATACACCTTTTGATAGAGAAGTCATCACCTTCAGCAACCTCCTTTTCTTTGGCTAGATCTGCAGACTCATCTTGTACTTGCTTAGTCCTCATGTCTAGGTATCTCCCCATCATTTCTTCAATCCTTTCACCCTTCTTAGGTCTCTTTTCTTCCTTTTCATGTTTTTTGCTTGATGTAGTAGTAGTAGTTCTTCGCTGCCTGCTTCTTTCAACAGCTACGACCTCATTTTCTTCATCTCGTGACAGAGAACCTCGCTGTCCATTTCTTTCAACAGCTACAACCTCACTTGCTTCCTCTTGTATCTCAGTGATTGAATCATCTTCATCTAGTACCTCATGAACCTCAATGTTGTCCAAGTCATCTACATCATGAATTTGTCGAAGTGGTGCTTCCTCTTGTGGTGGCTCAAGAGAAGTCAGATTGTAAGTACCTTCAGCCAAATGACCTACACGATAACAAGGAAATAGCTATAGATAGTGGTCTTTCCTCATGAAATTCAAGTATAAAGAGAACCAATATAGTTATGACCTAACTCTATAAAACTAGCATATTGTTGCTTAGTCATCAGAACTAGTAGACAGGTCAAGTGAATCATAGGATAATATAGATTAGCAAGATAGAAACAAACAAATACTATTTCCCGCCTTATATCTTATGAGTTCTGCTAGAGGAGGGGAAAAGAAGAAACGTCATACTTCGGAAGAAACGGGCGAGGTTAAAGTTCGTAGACTCCTTGAGGGACATGTCAAGAACTGTCAAGTTGCATTTAGGATGGAACCACGCATCTTTAGAGAATTGGCAAATTATCTTAGAAGCAAAAGGCTTGTTGTTGATACTAGGATAACTGTGGAGGAGAAGTTGGGTTTCTTCCTATACATGTTAAGTCACAAGGCCTCGTATGAGGATCTCCAAGTGTTCTTTGGGCACAACAATGACACCTTCCATCATCACATCAACCACTTCTTCAAGGTGGTCATTCCTGCACTCTCTCGCCCTTTACCTTCAAGCTCCTGATCCTAATCAAGTGCATAAAAAATCCAAGACAATCCTAGATTCTATCCATTTTTCAAGAATTGTCTAGGTGCCATTGATGGAACTCATATTCCTATTTCCATAGCCTCTGAGAAAGCTTCTCCTTTTAGAAATAGGAAGGGCACACTAAGCATTAATGTGATGGTGGCATGTGATTTCGATCTCAACTTCACTTTCATTTCTAGTGGATGGGAGGGATCGGCTACAGATTCCAGAGTGCTACGATCAGCTATGAGCAAGGGCTTCCAAGTACCTCCAGGTAAATTCTATCTGGTTGATGGAGGGTATGCAAATACTCCATCTTTTCTTGCTCCATATCGAGGAGTTCGATACCATTTGAAAGAATTTGGGGCTGGACATCGAAGGCCGCAGAACCCAAAGGAGCTCTTTAACCACCACCACGCACTACTGAGGAACCATGTGGAAAGGGCTTTGGGGGTGCTTAAGAAGCGCTTCCCCATTCTGAAAGTTGCCACATTCCACATGTTGGAAAACCAAGTGAAGGTACCTATAGCTGCTTCCATCTTCCATAATCTGATCTGATTACTTCATGGAGATGAGGAATGGTTAGATCATCAGCCGGATAATATCTCTCCAAGAAACTTTGTTGCTGTACCAAGTGGTGATCAAATGAATGACCTAAATGTGGGTTCAATACAAGGCAACGCTTTAAGAGACACCATCGCCTAAGAAATGTGGGTTCAGTACCAGCAACATTTAAATTAGTCTTTGAATAGGCTGCAATAAGTTAATAAGCTTGTAATAAGCATGGATTATAATTAAGCAGAGACTTCTTTTTAGTCTTTAAATTAGTCTTTGAATAGGTTGTAATAAGCTTTTGTCATGAATAAGCTTGTAATAAACTTGGCTTGTAATAATTGAATAAGCTTGTAATAAGTGAATAGGCTTGTGTCATATACTCATATTTGACAGCGATGGTTGGAAAAGGCTCCCCGAAGCTCAATACGATTGCAAGGGTGTCACCAAAGTTGCATCGGTTCTTGGGTACAACAAGTGGTATTAAAAAGAAGGCTTCTCCTAAATGCAGTAAGGCAAAGAAGACTGGAGGTTCTCCGAGAGGTATGGTGTTTAATTCTCTGCTATTATTGCTGTTATTTCTCTGCTATTATTGTTGTTATTTCTTTGCAGCTGTTTGCTACTAAAAAGAACTTTCTTGAAGTAATTCTCTTCTATACAATTTATTCCACCATGTGCTATTATAGTAGTTTTAGTAAACCTATAACCTGTAAATTGGTATTTCTTTACTGTTATTTGTATTTGCTGATTCTTGGTAACCTAATGTCTGACCATGGTTTACGTAGTAGTAAAGCAAAGAGCGGACTGGAATCCGGCCCTTGAGAAGTCCCTGGTAGACATTCTCCATGAGTATAAAGATAGTGGCTACAGAGGTGACAACAGATGGACCCCTGAAGGGTGGAACAAAATGGTGAAGGAGTTCCATCTGAGGAACAAGTATGTCAACTACACAAAGAGTCAGATTCAAGACAAAGAAGGACAACTAAAGAAAGACTATAGGATGCTCAAAGAGGCTAGGAGGCAGAGTGGGGCCACCTGGAATGAAGATAGGCATATGGTTGAAGGATCACCATCTATGTGGGATAACCTTGAAATTGTAAGTTGATTTCTTGAAGTAATTCTATGGATATCATCATAGTGATAACCTCATATTTGATCAATGGTTCTCTTTGAATGTGCAGACATTCGATAAAATTAGGAAGTTCTGCAACAGTAAGGCAAGACTTCCACTATTTGATGCTTTGGGAGAGTTTTATGATGGTAGGTTCACTTTCTATAGTTGCAAACAGTGCCAATCAATATATTCTTTCTGCTTCTCACTTTAGTATTTGTTTGTTTCTATCTTGCTAATCTATATTATCCTATGATTCACTTGACCTGTCTACTAGTTCTGATGACTAAGCAACAATATGCTAGTTTTATAGAGTTAGGTCATAACTATATTGGTTCTCTTTATACTTGAATTTCATGAGGAAAGACCACTATCTATAGCTATTTCCTTGTTATCGTGTAGGTCATTTGGCTGAAGGTACTTACAATCTGACTTCTCTTGAGCCACCACAAGAGGAAGCACCACTTCGACAAATTCATGATGTAGATGACTTGGACAACATTGAGGTTCATGAGGTACTAGATGAAGATGATTCAATCACTGAGATACAAGAGGAAGCAAGTGAGGTTGTAGCTGTTGAAAGAAATGGACAGCGAGGTTCTCTGTCACGAGATGAAGAAAATGAGGTCGTAGCTGTTGAAAGAAGCAAGCAGCGAAGAACTACTACTACTACATCAAGCAAAAAACATGAAAAGGAAGAAAAGAGACCTAAGAAGGGTGAAAGGATTGAAGAAATGATGGGGAGATACCTAGACATGAGGACTAAGCAAGTACAAGATGAGTCTGCAGATCTAGCCAAAGAAAAGGAGGTTGCTGAAGGTGATGACTTCTCTATCAAAAGGTGTATATCTGTTCTGAGCACAATGGAATTAACAAAGGAAGAGAAGGCAAAAGCATTTGCAGTTTTCATCAAGAGCAAAGAAAATAGAGAGGCCTTCCTAAGTGGGTGTGAACTAGATCGAGAAGCAACTTTGGTTTGGCTCAAAAGTGCGATGGTCTAACAGGTCAGTCTACTTAATTGCTGAAAACTTGATGTTTTCCTTCTATTTGACTACAAGAGTCCTTTAGTCACTGCAAAACTGAAAGAAGAAATATTTCCTTCTATTTGACTACAAGAGTCCTTTAGTTCTCTATTTGACTACAATAGTCCTTTAGTTCTGTGCAAAACTGAAAGTATATCTGCAGTCTGCTAGTAGTAGGTTTGTAATGATGTGGCAATGTCAAACTTAAATGCTAGTAGTAAGGTTGAAAATTGCTTCTTGCGGATAGATTGCTTTCGTTTGTGATGTCAATATTAAAATGTAGTTATGTCATTTATGTGATTCAGAGTAGCATCCATATTATGCACACCTGGAAGTGACAATAGTTTAGCCTTTGCAAAGTGATTTAGTTAAATATCTTATCTCTTGTTTGACCTGCAGTGTGCTTTGCTAAATTCTTTGTTGCTCTGTTGTTTGCTTGCTGAGTTCAGTGGATGTTGTCAGTGCTTTTACTTGTGTGCCGACAGTAGCAGTAGTTCAGTGGCCGGTTACAGTAGCAGCAGAGTAGTTGTTTCTTTACATGCTTTCAATTAGTTGAAGTTGAAAAAACAGGCTGCAGTGCTCATAGCTTGCTTATTATACTTGCAGTGCATATAATTTAATTAACTCATGAGCTTATACTTGCTGATTGCAGTGCATATAAAAGAATTTTCAGTACATGTTTAATTTGCACCTGTGGATGATCAAAATAATGTTAACTCCTGGTTTAATAAGCACATCAGCAACTTTTTGCGAGGGATAAGTCTGAAATTGATCAATTGTGTTCATCCAACATAACACGGTGTGACCGTGTGAGGGACAAGTCTGGTATGCTTGTTTGTGCATTATGCCATTCCTGCTTAGGTGCTAATTTGTTGGTTAAAATCCATGGGTGCAATCTACTGTGCACGTTGGATTGGATGAAAGCAACCTATGGGTGGGCTGAGAAAACAAATTCATTTGATTTGGAGTGGAGTTGGAATGGGGTGGGTTTAGTCAATTAGCAGGGCTACTACACTTGTTGTAGCTCATTCTAGGTCCAAGAACGTGCTTGAATTAGGAGCTGCTTATGGTGTTTTTATTGCACGTCACACAAGCTGCTGTAATTGACACGCTGAAACTAGCCCGTTACAGCACCGTTGCACATGGTAGCTTTTGCTTGTTTTGTCCCCTCAACCGACTTGTTCCACTGGTGTTTTGGTTGCCCTGTTTGCAGAACCACTCTGGTGGGGATATGACTGGCTGTGGTTTATGAGTGGAGCAATTCTGATGATGGAACAGAAACGCTTGTAGGAACCCCTAGTCTTCTTTTTTGAAGAGATCGACTCTACTCATGTATATGTTGAATTTCTGCTGTAGTGTTATTAGAGTTCTAGTACCAGATGCAAACTTACTGCTTGGTGGCTCCCAACTCCCAGTCACTCATATACCACTAATATCATTGTTGCGTCCTCGATGTGGTGTTAACTTGAGCGGACGGTTACTTGACATGCAGCTCAGATACGTGCAGTCGCTAAAGATTGTGATAATGTTCAGATTACCATCTTTTGTAACTTGCGAGTCAATTACAACCAAGTTGTTTCTGGATGCTCATTGCTTGCTTACAAGTACAGCTCTGCTACCCTGTTTTCTTGCCTCTCTCAGCCGAACACTCCTTTTTTTCACCAGGTTTTGATCCTGGCCAAGAATGATTATTCACCGGGTTTTAGTGACAAACCAGGATTCACTCGATCCTGGCCAGGATCAAAACTTGGTCTGGAACCAGTCAGGTGCTGCCGAACGAGGCCTTAGTCTATCACATCATTGAGTTAGCATTGCTTCTTTCCAGTGGCAACGTCACCGGTTGAAAGGGCCTTCTCAGCTTAATCAAGACTGATTTGCGCAATAGAGTGAGCGATGAGTGGCTTAATGACTTGATTTTGTGCTACAGTGAAAAGGAGATTGTTAAAGGACTTCCTAAGAAAATTAAGAGCACTTTCTAATCCATGAAAGATCTAAAGATGAGTTTACCAATTACCACCTTCAAAAAGGCCTTGATGTTCTTAGTGTTTTAGGAAAAGTATGTCTAGATGTCCTTTATATTTTTGCAATGCTTTTATTTTTTCTCGAATACGCAAGTGTGCGTTGTATAAGAAGATGTAAGTGTATATTACAAGATGCCGTTTCCGGCCTGCCGGATATCACATAGAGGCTACATTTTTAAAACTGACATTCTAAGAAACATTGCTTTGTAACTGAAACGCTATCCTTCTGCTAGGACTCTAAGCCCCTCTGCGCCGGCTTCGATCCAATGGTCGGCTTCGTCCTTAATGATTTGCAGTGTATCACTGACCGTCGACGTCGAATTCCTGAATCAACGTGCGTTGCGCTCCTTCCAAACCTGCCAAGAGACCAACACGAATAGGGAGGGAGTCAAGGTCTGGCCGTCGTTCGTTGTTTAATACGAAGAACCACACTTCCCTGGAGAATGAGCAGGTTGCGATGATGTGGTCGATGGACTCTTCTTCCTGATCACAGAGATAGCAAAGCTCCCTTGCGTCGAGGCCATGTCTTCTTCTTCTGTCCCCGGTCCAGTGTCTGCGCCTGAGGGCAAGCCAGAGAAAGATCTTGATCTTTAGTGGCGCCCAGGTTTTCCAGACAAGTTTGTGGCCGAGGAAAGGAGTGGAGCCTGCATGTAGCATGGTGTACGCTGATTTGGCCGTGTATTCCCCGTTCGGAGTCCATCGCTAAATTGTTTTGTCAGGCCGACCAGTTAACCGAACATTGGCCACAACGTTCCACAGATGAAGGTAGTCAATGATGGCCTGAGTAGACAGTCCCCCGGCGATGCTGCGCGCCCATGCCCTATTCTGCAACCCCATTCTTACAGATTGCCGGCGGCGGATTCTTGCTGGCACTAGGTGATAGAGGCAAGGGGCAATCTCAGTGACTGATTCACCATCAATCCACCTATCTTCCCAGAACAGTGTGTGGTGTCCATCACCCACGACAGTGTACGTTGATGCCTTGAAAAAAGCTTGCACTTGGGGGCAAGTTCGGATTGGAAGCTGACTCCATGCTCTGTCCTGGTCTGATTTGTGCAGCCACAGCCACCTCGTCTGGAGGGCGAACCCTGTAAGCTCCAAGTCATTGATCCCGAGACCGCCCAGGTCTGTTGGTCTGCAACAAGCCGGCCATGCTACCATACAGTTGCCTTGCACAGACTGATCTGAACCAGCCCAGAAGAACTTGCGGCGAATGGCATCAATTTCCTCGCGCACCCATGGCGGCAAATTTTTGGCCATCATGGCATAAATAGGCACTGAACGAAGAACAGACTTTATCCATATAAGTCTTCCGCTCCTCGCCATCAGGGAGCCATGGCACGGCGGCATTTTACGGGCTACTTGCTCTACAAGAGACTGGAAGTTTGCTTTTGGGATCGGTCTCGTGCTAAGCGGTAGTCCCAGGTATTCGATGGGGAAAGGTTGAACCTGACAACCAAGGATGGTGATGATGTCATCAATGGTTTCCTCTCCACCGTAGATGGGGGTGATTGAGCATTTGGCGAGGTTTGTGTGCAGGCCTGATGCTGCTCCAAAGATGATGAGTATCTCTTTGACAGTCGTGGCTTCCTGTGTTGTCGGCCGGATGAACAAGATCACATCGTCGGCATAGAAGCGCTTGCATTGGAACTTAATCTCCGACGGTCGCATCCTCCTGAGCACGCCGTCAGCTGATGCTTTGGGGAACAATCGGTGCAGGATATCCATTGCTATGATGAATAACATAGCCAGGGTGATTCTCTGCCTTGCAATGCTTTTATGATTAATGTCATTTTCTAAATGACTTGTCTTCAAAATTTACAGGTTCTGTACTGTATTTCCCCATTGAAACATGTATTATTGATAATTTTGTTATTAAAGAGTAACATCTTGATTCTTATTGGTTGTTCTACAGCCTTTTCTCTTAGCATGCATGCTGTTGCCGCTTAGCCAAAAATTTATAGTATAATTCCGCCCATTTCTGGTGCTGGATTCGCCACTGCTCCGCGGAGACCTCCCGCGGCCGACGCATCGCCGAAAACCCTCGTTGCAGTGAAGTGGAACTGGAAGGAAGATGGGAGCCTCTCTGCTTCTCGAATCTCGATTGCGACGGGAGTCGGGCAAACGGCAACGGGGTTTACATGGAATGGATGGAGCCTGCCAGCAAGTTGGGCCTTGAGGAACAGGCCCACTTTTTTGCACTGTAATGGGCCGTATTTTCCTCGGTTTCCAAAGATTCCAAAGATTTATGTGT
This sequence comes from Miscanthus lutarioriparius, assembly GCA_904845875.1. NCBI lineage: Eukaryota > Viridiplantae > Streptophyta > Magnoliopsida > Poales > Poaceae > Miscanthus > Miscanthus lutarioriparius. The sequence continues at coordinate 111,527,035 of CAJGYO010000006.1, forward strand.
TCGCCCACCCTCTCTCCATGGCCCCTCCTTTCTCATTGAAAAATCCATTAAGTGGCTATTAAAATGGTGATTAAGATCAATAAATATGTATGTTAAGTAAGAAATTTGTGCTAATGGCCCTCTCTTGTTTTTCCATCAAGCTCCGCCACTGCTCCGTAGCTATTGGCAATACTAGAGATCAACTGTTACGTATACGATTAATAATCTCAAAAAAAAAATATGTTACGTACGATTAATATGAGTTGTTCCCCCACACTCTAAATTATATACAATTGCACTAGTAGTTCACATTTGTCAACGTCAAATAAACTTCCCTAATTTTAACCACATTTTTGGAAAAATATATTGACATGTAAAAATTCAAATAAATGAACCATGAGCACACATATTTAGAACCTAAGATAAGCTTGAATAATTGTTTATACTCTTTAGTAACCAAGAGTGCAATTAGAACCTAGAATTTTCTTTTCTTATAAAGATACAGCAGGGAGCTTTGAAAAATTCAACATTACATGAAAAATGTAGGCAAAATAGCCGAATTCGTCCCTGAACTATTGTGCTGGGCTCAATTTCATCCTTCAACTATAAAAACGTCTGATTCAGTCCCTGAACTATCGTGCTGGGCTCAATTTCGTCCCTCAACTATAAAAACGTCCGATTCGATTCGGTCCACGAACTATAAATCTTTGGGCTCAATTTAGTCCCTCAACTATAAAAACGTCGATTTAGTCCTCGAACTATAAATCTTTGGGTTCAATTTCAAATTTAACACATTTGCTTTTTTATTTTCTAATCTGGTTAATAAAAGACCTCAAATTAAAAAACTCAAAACTAGAACGTTGTATCAAAACTACAATTTTCATATATAAAAGTATCTCTATTTGACCCCATTATATGAGAGATCGCATAAGCACTTGTACGTAATTAGTATACTGTTAAAATTTATTTAATTTTTTGAGCATCTTAATGACCTCAAAATAAAAAAACTCAAAACTATAAAGTTGTAGATCTCATCGAGAGCTATAATTTTATATAAAAATCATCTTCATCCAAAATCGTATAAAAAGATATAAAATCCTCACCGGGCCACTCCTGTGGGCGCTAAGAAGATCGCAGCGCCACGCCCGTGAGACGGGCGCGACTAGGTGCAAACTTAGAAAAAATGTATCTTTTTTATATGATCTTGATGAAGATGATTTTATATGAAAATTGTAGCCTCGACGAGATCTACAACTTTATAGTTTTGAGTTTTTTAATTTGAGGTCATTAAGATGCTCAAAAAAATTAAATAAAGTTTTAACAGTATATTAATCGCGTACAAGTGCTTATCGCATTGGAAAAATCGTATCTCTCATATATGGGGTCAAATGGAGATACTTTATATATGAAAATTGTAGTTCTCGATGAGATCTACAACGTTTTAGTTTTAAGTTTTTTAATTTGAGGTCTTTAAGATGCTCAGAAAAAAAACGAACCAAGTTTTAGCAGTATATTAACCAGATTGATTTAAAAATAAAAAGCAACTGTGTTAAATTTAAAATTGAGCCTAGCACGATAGTTCAGGACCGAATCAGACGCTTTTATAGTTGAAGGATTTAAATTGAGCCCAAAGACGATAGTTCGTGGATGTAATCGGACGCTTTTATAGTCGAGGGATGAAATTGTGCCTAGCACGATAGTTCAGGGACTGAATCGGACGTTTTTATAGTTGAGGGACGAAATTGAGCGCAGCACGATAGTTCAGGGACGGATTCGCCTATTTTGCCAAAAATGTATGAATTAATAAGATCAAATTTTGAAAGCTAAAATCTAGATGCATGAGTCAAGATACACGGCTGCAATAAGAGTTGACATAACTTTAGCTTTGTCCCAAGTCAAACTACTCTAATTTTATTTCAGTTTTTTAAATATGTAAGTTCAAATAAATGCACTATGAAAAATATATTTCATGGAGAATTTAACAAAAAATAATTTAATGTTGGTTACTTTTTTCTACAAACTCGTTCAGAATTAGACAATTTATTTCAAGATAAAGTGGCCTTCAATTTAGAATAAAAGGAGTATTATATATTATGTTGGGTTAATTTTATTATTGGTTTCCAAACTTATCTTAGGTTTTCATTCAAGTTGTATAGGATTATTCGATACATGAAACTTAATTTTAATAGTATTTTTATACTTTTTAAAGTGTTTTCTTCTTCCTAATTTTAGTGGTGGGTTTATTTAGACTTTTGGAACCTATTTCTCAGCTCTAGAAATTTATTGAGTTCCTTGTGATCTATAAATAGGATTTCCCCTAGAACCTTTTATGATTTTTAATATTTTTTCAAAGCCATCAAGATTATGTTTTCAACTAAAAGTTAGTTTCCAGAACTCGGAAAGGTTGATTTCTGACCCTAGGGGCAGTGTCCAAACAACACTATGATGGCCCACCAAATAATAGTCAAACGGGGTTAATCTGGACCAGTTTGGTTCTACCCGAAGATTGAGACAAATTCAGCATGGACTAGTCGATTATGGAATTTGGGAGTTCATGTATACTCCTCCCTCCATTTTAAGGGTCGTTCTCACTTTTCGAAAAGCTAAACATACTCAATATATATAAGAAAGTATTAATACCTATGGTACATAATATTGGCATTAGATAGATTGTTAAATTTTTTAATAATAAACTTATTTGGAGATATAAATATTACTAACATTTTCTGCAACTCTAGTTAAACTTAAAAAAATTTGACCTACATGAATACCATAACGACACTTAAAAAGGAATAGAGAAAGTACTTGATATGAATTCGGATAATTTAAGAACCACATGTGAAACGCACAAATTACGTTCCATCGTTTAAAGGAGGATTCACAGGTACATGTGTCTTGTGTGTGTCCCTTATGTACCGTTAGAAAATTAGCGCATCTTGAGCCAGTGATGATTCTACCTTATATAAGAGCAACTCCAAGAGACTCTTTATATTCTTTCTAATTTAAAGAAATAGAGACTTTGGTGAAAAAATAACATCCAATAGCCTCTTTAATTGGATCTATAAATATAGACATCATCTGTTTCGAATTTCTCACTAACCAAAGATGTAGAACGAAGATGATTCATTAGAGTATGCACAAGAAATGCAAAAGCTGTCAAAGGATACAAAGATATAGAAAACGAATTTTACTCAAATAACTCTCCAAGTGATGATTTAGAAAATAAACTTTAGAAAGACTCATGGAGATGCTCTGAGAAATTAAAAGAAATCGAAGAGCTTTATTTATCACTTGGTAACAGTACTAGCAGTACAAAATACGGTCTTGAAAATTATTGAAACAAATTGATTGGGCTTATTACAAATTGTACACAAATAAAGAATTGGCCTGGCTACCTAGGTCAAGGCAGGGTCCTGGATCGTCCACAGCCCATGATAGACTTGGGCAAGCGGCCGACCTTGTCCACGCCCTCCTCGAACACCACCGCCATGCCCATGTACACGTGCGCCTCGATGTGGCAGTGGAACAGCCACACGCCGGGGTTGTCCGCCACGAACCTCACCGCCGTCCACCCCTTGGGGTGCAGCGCCACCGTGTTCTTCATGACGGGGTCCCTCAGGTTGAACCTGGCCGTGTCCCTCTCCGGGTCGAACTTGCCGTCGCCGTAGGCGAGCACCCAGAAGTCGTGCCCGTGGAGGTGCCACGGGTGCGTCTCGCTCTTCTTGTTGAGCGCCACCGTGTTCTGCAGCACCAAGTCCACCACGGACCCTAGCGCCAGCCGGTACACGGCGCTGGCCACTGTCCCATTCGCCGGCGGCGGCCGCTCGATGTCGTAGCTCCTGAAGTCGTACGTCTCCGGCGGGGGTCGCGCGTCGTACGCGCCCTGCAGGCCGCGCTTCATGGACACGAGGTACGGCGTCGCCGGGAACGCGAGGGAGACGCCGTTGATGGCCCACTTGGTGTGGCCGCCGATCCGGTTCTGCGTGTTGAGGAGGAGGAGCGCGCGGTCGGGCCGCGGCGGCACGGGCAGCACGTGGTCCGGGTGCGCGACGGCGAGGGACCTGCTCTGCTCCACCCGGGCCGTCACGTCGTCCCATGCGGGTCCCTCCGGCCGCGGCGTCGGCGGCGGCGCCCGCGGGTCGTTGCCGGCGTAGCTGAGGATGGCCATGGCGCTCGTCGTGTTGCGCTCCCGGCCACGACGTGGGAGGCGGCCCAGTAGTTCCGGGACGGGTTCTGGTCGGCCTTGACCAGGACCGAGTAGGACTCGCCGGAGTAGATGTAGAGGCTGTCCACGACGACGGGCCTCACGTAGTGGCCGTCGACCTCCACTACCGTCATGGAGTGGCCCTCGATCGCGAAGTTGAGCGCCGACAGCGACGTCAGGCTGCCAACGCGGAGGCGGTACGTCTTCCCCGGCACGGCCGTAAAGAGCGGCGGCGGCGCGCATCCTGCGGAGCGGGGACGTTGCAGGCAGCGTCGCTGCTGCCGTTGGGGAGCACGCGAGCAGTGGAATGGCTCGAACACTCCACGGCCGTTGATGAGCAGGGACTGTGGCTCGCCGACGAATTTGAGCGGGTCGGACGCGAGCCCGACGGCCTGCTCGTACACGCTCTTGTGCCACCAGTCCATGAGCAGGATGGTGCGCTCCTCATCGTAGGTAAACGGCTCCGCCACGCCGTCGGGCGCCGACACGACGAGCATGCCGTCGAGCCCGGCCACGCGCTGCATCCCGTAGTGGGCGTGGTAGAAGTAGGTGCCCGGCCTGTCGACGACGAACCGGTAGGTGAAGGTGTCGCCGGGGAGGATGGGGCACTGCGTGACGCCCACGGTGCCGTCGGCCCACGGCGAGCCGATCTGGCGGATGCCGTGCCAGTGGATGCCGGTGTTCTCGGTCTCCAGCTTGTTGTGCACGGTGACCACGATAGTGTCGCCCTGCGTGGCGTGGATGGTTGGCCCCGGGGACTCGCCGTTGATGGTCACCGCCAGCTTCTCGACGCAGTCGAGGGACTTGTAGTGGTACGCGATGTCCCACGTGTGGTGGTGCACCTTGGCCTCCGCGGAGACGGAGAGCGCCGCCAGCGAGCACAACAGGAGGAGGACGGCGGCGAGGATGCGCTGCGTCCGCCGCGGCGTTGGCATTGTGTCGTACGTCGTCGGTCGTGAGAAACTGATCGAGAACGATCGACGAACTGGACGAAGAAGCTAGCTAGCTAGTTAGGTGATATTGCTTGGTGTGTGTTGAGCACGGGTGCTGCCACAGGGCCTTTATACGTGTTCTGGTGCGAACCGGTCGGGTGCAAGTGTCTATGCATGCGTGTGCTCAATTTGGTGTACCATTTCAAAAAAGCACACGACGCGGGAAAAAGTTGTTAGCCGTCGTTATGCTGAGTTTTCTTCAAACACGACGCGACAGAGAGCTAGCGTCGCAACAGGGGCCGAGTCCAAGCAACGATAATGAACACGCGGATCAATTTGATTAGTGTATACGTACATACATACAGTGAATAAAAGAAGAAATATTCAATCATTGGAGTGTGTCGTCGTTATAAGGAGGAGTATTTTTTTTTGGATCCGGACCAATTAATAGCTAGCTCGTGCTCGTGTGCACGCCACCAAAGCCAAGTCTCGATCGATCGCTGACCGTACTTCTACACATGCCAATGGAAAGCTCGTGCTGCTTTGTCTCCAGGACCGGCCTGATCCAGTCATGCAAACACACCTTGAGTAACGACGACCATGAATAAGTGCAACAACGTGTTTATGACACTAAATAAACGAACCACATAAACATATTTTCATGATAAATCTAATGCTTATTGTTTAATGCCAGAAGTAGTCATACTTTTTCTATATATAAATTTAGTTAAACTGAAGATTATTTGACTCAATCAAGCTACGTAATAAGATGGGATATCCTACTTTATATATGCCCCCCTTCCCTCCGACAAAAAGTAATATAATTGAGGAACTGACCTGATCCGGTCCGATCCAACGTAGGCCTGTTCGGTGAAACTCTACCTCCTGCATAGCCAGGAGTCATTTTTATCTCTCCATTCAAGGCCTCATTCGGCTTACCCCATATTCGGCTTCTTTTTTTTATAGCCGGAATAGTGTTTTTCTCTCACAACAATTCAGTCAGAACAGTGTTTTTCAGCCAGTTTCAGCCAAAATTTTACCAGGCGAACGGGGTGTAAAAACTAACGAAGTCGTCTTTTTTTGGCTTCGTATGCTCTGGCTTTATATGCCAGAAACCCTCATCATCCCCTAGCTATCTCATAACGACTCGTCAAGGTCTATGACCTTTTTATCTACAATGGCCATGTTCGCTTATCTTATAATCCGTCTTTGTCAGCTTGTTTTTTCATTCAGAACAGTGTTTTTCTCTCACAACAAATCAGCCGGAACAGTGTTTCGGCTTGTTTTTTCAGCGAAGCGAACGGGGCCAATGCATATAATATATACCTCCCTATTATCAGCCTCCAAAGACATCAAGGTCTATGACCTATCACCTAATGTACTAAACCACCAGCATATGTAATATACACCTACACATATGTACCATACGCATCGTGTACATGTATATCTCCACCATTATAACCTTATCATGGATGGTAGGAACTCTCACGACTCACAGGGCACGGGGCGAAGACCCGCCTCCCAGAGGGCTCCCAGGTCGGCCGCCACGCCAAGCCTTGCCCGCTCCCCTCCCCTCCCCCCCCCCATCCCTCCTCCTTCCCCACGCCGACCCTCCTTCACTCAGCCATCTGCGGGGACGCTTAGCCTCCCGTCAATGGTGCCACCGGCGGGCGTCGCCGCGCCATCTCCCCCACCGGCCAGTGCAAGCAGCGGTCTTGGCGGCTTCGGCCTCCAAAGACTGCATGCCCGCCCCGCAACCTTCGGCGACTGGGACCTCCGACGATCCTGGATCTAGGGTTGCACCACCGTCGCCGAAGCCGGTCATCGTCCAGCCACCGGAAGACCATCGTCCTAGCCGCGGATGCGTCTAAGATGATGGCTTCGACACCCAGCTCACCGCAAGTGCACGCCCATCACCCGCACGGCTCCGCCACCGCCCCGACCACACCGCCGACGATGCCGGGCTACGCTGCCATGCCCACCACCAGTGTCGGGCTCGCCCACGTGGGTCCATGGCGTCTGGCGCTCTAGCGCCTCAGACTCGGACGCCCGTGCCGCCGCCGCGCCGCTGGAAGCCACCGCCGTGACCACCACCGTCTGTAGCAGCAGTCCCGTGTCCATATGTTGGTATATTTTAACGCACACAGATAAATCCACAAGCGCATGGATACCGATGTAGCTTTTGCCCGGAGGTATTCTAAGTATCATATCCAGAGGAAAGAATGTGAGACTAACTACGGTGTAACTTAACTAGGGGTAGCAACAAGGTTAGGATAAATAGGAGCGTAGAGAGGATAATTAAGGTTCTCTAGTTTTGACTTTGGTAAGCTTATGTCTTCTACTATTCAACCGTAGACATTACTTAAGGAAGGACACCAGCAGAGGATGCTTTCCGTAGTAACCGCGTCCTACTTGCCCTACAAATGGGAGGTGGACTACAGAGGATTCAACGAGACTATAAGAGTCACCCTCGCGAGCTACCACCTTCCGGAATGCAGGGGGCCTCCACGACTAACCAAAGTCTAAGCACCACGCTTACACTTATGATTAATACTTTAACCTAGAGCGTCTATAGATTAAAGCACTCAAAAGAGAGTTGTGATCCTGATGAACAATATAAACAATTACTTACTTGAATCATGTGGCAGAACCGCCTAATCTAATGCCCTCCCAAGAGTACTTGTCTTCCATTAGACACTAAGTATCCAAGAGAGTGCACTAAATCGTGTTGTTCCATCAAGCACACCCCAAGGAAGAACTCAAAAATCCACATTTTTTCATCAGGATCATAAATGAGATAATAAAGCTTACAACATTCTTAACCATTTCTTACATCACTTTATTACAACATTAAAGTACTTAAACAAGTTGAAAATGAGAGAATAAAGTTTACAACATTCTTAACCATTTCTTACATCACTTTATTACAATATTAGCGGAATTAAGACAATTTTAAATGTAAAAGAGTTTATATATTTTAGGTTCACATTTTTATCTTGCAGCGGAGAACAACATATGATCAGAGTTACGGCGGAAATGAAGATTAATGGTGAATCCTTAACATAGTGAACATTTATAAACCAGTTATGATGGCAGGTCATAAAACTTTTCTTCTAAAAACTTTTAGTGAGGGTTATAAATAAACACTACGATCGTAGCATGAAAGAAATCCTCTTTGAGCTCACCAGGAGATTTTCACACACAAGAGTTAGCTCTAGCATCCACCTGTCACCTACAACAGGGAAAATAAAACCCCGAGTACTCGATTGTACTCAGCAAGACTTACCTGATGGGAAGAAAATAAAAGACTCCAAGATATGAAATGTTATCTGGCTTATGGGTTATTGCATCTACAGGAAGCATTACTAAACGTGCATCCTTATATTCAATTTTATTGGTAGTCATCATTAGTTCATTAACTAATCATTCTATGTAAGCACCTATACTACTTTCAAGCAGGTGGTAAGCAATCAGAACCATTTTTCCATCTTTCATATTCCAGTTCTTACTACGATGCTAGACCATAGCCAAGTCGTACCGTCTCACAGAAACGGCGATTCGCGAATCAATGTATCCCAGCTGGGTAGCCCAAAACACACGCCTCGCTTATACCCCAGGCACAAACAAGACCAACCCGTTCCACTCATGTCAAGGGGTCTAGGTCCCTGTCCAAACTTGGACTCCATGCCCCCAACACCTGAGATCCGGTCTCAGTATGGTGCTTAGACCTCCACCTAATACCCACCCCTAAAAATCAGTTCGGACAGAGCCGGAACCCATGAAAAGAGAGCAACAAGTCTTCCCGCTCTCATAAGGGTAATAAATTTGTGACCTGACTACCATCCACAACAATGGACGGTCCTCAATCGACACAGGCGGAACAAGTGCAATCCGAGCCTCGCTCGAATGCCTATCCAAGTCCAGATCTAAAGTAACATTCCGCTCGGTCTCCAATTATCCTTCATATATATTCCATGTGATAGTAATATAATAACAACAATAATACCTTTCCTATCTCTCGTGAGTGATAGGTAATCACTAGACTTCTACCGGATTCTGTAGCATAGCAATCTACATGATCCTAACATACTAGTAGGACTCATAGCAATCTACACGATCCTGCAAGTGGGTTTCATTTAACTCCTCAAAACTTAATGCACAAGTATAAAATAAAGTGCATAATATTAGAGGTTATGCACCGGGACTTGCCTGGGCAAGATATAACCAAGGATTTGCATTGCACCGTGGTGACACGATTACCAAGGCACCATCCTCCTGCTACTCCATCGACTCTAGATCCATTATTTTCCTATTATGATATTCGCAGATGTAGCGTAGAAAACGTAATTAACCAACGCAACCGCAACTCTAAAAACACTATTACGCTTCGCAAGCTAACGAGCTAGCTCTAATCACTAACACTATTTCTAAAAAATGTTTAAGTTTTACAACCCCAAGTTGTTTTGGCATTTTATTGATTAAATATATATATATATATATATATTTTGAACTAGGGTTCATTTAGCTACCTTAGCGAACTAATTATTATAGAGATACAAAAATTATAGTGAGCACCTAATAATGGTAGGAATTCACTGTGAAAGTTTCAGAGCCAACACTATTACCAATTTATCACGAAAATTTCTACAAGTTTATATGTTAATAATATTAAGCAAACCAATTTAATTAGATAGCCCCTGAAAATACTATGAAACTATGTGAACAAGAGATACCAGCAGATAGATCATGATTTTAGAAACCTAACAAATTAGTTTCAAAATTTTTTGACAGGCACATAAATTGATATTGAAATTACAAGTTTGCTTAGAAACTAAATGAGAAAAATGCTTTACAAAACAAAAAGGGATGGCGGCAAGCATTCGGCCCAGCAGCCCATTGCGACCCGCGTGGAGCGTGGCCGCGCGCCAGTAGGCTGGCCCAACTGGCCCGTTGCGCGAGCGCTCCAACGCATTTGCAAAAGAGTCCTCAGTCTAACAAGTTATTACGCGGCACTATACGCACTATTGCAGAAGAGACACGCTTCGCACCTAACACCGTGTAAAAACTCGTCTCTGTAATGTCATGCCCCTAGGCGCGTGCGTGCGACGGCGTGGCTCACCGACGGCATACGGCGGTTACGCCGAGCAACCTAGTGGCGCTCCGGTGAGACCAAGGGGTCAACTAAGCTCTATGGCCAAACGCGCAAGGATGGCGGCAGTTGGGAGCTTAACGGTGCACTACCAAGGCCTGGTCTCAACGATGGGCAGAACCGTGCGGCGGCGCGACTGTTCCGGCGGCCTAAGATATTATCGGGGTGGTAGAGATAGCTGGTAAGCACCAGTAGCACCAGAATTCATGCTGCGGTGATGGTTGAGGCGAAGGAGTATCGAGGTGGCCAGGCCACGTGCGAGCCGTCAGGGCGGCGGTGCTCTAGGACGAACACCCATGCATCACCATGTCTCCGGCAAGCGCCCTGGCCAAATGGCACGAGCACTAGATAGAGGAGGTCAAAGCGAGCTCGTGGATACAAACAATTAAACTCATTCGGACCTTACCCCAATTTCACTAGCACGGCGACGCACCTGGCCGACGGCGAGAAAAACACCAAATTGGTGGTTAGTAGTGCTCGGTTGCGCCAAGGTGAGGGTCGGACTGCTTGCTGGCTTTCCTGTCTAACTGCTGGAACATCAAATTGGGGTGTGGTGCCTAGAACCGCACATATTTGTCGTGCGAAGCGGGGCGATTCTGTCAGTGACAAGGGCAAGCGGGGACGATAGCTCTTCAAGGCCGTACCTGCTTCGGTCGAGGCTGCGTTAATGAAGCAAGGTGTTCGCATGGGGAAGACTTAGAGAGAGAGCGTCGTAGAGCGTCGTGATGGGACTACTCGGCCATGCGGGACGCGGTGTCGGCAGTGAAGCAGCGATCGCGTGCGGGGCCGTCTCGTAGGGTCAGTGCAACAAAACGACGCGATGGAGGGCAGTAACACCGTGACAAGGGCATTAATGCAACGTGACTACGGAGGCAGGCAGCGGCTCGGCGAGTAGGTGGTTTGAGCGGCGGAAAGAGTGCCACATTGGCAAGACGAAGGCCGCCACGACATTGGTCTAGCCCGCGCATGTCCAGGACCACAACGCACACAAGACGGCCGCACAGCAGTAGCCCGGCGCCGCGGAAGGCGACCGCGGCCAACCCCTAGCCCGACGCGTGGCCGGCAGCCAGCAAGGCCAGCCACGAGCACGATCGTGGCCAGTAGCGACCAGGCATCGGCAATGTGTGTGCGTGGTGACTATGGATTTAGGTCGATCGACCGCCACCGGTGTCGCGTACGCATTTTAAAGCGACTCAGGAGTTATTGAGCCTCACATCTGGAACTCAACCAATTTCACTACTCTAAAGTCCACACGACCGATTATCTAATGAACCAATTATCGAGATCAAAGACCAGTTAGGGAGGGAGATAAACGAATGCCAACCTGAGCTCGTCCCCGAAGTGCCAGTTCATGAACAGAATGTCAACGACATAGTTTGCAGCGTGTTTTAACAAAGTTTGGGTAAGTTTTATGAGAGCAACATGACAACCTACACAACAACCACCTATGCCATGCTCAAGTACTCACTTTGATGCAATCAACAATACCAAAATATGCAGCTAGTGTTTAAACATTTTTGTTAGAAATTAAATATCAAGATAGCATTTGTAACACCCTCAGTGTTACATTGTACTATTTTTACTAAACACTGCATGAGCATCATACTTGTCTATGGATGTGTGTAATATAGTAATGTACATAACTTGAAATGTTTATCCGAAACAGGAAACAAATGTTACGTTCCATATTGTTTAGTATTCTAAGCGAATTTTTATCGGACAAAAATGCTATAGCACGTTTATGTGAACTTAGATAGGGTTTGTAGTACGTACTTTATAGGCGGTGATGAAATAGGTATGGTCGAGGATGAGGATCACTAGCTAGTATACCTAGTAGGTCGGAATTGGAATTTGACGCGAAACCGTTTGAGGTTTAAGTCATTCGCGTAAGTTTGAAAAGGGGTCGACGAAGCCTTGTTCGGCAAAGTTTGTAGAGCGACCGGGTTAAGAAGTGGTGAGGTGTTTTGGCACGATTGGCTAGCCTTAGGTACCCTTTTCTAAGTAGAACAACTGGTTTGGCGGTTGTAGCGTTAGGGTTTGAATTTTTGGCCGCTTTAAAGCGTGCACGGCACATGGTCCATTTCCGGGCGCGGTCACCACCACCCCCTGCTTGGCCTAGCACCGCTGCTCGCTTGCCAGCGCGTGTTGCCACGCCTGGGCATGTACGCACATGCATGGCCCTGGCGCTGCGGGCCTCGGCCGCCTGCCACCACGCATTGGCGCGCAGCTAGCATCGCCGCTGCTGCCGTGCCGCGCCCTGGACGTCTGCCCGCGCCGTGCCCTTACACGCGTCGGCCGAGCCGCGGGGTCCCATGCTACAGCTCGCGCTGCTGTGGCTACACGACACACCAGGCTCATGCACGCGCACTGCGCTGGTAGACTGGCTGCTCTGCCCGTAGTGGCGTCCACGTGCGCCTTTCCACTCGCCACCGCTCACCGAGCTGGTGTTGCCACTTGCCTGGCGCGCTCATGGGCACTGTTGTCGTTAACGCCGTGCAGTTGCGCGCGTGTGGGACGGCTGCCCACTTTGCTAGCGTGCCCGTGTCTGCTGCCACACTGCGTCAATGTTCCCCCCTACCCTGACAACCTCTGCGGTGACAGCGCTAGGCCGACGTGCCTACCTTCCCCTGTTTCGCCATCGCCGGGTCACGCAGAGACAACGCAGCGTCGGCTAAAGCAGCGAGATTGCGTGCCTTGGGATGGAGAGAGTACTTAGCCACATGCCGAATGCGTCCACTAGTGTTGCCGGTCATTGCCAAGCTTAATTGGACAGTTCCGTCGTCGTCGGTCATTTTAAGACCCGCAGCCACGCCGTGAAATTCCCCTCACCCACGTCCACCGCTGTCCAATTGCTTGTCACAGCACCTATGCCCTACTTCACTCTACCACGTGCGTACCCTAGTTCGCCTTGTAGCGGCCTGCCCTGCACTGCCGCCGCAGTCTCGCCATAGCCGCCGTCGCAAAGTCTGCCGGGTGCGCGTGGCCAGGTCCGTTCGAGCAGCCTCCGGTCAAGCCACCACAACTGGTAAGCTTGGGGTGAGCCGCTGTTGCCTATCCGTGAGCTGGTTCACGCTGTTTGTGTTTTGGCTCATGGGAACGCGTCCGTCGTCGTAGGGAGAGGTCCACCGCCGGGAGCGGAGCTCGGAACAGCATCCTTGTTCGCCATATCACCTCCCACCGCTACGCGTTGAAGTCAAGGTGAGTATTGGCTCCTTAGGTAGGGATTGGGGGTTCGAGTGTGGCCGGCGTAGCCGTTTGATGCCCGCACCATCGCGCCGGTGCGAGCACGGTGGCCGGGGAACGTGGCCACGACAAAGATGGGAAAGGGCAGGGTTGTAGATGAAAAACCAGTGACTCGGTGAAATAGTGGTCGTGTTAGTTTTGCGAATAGGGTTATGTGCGAGGGCTCTTTCGCTAATGCGCCAGTCGCGCGCGGGCTTCGCTATGGGCCGCCTGCGTTGGGCCGCGGCTCGCGACGCTGAGTGGGCCATGCCGGTGGCTGCGTGCGCGCGCGCCGCGCCAGGTTGGGCCGAGCCACTCGAGTTGGGCCACGCAGTAGGATTTCATTTTCCAATTTCTAGTAAACTGTAAATGCTTATTCAATTTAGTTTTCAAGCTAAACTTTGATAATTTGTGGTAAATCTTGTAGATGTCCAAAAATAGTAAAACCAAGTTTGTTAGGTTCACAAAAATACCATATACTGGTAGGTACAGTTAGATTGCAGTTAGCTGTGGAAGGTATTGAGTCATAAATTCAAAACTAGAGAGCTAATATTATGTAGGTTAATAATTGTATGAATATTTGTGAAAGATTGGTGATAGCTATGGATATAAAAATTTACAGTAGGCTTGGTTGGTTGGTAGGTACTTGCTGTAAAATTTGTAGCCCTAGGGTAGGTTGATAAGTAGAGTAGCTATTATCCTTGCTTTGTTGTGTAAAGCGTAAATCAACATTAGGAGTGAGGATAGCTGTAATTGCGATAATGATAAATGCCATACTTCATACTTGTTGTTGATAGCAAAAGATAACTTAATACCATGGTCGGTAGCACTAGCTTAGTAGTTAAACAGATGTACTTTTATTTTAAGAGTTGCTGTTGTCATATTATTAAATATTGCATCATCATTTCATGTAGATCACGAGCTGGTAGATTTCGTGCCCGTCGACGAACAGGAGTACGACAAGGTCGTCGAGGAGTACGAGGAGGAGATCCTCATGCAGGACGGAGCCCCGGAGCCATTTGGTGCTAACCCTACTGACCCATCGCCTGCCCAAGGCAAGCCCCGGTGCATAACCCCTATTTTTAATGCTCACTGAATATATATAGGTGATGTGCATTTAAGTTACAGGCATTTTATGGAAACTACCTGCATAAATATATCTACCCATGAGTCCTACTAGTACATGTCGAGTAGCTGCTATGCCCAGGATATCGGTAGCGTGAGTAACCTGCCGTTACTCGCAAATAGGTGATAAAATATAATCACTCATGATAAAATGGTGGAAAGGAAAATGGTGACCGGGCAGGGATATGGTTTGGGTACTGGTGGGTGTAAGGGGTTGTGTCCTGCGGCCAACAGGGCATGACTTGGTTACACTTTTTCCCTATCCGTGTCGATTAAGGACCGGTCGTTGTAATGGATGCTAGGCAAGTCACAGATCTATTGTCCCGAGCGCATACTTGGGTATAGGAGCAGAGAAGACTTGTTGCTCTCTTGTCGCGGATCCGGCTCTTTTCCGGACCGACTAATTGGAGGCAAAGATGGTGAAGGTCCTTGCACCACACTGAGTCTGGGACTCAGGAGTGGGGGCTTGGAGTCCAAGTTTGGATGGGGACCTAGACACCCAGGACAGGGGAGTGATGGGTTAGTCCTGCTTGTGCCTAGGGTACAAGCGGGGCGTGTGTTTTCAGGGCACCCAGCTAGGCACATTGGTTCGTGAATCACCGCCGAGTTAGTACGACTTGTCTTAACTCTAGCATCGTAGTAAGAACTGAAAGATGGAAGGTGATGAAATGGAACTGATTGCTCAACTCTTGCTTAAAAGTAGAATAGGTGCTTATATAGACTACATAGATAATAACTTAACGCGGCCAATAATAACAACCAAAATAAGGACTCACTATTAGTATTGCTTTCTGCTAAAATAAACCAGCAAGCCATAAAGCTTCTCATATTCCTTGGAGTCAGGAAATTAGTCCCACTAGTCGGATCAGTCTTGCGAGTACATTGTGTACTCAGGGTTTATTTACCCCTGTTGCAGGTGATGCATGAGATGTACTTTCAGTGGAGGATGCTTCTGGTGGGCTTAGATGGATCCTCGTCCCTATCGCTAGATGTTTATTTTTAAAAATTCTGCTGTTTATCATTCCGCACTCTAATATTTGGTATTGTAATAATATACTTTTAAGAAACTCTGATGTATGAAATGGACAAGTATTGTAACTCGTTCTCATTATTGTATCCTTGGGAAAAATATGGATCTTTCAGGTTCTCCCTTGGGGTGTGCTCGACGGATACCGCCCGTTGTAGCTTGCTTTCGGGGTGCTTAGTGTCTAGTGGAAGACGAGCGCCTCCGTAAGTGTGCTATTTCGGGCGGTTCTGCCACATATGGTACCAGAGCCAATAATGGTCACGTGTTTCATCATTCTTTTTCAAAACTAAAAATTTGACCAACAAAAGCTTTGCGAAAAGTAGGATGCGATTAAGTTAAGTTAAATGAGTATAAGCCCTAGCAATATGGTCTATCTAGGATAGCGACACTGGTTTTATCTAATCAATTTTCTGTAGGTACACCGACTTACGTTGCGTAAGAAATCGCTTAGTATACAGAAAGTGAGGGTGCAATGTGTCGAAAAGTTTTACAAATGCCGCTATATTCTGGCTTGAGTGAACGTATAGGCCGAAGCATGCATCATGATAATAGCATCTTATTTCAACCGAAATCCCCCTTCACATATAATTGAATTAGTAAATTGATAGGACTAACAAACAGAATGCGTTAATAAATGTGCTATAATTTCTCTAATCCCTTGATTCTGATCGGGAGGGTGTTCTAATGGATGGTTCATATCTCTTACAAATGAATCTAAGGTCTGGACGTGGGAGCACCAGTGCGGGGGCGGGTCATGGTCTTGGCGAGGGCCACGGCGAGAGTGGCCGGGGCCATGAGCCCAACGGGGAGAGCCATGGGGCTCCACTTCTGGATCCTCCTCCGCCACCGCCACCTCCGATGACCCACGCTAAGATGATGGAAGAGCTGTTGGCTGTGCGCCGAGAGTCAACTCATGCCATGGACATAATGGCACAAGCTGTCGTGGGTCTCACCCGAGGAGGCCCTAGGGGCAACGGTGGAAACAGGGGTGGTGCCCGCCATCCTGAGGGACCGTCCTCTTACCAGGAATTCCTCAAGACTCACCCACCCACCTTCACCCTATCTGATGAGCCTCTGGATGCGGAGCACTGGCTTCGCATTCTGGAGCAGAAGTTTTTGCTGCTCGACGTGGCCGACGAGCAGAAGGTGCGCTTTGCAGCGTAGCAGCTTTTGGGGTCCACAAGCGCATGGTGGGATACCTTCCATGCCATGGAGTAGCCTGATCATCCGGCAACTTGGTAGGAGTTCACCACTGCATTCCGAGAGTTCTTTATCCCTGCTGGTGTCATCATCCGGAAGGTGACTGAGTTCCTGGAGCTGCGCCAGGGGAGCATGACAGTGATGGGCTATGTGAATAAGTTAATCACTTGGCCTAGTATGCTGGCATCCATGTGGACACTGACGACAAGAAGAAGGACCGCTTCTTTTGCGGTCTCGCTCCCATTCTTCTGGAGAAGCTGTACACGGCAAACTATCAGACCTTTAGGGCACTGATGAACGCCACCATTGCCATGGAGGGTTTTCAGCGGGAGTCTCAGGCAGAGTGAAAGAGGAAGCGGGTGGCAGCTGGATCTTCTAGCCACCCTCACAAGGTACAGGTTGTCCGATGGGGGCCCTATTAGTCATAAGGTGGGCCTTTGTTCCAGCAGCCCCAATAGACTTCTCAAACTTCCTCCATGCAGTACCATGCACCCCCGCAGCAGGCGCAGCCCCAGCAGTCTCAGGGACAGCAGGTCCCACCTCGTTATAGGTTTGGGAACAAGCCAGGCGCTTGCTTCAAGTGTGGCAAAGATGGCCACTATGCCCGAGCTTGTCCCTAGAACCAGCCAGCTCAGTTCGCTCAGCCGTCAGCGAACTCCAGGCTTGTCAAGAGGACCATAATCAAGAAGAAAGTGCCCAACAGATCCGGTCAGGTGCATTTCACAGATGCTGAGTAGATTTTGTAGCAGGAGCCGGTGATGGCTGGTATGTTTACCATCGACTCCCATCCAGCTTTGGTATTGTTCGATTCTGGTGCATCACATTCCTTTATGAGCATGGGGTTTGTAGAGTGGCACAACTTACCACTTATGGCTATACCGTATGCCTATAAGATTCGTACTACAGGTTCATAATTGTTCATCAATACCCGCACCGATACAGTAAGTTTGGTATTAGCCACCCACACTTACCGCCTATAGTTCATGGTCATGACTGGGCAAGGCATTGATGCTATTCTTGGAATGAACTGGTTGCGGGTGTATAGGGTAGTATTGTATATGAAGAGGAGAAGTGTGGAGTTACGGCTTCCTTCTTCTGAGGATAGGATGTCTCTTATTGTACCCTCAGATCCAGTCTTGCCTGTTGCTGCCCATGCTGAAGCCTCTCCTGATCTTACCTCCATCCCGGTAGTATGTGAGTTCCTGGATGTTTTCCCTAAAGATCTTCCTGGGTTGCCATCGGACATAGAGGTGGAATTCTCTATTGAGCTTGAGCCTGGTACTACCCCTATCTCAAGACGCCCATACCGCATGGCTCCAAGGGAACTAGCTGAAATGAAGAAACAACTGGAAGAATTGATAGACAAAGGTTTCATCCGTCCTAGTTCTTCACCACGGGGTTGCCTGGCTATTTTCGTGAAGAAGAAGGATGGTACTTTGCGGATGTGTGTGGATTACCATCCTCTTAATGCGGTAACAGTTAAGAACAAGTATCCTTTGCCCTGCATAGATACTTTGTTCGATCAGCTAGTTGGCGCCAAGGTGTTCTTGAAGATTGACCTCCGATCAGGCTATCATCAGATCAAGATCAAGCCACATGATATACCAAAGACAACTTTCTCTACTAGGTATGGGCTGTATGAGTACCTAGTGATGTCTTTTGGTCTTACCAATGCTCTTGCCTTCTTCATGTACCTGATGAATTCAGTTTTCATGCCGGAGCTGGATAAGTTTGTGGTAGTTTTCATTGATGACATCCTGATCTATTCCAAGAATGATGAAGAGCATGCCCAACACCTTCGGATAGTATTGGCTCGACTAAGGGAGCACAAGCTGTATGCTAAATTCAGCAAGTGCGAATTTTGGTTAGATCAAGTGCAGTTTTTGGGGCATGTGTTGACACCTGACGGTGTTTTAGTGGATCCCAGCAAGGTGCAAGATGTATTGGATTGGAAGTCTCCCAAGTCTGTGCACCAGATTCGTCAGTTCCTTAGTCTAGCTGGATACTATCGGCGTTTCATTCCTAATTTCTCCAAGGTAGCCTAGCCAATGACCAAGCTGCTCTAAAAAGAAGCTAAGTTTGATTGGAGCCCAACTTGTGAAGAAGCTTTCCAAACTCTGAAGACATTCCTGACCACTGCTCATGTGTTGGCCCAATCAGATATTGATAGGCCCTTTGATGTATACTGTGATGCCTCGAAGATGGGGTTGGGGTGTGTGCTTATGCAAGATGGGCGTGTGATAGCTTATGCTTCGCGCCAACTGAAAAGGCATGAAGTAAATTACCCCACTCATGACTTAGAGCTGGCTGCTGTAGTCCACTCGCTGAAGATTTGGAGGCACTATCTGTTGGGCAACAAAGTGCATATCTTTACAGATCACAAGAGCCTCAAGTGTATTTTCACTCAGTCTGAGCTAAATATGAGGCAGGGGAGATGGTTAGAATTGATAAAGGACTATAACTTGGAAGTCCATTATCACCTAGGAAAGGCCAATGTTGTAGCTGATGCTTTGAGCCGAAAGTCACATCAGGTTGAGGAAACAACTTTGTCTCTTGACCATGCTGAAGTGTTGGCTCACATTGCAGTGACCTCAGAATTGTTGGAGCAGATTATTCGAGAGCAAAAGAAAGACCCCAAAGAGATTCCTCACATCAGGAAGTTGATGGTTGAAGGGCGTGGCCCTCACTTTAGTATTGATAAATATGGAGGGGTGAGATATAAGGATAGACTGGTGGTTCCATCCAATGAGGAGCTAAAGAGAAAGATTTTGAATGAAGCCCATCATTCAAAGTTGTCTATCCATCCTGGCAGCAACAAGATGTATCATGATCTGCGCCACTTATACTGGTGGTCCAACATGAAGCAGAACATCACCCGGCATGTCACGGAGTGTGACACTTGTGGTAGAGTTAAGGCAGATTATATGCGTACTCCAGGATATCTACAGCCCTTGCCCATTCCTGTTTGGAAGTTGGAAGATATTTCCATGGATTTCATTATGGGTTTACCCCGCACGACCAAAGGCTATAACTTTATCTGGGTTATTGTGGATCGCCTCATCAAGTCAGCTCATTTCCTCCTAGTGAATGCTAAATATTCTACTAGACAGTATGCCAAGTTGTACTTGGACCGAATTGTGACTCTACATGGAGTTCCCCTCGCTATCATCTCTGATAGGGGATCAGTTTTTGTCTCTCGCTTCTGGGAGCAACTCTAGGAGTGCCTTGGGACTAGCCTTCTCCGCAGTTTAGCCTATCACCCCTAAACTGATGGCCAAACCGAAAGGGTAAATCAAGTGCTAGAGGATATATTAAGAGCTTGCGCCATTTCTTTCCCGGAGAAGTGGGATGCCTACTTGAAGCTAGCAGAATTCTCTTACAATAATAGCTACCAAGAAAGCATCCGCATGGCACCATTTGAAGCTCTCTATGAAAAGAAATGTCGGACGCCACTTAGTTGGGTTGAAGTGGGAGACCGTGGATACTTTGGGCCAAAATTCATCAAGGAGGCTCATGAGCAAGTCATTCGCATTCAGAGTCATCTGAAGGCAGCTCAGAGCCAATAGAAAGCCTATGTAGACAAGCGTAGAAGGCCTTTGGAGTTTGAAGTTGGAGATTATGTGTACCTCAAGGTGTCTCCTATGAGAGGAGTGTCTCGGTTCGGTATCCATGGCAAGCTAGCTCCCTAATACGGGGGTCCTTACAAAATCTTGAAGCAATGTAGCCTAGTTGCTTACCGTCTACAGCTTCCAGATATTCTATCTACAGTACACAATGTGTTCCATGTATCACAACTGAAGAAATGTCTGTGGGTTCCTGATGAAGCTATGGAAATTGAAGGACTTCCTCTCTAGCCGGATTTGACTTATGTTGAGCACCCTATTAAAATCTTGGATGAAAAGGAGAGAGTGACCAGGAACAGAATAGTAAAGTTTTACAAAGTACAGTGGCAAAACCATTCCGAGGATGAAGCCACATGGGAGTAAGAGAGTTACCTATTGAAGCATTACCCCCACCTTCTCTCGGGTTCTGATAGTTAGTTGCTACGTCAAAATGTATTTCCCTATCTCTTTCTCACACTAGGCACATAAAATCTCGGGTCGAGATTTTGTTTTAGGGGGGTAGATTTGTAACACCCTTGGTGTTACATTGTACTATTTTTACTAAACACTACATGAGCATCATATTTGTCTGTGGATGTGTGTAATATAGTAATGTACATAACTTGAAACGTTTATCCAAAACAGGAAACAAATGTTACGTTTCATGTTGTTTAGTATTCTAAGCGAATTTTTATCGGACAAAAATGCTATAGCACGTTTATGCGAACTTTGATAGGGTTTGTAGTACGTACTTTGTAGGTGGCGATGAAATAGGTATGGTCGAGGACGAGGACTCGCTAGCTAGTATACCCAGTATGTCGGAATTGGAATTCGACGTGAAACCGTTCGAGGTTTAAGTCATTCGCGTAAGTTTGAAAAAGGGTCGACAAAGCTTTGTTCGACAAAGTTTGTAGAGCGACCGGGTTAAGAAGTGGCGAGGTGTTTTGGCATGATTGGCTAGCCTTAGGTACCCTTTTCCGAGTAGAACAACTGGTTTAGCGGTTGTAGCGTTAGGGTTTGAATTTTTGGCTGCTTTAAAAAGCGTGCACGACACATGGTCCATTTCCGGCGCGGTCACCACCCCACGCTTGGCTCGGCACCGCCGCTGCTTTGCTTGCCGCTGCTGCCGCCGCCACGCCACCGTGTTCTCCCCGCCGCTACTGGGCATGTACACACGCGCATGGCCCTGGCGTTGCGGGCCTCAGCCACCTGCAACCACGCGCTGGCGCTCAGCTAGCATCGCCGCTGCTTTGCCGTGCCACGCCCTAGACGTCTGCCCGCGCCATGCCCTTGCAAGCATCGGCCGAGCCGCTAGGTCCCATGCTGTAGCTCGCGCTGCCGTGGCTGCACGGCACACCACGCTCACGCACGCGCACTGCGTCCACGTGCGCCTTTTCGCTTGCCGAGTGGGTGTCGCCACTTGCCAGGCGCGCTCATGGGCACCGCCTACGTGGCACTATTGTTGTTGACGCCGCGCAGCTGCGCGCGCGTGGAACGGCTGCCCACTTCGCCAGCGCGCCCGTGTCCACTGCCACGCTGCATCAAAGTTCCCCCCTGCCCTGCTAACCTCTGCGGCGACAGCACTAGGCCAACGTGGCCACGACGAAGATGGGAAAGTGCAGGGTTGTAGATGAAAAACCAGTGACTCGATGAAATAGTGGTCGTTTTAGTTTTGCGAATAGGGTTATGTGCGAGGGCTCTTTCGCTAATGCGCCAGCCGCGCGTGGGCTTCACTGTGGGCCCCCTGCGTTGGGCCGTGGCTCGCGATGCCGAGTGGGCCGTGCCGGTGGCTGCAGGCGCGCGCGCGTGCCGCGCCAGGTTGGGCCGAGCCACTCGAGTTGGGCCACGCAGTAGGATTTCATTTTCTAATTTCCAGGAAACTGTAAATGCTTATTCAATTTAGTTTTTAAGTTAAACTTTGATAATTTGTGGTAAATCTTGTAGATGTCCAAAAATAGTAAAACTAAGTTTGTTAGGTTCACAAAAATATCATCTACTGGTAGGTACAGTTAGATTGCAGTTAGCTATGGAAGGTATTGGGTCATAAATTCAAAACTAGAGAGCTAATATTATGTAGATTAATAATTATAGGAATATTTGTGGAAGATTGGTGATAGCTATGGATATAAAAATTTTACAGTAGGCTTGCTAGGTTGGTAGGTACTCACTATAAAATTTGTAGCCCTAGGGTAGGTTGATAAGTAGAGTAACTATTATCCTTGCTTTGTTGTGTAAAGCGTAAATCAGCATTAGGAGTGAGGATAGCTATAGTTGCGATAATGATAAATGCCATACTTCATACTTGTTGTTGATAGCAATAGATAACTTAATACCATGGTCGGTAGCACTAGCTTAGTAGTTAAACAGATGTACTTTTATTTTAAGAGTTGCTGTTGTCATATTATTAAACATTGCATCATCATTTTATGTAGATCACGAGCTGGTAGATTTCGTGCCCATCGATGAACAGGAGTATGACGAGGTCATCGAGGAGTATGAGGAGGAGATCCTCATGTAGGATGGAGCCCCAGAGCCATTTGGTGCTGACCCTACTGACCCATCGCCTACCCAAGGCAAGCCCTCGGTGCATAACCCCTATTTTTAATGATCACTGAATATATATATGTGATGTGCATTTAAGTTAAGGCATTTTATGGAAACTACCTGCATAAATATATCTATCCATGAGTCCTACTAGTACAGGTCGAGTAGCTGCTATGCTCAGGATATCGGTAGCGTGAGTAACCTGCCGTTACTCGCAAATAGGTGATAAAATATAATCACTCATGATAAAATGGTGGAAAGGAAAATAGTGACCGGACAGGGATATGGTTTGGGTACTGGTGGATGTAAGGGGTTGTGTCCTGCGTCCAACATGGCATGACTTGGTTACACTTTTTCTCTGTCCATGTCGATTAAGGACCGGTCGTTGGAATGGACGCTAGGCAAGTCACAGATCTATTGTCCCGAGTGCATACTTGGGTATGGGCGTAGAGAAGACTTGTTGCTCTCTTGTCGCGGATCTGGCTCTTTCTGGACCGACTGATTGGAGGCGGAGATGGTGGAGGTCCTTGCACCACACTGAGTCCGAGACTCAGGAGTGGGGGCTTGGAGTCCAAGTTTAGATGGGGATCCTGGACACCCGGGACAGGGGAGTGATGGGTTAGTCCTTCTTGTGCCTAGGGTACAAGCAGGGCGTGTGTTTTCGGGGCACCCAGCTGGGAACATTGGTTCGCGAATCACCGCCGAGTCGGTACGACTTGTCTTAACTCTAGCATCGTAGTAAGAACTGAAAGATGGAAGGTGATGAAATGGAACTAATTGCTCAACTCTTGCTTGAAAGTAGAATAGGTGCTTATATAGACTGCATAGATAATAACTTAACGCGGCCAATAATAACAACCAAAATAAAGACTCACTATTAGTATTGCTTTCTGCTAAAATAAACCAGCAAGCAATAATGCTTCTCATATTCCTTGAGTTGGGAAATTAGTCTCACTAGTCGGATAAGTCTTGCAAGTACATTGTGTATTTAGGGTTTATTTACCCCTGTTGCAGGTGATGCATGAAATGTACTTTATGTGGAGGATGCTTTTAGTGGGCTCAGACGTATCCTCGTCCCTATCGCTAGATGTTTATTTTTAAAAATTCCATTGTTTATCATTCCACACTCTGATATTTGGTATTGTAATAATGTACTTTTAAGAAACTCTGATGTATAAAATGGACAAGTATTGTAACTCGTTCTCATTATTGGATCCTTGGAAAAAATGTGGATCTTTCGGGTTCTCCCTTGGGGTGTGCCCGACGGATACCGCCCGTTGTAGCTTGCTTTTGGGGTGATTAGTGTCTGGTGGAAGACGAGCGCCTCTGTAAGTGTGCTATTTAGGGCGGTTCTGCTACAACATTGTCTTACTACTTTTCCCATACTTAGAAAAGTTAAGGTTTAGTTCGAACTAACAGCCACTAACATTTTTGTTACAATTTTTAAAAGGCCTAAACCCTATTAACTCCAACCCACAAGTATTTCATGCAATGGTCCATACTTCATACTAACCCATATCAACAAAATATTTAAGCATTAATTAATTATTTTGCCCACAATAAATTGTCAAAAATAGTACTTTAAACGTAAGTTCAAGTGTTTGCCGTCTTAACAAAAAGAGCTTATCTTAACTTCAAATTTGATTTTTGAGCTCCCAAGAGCACTAGTTAACAATATTTATTTTGATTTTTCTCAACCACAAAAGTGAGTCACATAGAATTTGTTTATCATTTTAGGTAAGTTTTAAACTCTTAAACCCAACGAACTTGTTTTGCTAATCTCTTTTAGGTCTTAATCTTGGTGCTAAGCAAGCTCATAACACTAGGGGTGTTACAAATCAGAAGTAGATTACTAGAGAAATCTCGAAGACAAGCTCAAATAGAACTTGGATCCACCAAGGTACAAGTCATAGAGTGAGCACCGACAGGCCGACACCTCCCCCAAACTCTTCCCTCACTCTCTATATCACTATTCTATTTATAAGACTAGATCCTATGGAGGACTAATCTTCTCTTGATTGCTAGCTCTTATCCTAAAGATATGAATTATGGTTTCAGGGAACTGCTGAGGGAGGGGGTAGGGGCTGATATATATAGACCAGAGCATCCATCGTGAGCCCTTGGATTAAACCGACTTAAAGAACGACGTAGATACAACCTAGGAGGCAGTAGAAAACCGACATAATGAGGCGGAGGCTGACAAGTGGCCCCAAGGGCCGGGCGGCCAACAGTGTGGCCCCCAGCCCCACATGGCAGCCCCTCGGCTCCTGCTTCGGTGTGGTGTCCTCTAGAACCTTCTGGTGCCCGTTTCGCGGTGGATAAGCACGATTAATTCTACATGTAGGTCCGCCTTGACGGTTTTCTAGATAAACCCTGCAGAAAATACAGATTTACCAAAACTTATGGAATTTGTTAGTTTAAACCCCTAGACCTTTGTTGGTGATCACAATTATGCCCTTATACATGTTTTATTGATGGTTTCTAATGGTTGTTAACTATCGTCAACACCGTCCCCGTGGGATCCGGAGCTACAGCCCTTCTGCGGCCATCCACGCCATAGCCAACGCCGAGGTCGGGCTTCGCCACTGCCTCGTCCCCAACGGCGATGTGTTGGCCCTCACTACCATGGCCAACACCAGTGTCGACCCCTGCCCATGTGGGAGCGTCTCTGCAGACCCCCTCCCCATCCCCAACGCCGTCGACGCTGGGATCCATGCTCTCACCGACCGTGGCTCCGTTTAACCCACCTTCAGGAGGACGTACAAAGCACCATCGGTGGGCGGACGATGACGACGACGAGTCCGACTATGATCACCCCACAATCTACCTCGATGCTGTCCGTCGTCCAATTGCGTCCCCGCCGCGCACCCAGCAGGCCGCTCTTCACCCGACGAAGCCGGCCACTGCATCCCCCGTGCGTGCCCAGACTCGTTCGATTGTGTATCTGGGGCGCGGCGGTACAGACATTGGATGCCTACCCATGCAAAGGCAGAGGAAGCGCATGTGGCCGTACCTCCAGCTGGTGCACGGCCTGCTTATTCGGCCAGTGGATGGTCGGGTCCCTGCCCGTCAACGCCTCGGCAGCCGCAGACGGGTCTCCGTCCCCAATGCTAATGGGTGACGGGAGATCCTACCCCGGCAGGAAGTGGGACTTGCGGCTGCTTCGGTTGAGCCTCCCTGCGACCCATGTCTGAGCGCACAGGCTCGGAAGATACCCGCGCAGCTTCGCGGCAGATGCTTCAACTGCCTCTCCTACTCACAACGAGTAGCAACCTGCCGGTTGCCACAACGTTGTCTATGTTGCCGTAGATTCTGCCACCTTACCAGGGACTACAAGTGGCCCAAGTCAGTGCCGAAGGGCGGTGGCCTACCTCGCTGCTCAGCTCGTGCCGACAACCCGCCGCTGGCCTCCGAGCATGCACCTCCCGACAGTCCACCGACCTCGGATGGGACCGTGCTGGGTGCCGTGGGGAGCACCGATGGCATTCGTCAGAGCCGGAGACGACGCCGACGACGTCGGCGGCGTCGGGGTGAGCCAACGCCAGACATTAGCGTGGGCACGCTTACCGACTACGCTGATGATGCCACTGCTTCAACTACCGCACACTGCTTCCTCGAGCCAGATCCGCTGACGGAGGTGATGTGCGAGGGCGCAGGGCCTCCCGCTTGGATCGTCTCGGTCGATCCAATGCTGAACGAACTTGTCGGCCTCAGTGGTCCCCGCGGCGCAACAACCCCACCCTCCGGCATCCCAGGCAACAGCAAGGATGGTCATCCGTCCCTAGGGCACGAGGCAGCTAATGATGCAGCGCCAACCACGGCGGGATAGGGCGATCATGCGGGCGCAATTGGCGACCAGGAGGGGACGGAGGTCCCACCGTCCTCACCATCGAAGGCACACACCATAGCTGTGCCTTCGGCCCAATGCAAGGATGCCGGACCGCAAGCTGAGGCGGCCGACGGCACGGCAACGGGCGTTGTTCAAGCAACCGATGAGCTGACCGCTGAGGGCACGCCCATACCAAGGGAGGCCGCCAAGCGACTGCCTAGGTTCATCAAGGAGGTCCAGGTAATGAGGCAGCCACCTCTCATCAACTCCCCGCCCAAGCAGAAGCCAACATCAAAGCGGACCACTCTGCCCATTAGGAGCAGACGGATTGCTGCTTAGCAGATGGACCACATCCCAGCTTCCAAACGCGGTGAAGTACTGCTCATGAAGAGGATGGGGATCCTAACTCCTTTAGCGTCGATTTCCTCTGCAGCCAAGCGTTCGTACGATTTGTACTTCTAGGGCACCCTATCGGAAGCAAACGTCAAGGTGTTTGATGAGCTATTCCCAAATCTAGGTGATGACTGGTGGAGCAGCACAGGTCTAGTACCTCAGCTAGATAGTAGTTTAGGTTGATCTCAATGGATCCTAAGGTTGTCATAGTTAAAAATATAGTTCCTTTGAGATAACCGTCGGGCAGGGAACGGCCTCTCTTGTATTTCAAACTTCTATCTTCTTAATACAATGATACGCAATGCTCTTGCGTATTTGAGAAAAAAAAAACTTATCATGGACACCCATGCGCGCGCGTTGCACTAGTACTCTTAACAAATAGTTAATCCTTTTTTCTTGGGCTTAACTTTGTTATATTGTGATATTTTTGTGAATTAATAAACACTAGATAAACGAGGACCCACTATTCGTGATTGTAGCTCTATTTATCGGTAGTCCCCACCAGCCCAGCCCGAAGCACGAAGAGATAGCAAGCCAACAACACAGGCCCCTCTGTTCTGCGCATACGCAGGGGCGTGTCGTAGTGGAGCAACAAGAGCCGGCAAGGCCCTGCCGTCGAGGAATTGTGGGCCTTGCATTTGGCCCAAGATGATGAATGATCGAGCTTGAATGGAACGGCGAGGTAGGCACGGATACGGACTTCCTCAAAAGAAAAGAAAAAAGGCACGGATACGGACTCCAAGGATGAGGATGCGATGCGAATCATCGTTGATTCGGCCGGTTAACGATAACAAAAAGTAATTAACAGCGCGTGACAGACAGGGCAAGTTGGCGGCATGCTTTCTTGCAAGTTGCAACTGCAAAATGTGCAAATGGATGTGAAGTGCCATGCATGCATGCATGTAGTGGGAGAGCGCGCCGTGTGCCGTGTGCCGTGCACCCGCTGGCACACCCGCATTAGGCATGTGCGTGCATGGCCGCGTATATGTACGTGGAGTAACGAGCACCGCAAAGCACCAGCATTCGTGCACAGGCAGAGCTAGCTGATGCTAACGGAAAGTTCGGCTACTTCTATTGTTTACACTTTACAGGCTTACAGCGATGTCACGTTGGCAAATACTGCTGTAAGTAACAATTAAGGTCGTTCTGTAAGACTTTTAAAAGGGCTTTGACTCCGAGTTATCAAGAAGCTCTACTAAATGCCCCTAAAAAAAAGCTCTACTAAACGGGGTATAAAAAATTTCTCCTCTAAAACCATCATGAAACTGGGCTCTTTTTTTACTAGGAGCTGGAGAGAAAAAACAGTTTCTACCAGCTCGTCCTCTTAAAAAAAATACTCTACGAAATAGTTTTGCCAAACTTTTTTTTACACGGTGCTTCGACGTACTCTTACCTCATCAAAAGAGCGGAGTCGAAGCCATTTTAGAGCTCGTTCGGTTCCTTCAGAACGAGTCCCTAGAGCAATTCTAAGTTGAAATTATTCACTAATTTGTATAATCTTGATAAGTTGAAATGGTTCCTGGGTCCAATCCAAACTAACCGAATGGACCCTTAAACGGATCTGAATAGTTAGTCCTCATTGATGATTAGTCGAGGAACCTTGTAAGTGCTGCTAGCTCCACAGTACATTCAGAGTTTGATATTTTTAGCGTCTCATATATGTTTTGATTGCGACACACATTAGGACTCTGCTACCGTGTTAATTATCAAAGTCGCCTATGCATGCAGTACACCCTACTAGATGAAAACAAGCTTAGACACCCACTGGCCCCGGCAGCTCTCGTGTGTGAGCGAAATCCTGTTTTTGTGATGCCTTATGCGATAGGCAGTTAAGTACAAGGACGATGGTAATTAACATGCACATGCTCGCAACCTTGTGACATCATTTTTTTTGGGTCTTTATAAACACTCGTGCCTAATAATTAAGCACCTCCACACATTGTACGTACTCCTACCTGACTAGTGACTTTACCAACAGAGTGCAGACACGGAAGAAACCGACGGCGACGATCGACAACTCTGCAGCTTTGCACGTCTTCTTGGCGGCGTTATGTTCGTTATATTCATATGGATGCTTAACACGATGCATGGATAAGTTTTAGTTCCAGTTAGCATCAACGACGGAAGATAGTTTAAGCGCGTCACTTGAGTTGCATGCATGATCCGTGACCATGATGATTTAATCTCTGCAGGTTGACAATGCAAACAAATCGTCTCTAGTTGACCGTCCGCCGGCGCGACGGGCGACCCGAAGCATTTATGCATGCTGCCGCGCGGGGAGGCAGTGGCAGGCCGACATGCATGCCATTGCCAGCCAGAAGCAGATTAATACATACATATGTATTGCCAGTTGTCACTAGTTTTTGTGTTAATTAATTTGTGTGTGTATATATATGTTTTTGCAATGTTTTAAGTAAGCGATCCAAGATATACATATAGGTAAATAAAAGATTGTGATCAGGCAATAATAATACTAATACTAATAATAAAAATCAGTCGCCCCCTGGTAGCTAGCTCCCCACACATCGAATCTCAATATATTTGCGTAGATAGATGATATAATATACTCAGTAGACAGTTTTTATTAGGTGATCGAGCATGCATGCACGTATGGACGGCATGCATGGAGTCGTTGAGTGTTGGGGTCGCCGCGCCATTACTCTCACGGTTCACGTACGTGGATCCCAAAACGATCCCGTGCCGCAATCTTCTCCGATATGTCTGATCAGACCGGCGGACATAGCCAGCAGGTCGGTGATTCGCCGTAGGACGAGGGACAACTGTATTACAGTACTATTCTCTTCGTTCCAAATTATAAGAATATTTTTTTTCTAGATACACCAATTTTACTATACACTTACATATATTACTATCCCCTCCATTTTAAATTATAAGATGTTTTGACTTTTCTGGATACATAAATATTACTATAACTTAGATATACCCTATACCTAGATACACAGTAAAATCGATAAAATTCTATCTAGAGAAACTAAAACGTCTTATAATTTAGAATGGAGAAAGCAATGTTAGTGGTCTTATAAGTCATTTCATATGGGGCCACACAAGTAGGATTTTTTATGACGTTAATATGAGAGAGTGAGGTGAGAGAAAAAGATCGTTGTTAAGCGAAGCAAGCATCTCATAAGCTAAAATTAAGACATCTTCTGCGTCATTGTATCACCTATTGTTCCCATACAATTCATACCATTTCTTTTGTTTAGTGCACGAATTAAGTAATATTGGTTTCTATTAGAGAAACAAAAAGATATCTCACTTCACATATTGTATATTAATAAATCGATTCAAGACTATGATGGTACTATTGAGACCGCCTATAAAACAACATTGATGTACTTGACCTTAATTATATGTTGACTGCTCGTGCCACGCTACATGTAGATTTTGTTTAGGGCCTCTTTTGTCACTCCTTTTGATCATGGCACTATTGTAGTATTAAGCTGTTTGCACCTCCATATGAAATTAACCAAGGGATAGATGCTGTCTATGAAGCTAGGTTTTTGGAGGCTTCATTAGCTCTAACTCTAGCTCAGGCTACTATAGTAATGGAGCCAAAGCCACAAGGCATCCAACACCTTGCCACTGGCTACAAATCGCTTTGGTCCGTCTAACCTCAAATGACTCCAAATTTTCAACCATAATCCTAGAAACCCCAAATCGTTCCTGAGCTTGAGAAGTCTGATCTCGCTATGGGTGGAAAACGAGGGACGGAGAAAAGGGGGGGGGGATCTCGCTATGGATCTACGTCAACGTTTCGTTCTCATCACCTAATCCCCCGTTCCAAAATGTATATATGTTGTTTTAGTTTTCTCCTAATTCAAACTTTTTTTTTCTAATTTTGACTAAGTATCTAAAAAAGTATATTAACACCAACAAATAAATACACTATCAATAAAATGTTTTAAAAACTAAGCTCGATGCTATACCTCTTGATTCATTTTTCTATATAGCTGATTGAAGTTAGAGAAACTTAACTTAGGATACAACTAATTAATGATGGTTTATATTTTGAAAAAAAGGAGGGAGTATATGCTTCTTTGCCTTACTTCACGCCTCATATTTGGACGATGGTGCAGAAAACCTAGCTGAGCGAGCACGCAAGCTCGTTTGACTTTCTTATCCATGACACAGTTACCCAAAGGCACCTACTAGTTTTTCGTTTGTGGATTAGTGGTCCTCATTACATGACGTTCCTTTCATAGCGCGCCGAACTATACCCTGCTTGCGTGCTGAATGCTGACGTTGAAATGTACTGATCAGCTCTAGCCGTGACCAAAGGTGGTCTTCTATATTTTGCATCAAACAAATTTCATGTATATATATTTCCTACCGTACAGATCCCGGCCAGTCGATGCCTCATAATGTTTTCTGATATTGTTCTAAGTGTTTCGTTAGCATCATGGATGTTGAAGTAGAAACAACTGGAGTGGCATTGGTAGGGATGCAAACGAACCCGCATATATATAGGCTTAAATTTATGAGTTACCATTGGTTGGATTGAGCAGCGACGACAAGATGACCCGCTAGACGAAGCGCAGCAGATGAAGTGCCCTCTTTTCCTTCCTACAACTAGAAGGCGAATTGGGCTTCCTCGATCTATTCTCTTAATTTGTTAGATGCGCTGCCTCTTTTAATTTCCCTCATCTGCCTACAACGAGATAAAACCACTTCCTTCATTCTCTTTGATAACAAATTTCTTGCCACATCAGCAAAAATGTTTACGTAGCACTGTGATAATTAATACATATACAAATTGCTCTAGTTTTAGCACTGGGGAGTGCACGTCCTGATACTCCACTTTTGCAACCTGCAGATACATGCATGCTGCCCTACAAATGTCTGTATATATGCGTGCATGTATCGCGTGTTCGTAGATAAAGCAAATAACATGCATGCAATGCACGGCAGCTGCCCAGCTAGCTAGCTAGATTCCCCGGATCTTAAAATGGCCAAGTGGTTAGTTTCCTTAACGAACTGAGTAGAGTTATACTACTTACTATTAAGGAGACCATGAATCACGGGTCGCTAACATGCGTGGGCATCATAATAGTCTCTCTCAGTTAACATCCACACTTGGAGAACGGTACGTAGCATCATGATGCATGAATTGACTGGTGACCACAGCCAAAAAATAGTCACTGTCAACTGCCAAGAACCGAAATTAAACGAACGGTTCATATTTATTTATGTGATAGATGATGCAGGCGGGCACGGGGTCCAGCGACGCGACACGATGTGATGCATGCATGTCGCTGCCCGTGGGCTCGTGCGTACGTTTCACTGTAGCTTAGCTTTTGAAGTAGAAACAACGGGATAGCTATAGCAAAGCCATTGTACTACTTGGGATGAGAGCCACACACTTCATCGGTGTCTGTCGCTCCTCAACTTGCCACAGCTGCTGCTCATATTTTTCAAAAATTATTTTTTTAGAATGTAACGATGTTATTTTTTTTGATTTAGTGATTAGAATCGTGCACGTGAATAAGTGGCCTCAAATTTCTAGGGACCTCAAAACTACATCCCACGAGGAGGTGATCAATATTCAATATGATGTGCCGATTTTCCGTATATTGCCAAGTGTACGATGAGACCCTGTGCTCACTACTACAGAAATTAGAGCCTCTGTAGGGGCGGCTCCGCCAGTCGCCTTTCCTAGGGTGTTCCTACAGAGGGTGCCTCTGTAGGGGCTGTTTCCTGACCGCCCTGAAGGTTTTCTCTCTGTAGGGCGGGCTGGTGTTTTCACCCCTGTGCGAACTTTTTGTAAGGGCGGTCAGTATCACCAAATTACCCCTGCTGTATGTATTTGTAAGGATGTTCAATCAAGAACCGCCTCTACGGTGGATTTTTCAGCAAAAAAAAATTCAAATCTGACCATATATATATTTAATTCAAATTCATATACATGAAGTAGTATCAAAAGCCATTACATGTCCCTCCAACATACTGCAAGTAAACCTACTTGCTACTTGAACTAAGAAGATAAGAAGCAACAGGCATGTAACTAATAATCTTCTAGAAGGGAAGGAAACTAACTTCAAGACAATGCTTCCTATGAATAGTCTGCACATACTTCTCAGTTCATAAATGACAAGTCATTATACCTACATAAAGAAAATACATACAAGTGGTTAGATTATGATCTCTATTGATTGAAAATGTATCATTATTTCATTCACTCAACTTGTAAAATTACAAGTTCATTTCAAATTTACAAAGATAAATAGCAATGTAAGCACTTAGCACTTGAACTGTAAACTCATGAAGATGGAGACCCCTATTTTAGACAGGGTGATGGTAACTAATAAATAATATAGAAGTATGCAAGAAACTGTCCTTGGCCTATCTAGCACTACAGTAATAAATGCTGGTTATATGCTTATATGATCCCTGCTTACAAGGGGAAGCTTGGAAGAACATAAGCAATAAAATGACAACAGAGTTTTGACAGTTAATTTGGGATGCTTCCAGTGAGTTCTATATAAGTTCAGTGAAATTAATGATACAGTTATCTGACTTAGCAGTATATATCCTACTCCTATGCATTACTAAAATGACAAATAGTAAGAAGGTTAGGAAGACACGAGGTTATGCAGATGATTTTCGTACCACTGTGATGCGACGTTAACGATGAGAAGAAGCTTCCCCTTGTAGGTGCTGAGGTCAACATCTCTGCTGCTCGCATCCTGCACACTAGCAGCAAGCAAAAAGCCATCATTAGACTCCCTTTGCAAATTCGCCATTTTAGTGCAAGTACTCCATGATGTCAATGTAACTGAAGCTACTGAGACTTTATATCAGTTAAATTTTGGCATAAGCACAAGTCATACACATCATCCCAACTAGGACAGAAAATTATCTGATTCCTATGAGGGTTAATTAAACTGATTCATACCTAACTGCTTTGAATTCTAACGAAACATGTCCCAATGCTCCTGCTTGAAACCAAACATGTCCTCACTTGGCAATTGCTCCTGCTTGAAACCCAACATGTCCTCACTTGGCAATTGCTCCTGCATTAAACTACAGTACACAGAGAGGCAGTGAGGGAGGGAGGTACCTGATATTCCATCATGTATAAACATCAAGAAAGAAAGAAAATATTTCACATATATATATTCCATCATGTATATCTTTGCTTAGATGTATGCCTAGTAGCTAATGGGAAGTGAATAAGATAGAGATCGAGATAATCTAGTTGCAGCTTCTTCAAGCTATCCTTGCAGGCGTCAAGCACATGGCCATGATCTGAGTTCCACAGCTGTAATGAGAACAGATTCCAGACTTTCAATCACATGAAGATTATGGAATAGAGTGGGGCAAAAAAAACCTGTAGTAGAATACAGAAGGTAGCATTCTGTAATTCAGATTACCTTGGTTGTGATGAATAGATCCTCCTTCTTGACAAGTCCATTCTGAAATGCCGTTGCGAGTGCATCACCGACTTCAGCTTCAGTAGTTAGCTGCAGAGCAAGTTACCAAACATACAGACAGTAAAGCACCAAGTAGAGAAGGAAAACTCCTGTGCCGACACTAGTAGTTGGGACCATATTAGCATACTCCATGATTGATAAAGAAATCGTCAGTCCAACAGTGTGGTGTCTAAGCATGCCTGTATCATTCGTACTATGAATCAAGTGTTTATCAAGATACCAGATATCTAAGAAATCTATTAGCAAACATCTGGACACTACAGCTTCGATTCATATTTGGATATTCCATGACCGCCAAAGAAATTTCAATCATGTAGTACATTACAGCTTCGATTCATATTAGGAAACTCATCTCTAGGCCAGTTGTAGGGAAAATAGCAATTATATTAACAACTGAACTGTAATATAACATGGATTACTTCATGTTTGTTCTATATATTAGATTATA
Organism: Miscanthus lutarioriparius; assembly: GCA_904845875.1. Lineage (NCBI taxonomy): Eukaryota > Viridiplantae > Streptophyta > Magnoliopsida > Poales > Poaceae > Miscanthus > Miscanthus lutarioriparius. The sequence continues at coordinate 111,562,140 of CAJGYO010000006.1, forward strand.
CCCAATTATAGTATGGTGTACAAGTAAACATTGTCATTAGTACATAATAATCTGGTTTCATTGTATAGAGCTACAAATTATTAGTTCTGACCAAACAGATATTTGTGGGATCACCTCTTCCCCAAGCAGCTAGAAGCACCTATCTGTCATCCCAAAATTGGTGACATGAAAAATTCAACTCTTGAGAACTCACATCCATCAGGCAAATCTAGTGGTAGATGGGGGCAAGCTAACAGACGGACACACTTGCCACTGTGAGAAGAGATTTCCAGTTAAAAAGTGTGAGATCTGAAATATGCAAAACATTTGTCAGAACAAATGAAAATCTGGACTTCAATATGAACGCTGAATTAAGCCCCTATAGAAATAATCGAGACACTTCTGCCTCTTTGAGAAGGAACACATCTCATCTCTCGTAGTGCTCGTCCAGAAGGCACACACGCAAACACTTGAACTCACCTGGCAAAGGTCGAGATCCAGCTTGTAATCCTGCTCCTCACCGCTAGATCTATCCTCTACCGCTAATGCAGCTGAGAGAAGCTCCATAGAGATGAACGTCACCCCTTCAACTCCACGGCACCTGCTAAATCGGAATCAAGGTGAAGAGGGATGGATGGATGGACTCATGGATTGGGGGCACACAACATGCAGGATGGGTGATGCGTACCTGGCCGTGGCCGATGAGTTCGAGACTGACGCGGTGTAAACCTTATCACGGACAGGTAAGCAGCTGTCGCCTCCACCATGGCTGATCCGGAGGAGGAGGTGCCGCCTGATCTGGAGGAAGGCGGTTCTCCGCTTCTCATCGCAAGTGGGAAGCCCGGCTTTCGTAACTGGGGACGCCTCCAAGGACGAGGGAGGGGCCCATCGGTCCTTGCTAGATCTGGAAGAGGGAGGCACCGCTGGCTAGATCTGGGTGGAGGAAGGCAGTGCCGGTTAGCTCTTGGTGGAGGGAGGAGGCGGAAGAGGAGATGATAGAGAGGGGTGGCAGCGGCGGAGGAAGGACAAAGAAGACCGGGGCGAGCACGAGTTGAGAGGGTGTCGACGCGGCGGAGGGGGCGCTCCCCACGATGAGAGAAGACGGAGGGGACGGGGTGGGAAGACAACGGTGAGATCCTAAAGTTTTGACGCCGGTGAGGAGCGCGATGACCGCCGGCGCGACGACGGCTAACCCTAGCACAGGAGAGGAGAGGGAAGGAGAGGAAGGAGCATGGGCGAGTCGAGGGGGAGGGGCCGACGGACGTGAGTCCTGCGATTAAGCGGATTTCATCATCTTTTTTTTTCTTTTTTTTCCACAGCGACGGTTACTGTAATATACCTCAGAGCCACTGTAGGGGCGACTGAGGTTATAAGCCGCTCCTACAGTTGAATTTTTTTCAAAATTATAAATCAAAATAAATTATTCACATGTAAATAATAAATAATACAGTATAAAATTTTATAATTATTTTTTATAAATATATTTACATATACAATAACTAAAACAACTACAACCGTTTAAAATTGCAAAATTGAACCTTTAAAAATGGAAAAAATTATATTTTAAAAAATTAAAATTAAAATTACTAAAATAATTTTGAGACACAAAATGATCTCAAATGAAAATTTGGTAAACATCAAAGTTGTAGAGGTCATGAAGATCTACAACTTTTATTTTGGTCATCTTGTAATTTGACAAAATTTGAATATTTCAAATTTGAAATTTTAAAAAATGACAAGTTCGAACCAAAATTTGAGACTCAAAATGATTTCAACATAAAAAGTGATGAATACCAAAGTTGTTCAACTCATTAATATCTAAAACTTTTATTTTAGTCATCTTGTCATTTGACAAAATTTGAACCTTTCAAATTTGAAATTTTGAAAAATGACAAGTTCGAACCAAAATTTGAGACCCAGATTGATTTCAACATAAAAAGTGATGAATACCAAAGTTGTTCAACTCATGAATATCTACAACTTTTATTTTGGTCATTTCTTCATTTGACAAATTTTTAGCACACAATGTTCACTAATCTTACACATGTCTCATATAGTCTATAAAACATTATGAGATATGTGTCACATTTGTGAACAATGTCATTACCACTTTGTCATATGAAAAAATGATCAATACAAAAGTTGTAGATCTTGATGAGTTATTCAACTTTGGTATTTATCACTTTTTCAGCTGAAATCATTTGGAGTATCAAAATCTTGTCTGAAGTTACATTTTTTTAAAATTCAAAATTTAAATTGCTCAAACTTTTCATATGTATATATTGACAAAACCAAAAAAATAAATTGATAGAGAATGATTTTAGAAAATTTAAAAAAAAATCATCAGATTTGGAGCTAGTATGAGTAAAAAAAACTAGTTACAAAGTTGACCAACAGATTAAAAAAAATCACACTGTTCACTATGATTATGTAAGGATCATCTAGAACAATGTGATTTCTCTTTTTAATCTGTGGATGAACTTTGTAACTAGTTGTTCTCCCTCATACTAACTCAAAATGTGATGGTTTTTTTCCTAAAAATTTCTAAAATCTTGCTTCAGCATTTAAGTTTGATCAAACTTGGATGTGACAATATTTTACACATTTTAAAATTTGAAATTTAAAATTTAACAAGTTCAAACCAAAATTTTAAACCCTAAATGATTTCAGATGTAAAAGTGATGAATACAAAAGTTGTTCAATTCATCAAAATCTACAACTTTTATTTTGGTTATATTATCATTTGACTAAATTTGAACCTTTCAAATTTAAAATTTTAAAAAATGACAAGTTCGAACCAAAATTTGAGACCCAAAATGATTTCAACATAAAAAGTGATGAATACCAAAGTTGTTCAACTCATTAATATCTACAACTTTTATTTTAGTCATCTTATCATTTGATAAAATTTGAACCTTTCAAATTTAAAATTTTAAAAAACGACAAATAGGCACTACAGGGGCGGCTGGTGATTGAGCCGCCCCTACAGATCAGCCCCAACTGTAGGGGCGGCTCAAGTTACCAGCCGCCCCTACATTGCCATCTGTAGGGGCGGCTAGACTGCTGGGGCCCGAGGACGCCACTGTAGGGCGCCCCCCAACCCGTAGGAGCGACGTCGAGTCGAAACTCGCGTCGGATGATCCTCCTACGGATTTGGATGACATGGTCTTCTCCGACGAGGAGGAGAGTCGGGAGGTCATTGTGACCTCGGTGGAGTGTTGCGGCCCTACGACGACGTCCGCTGGTGGTGAGAAGGAGGCCGCGCGGCGTGTGGCGGTTCCTGTGTCGAGGAAGCGCGCAGTGAGTGCGGACATCGTTGGTGAGCGAGCGGTGAAGCGGACGCGGTCACCGCGCCCCTTGGCGGCGTCACCAGTCCCGTCGTCGTCTGTGGCGGGCGCGGTTGAGCGATCCGGGCGGTCCAAGGAGCGGATGGCGCTCGTGCGGTGACGGAACCGGTGCCAACGCCGGACTTGCAGCCGGAGGAGGCCTTGCCTGTCGTGGCTGCAGTCGAGCAGTCCGAGCGGTCTGAGGGGCAGATTGGTGCCCGGTCGATACGCGAATCGCAGTCGGAGGATGCCCCGCCTGCCGCTCCGGTCGGGGAGTCCCGAGCTAGAGGTCGCAGCGACCCGCAGGCGGGGCAAGAGCTGGTCGGGATGACTCTGACCCCGTCTGAAGTGAGAGGGTGTAGGTCGCAGCCTGGGAGCGGTCCTCGTCCCGTAGGTCCGTGGTCGTCGGAGTCTGCCTTCCGGGTCGTGCCGCTCGCCACCCGGTATGTTTCCTTTTGTTGCTTCTTCGATTCTTGCTGGTCGAGTCTCTTTGGAGTGTGGCTTACCCACGATTTTTTTCAGCGGCCGGGGGATGCCGGGGTTGAGAATCGCCCCGACCCCCGTGTAGGTGGTTTAGAGGCCCACACTGCAGCGTGTGGCGGCGAGCGAGGGTGGCAGTGGGGTGGCGGCAGCAAGGCCTTCCCTCCTGGGGGTGTTGCCCCCCCGGGGTTGCTGATAAGGCGACAGCGACGGTGTCGGTGTTGGCGGCGATCCCGGTGCCGACGGCGGAGGTGACTCTCGCGGCCCCTTCTTCGGCGGTCGCGATGGAGGAGACGAGGGAGAGCGAACTCCCTATCTCGCTGGGTGGAGGGACGCACGGCTTGTCCTTGCCATCGGAGCCGAAGGCACCGGAGTAAAGTGTGGCCGTGACGGAGTTGGGGCACCCGGTGGCGTCCCATGTGAACGAGGTGGTGGAGATCCCGTCTGACAATGAGGCGGATCTTGCGGCGAGGCCGCCGGTGTCGCCACGGGAGCTTATGGTGTCGCCACGGGGGCCAGCGGTGGTCCAGTTGGAGGCTGGGCCCTCCGGCGATTCATCGTAGGGTGACCTAGAGTGGTCCTTTCCTGAGGACCCGTCGAAGGCGAGGTTCATCCTCTGCGATTCCCGGGAGCGCTAGCTCTGGGACATTTTTTGGGGGCAAGGGCATGCCGCGGTGTCCAAGCTCACCAAGCTGTCCGCAAAGCTTGAGAGCGCCCAGAAGCAGGCTTAGTTTGCTCGGTAGCTGGTTGAGGTCGACCTGCAGCTCGCCGCGGAGGTGAGTTTCTGGTACTTATCCTTGCCCTTTGAATCTTTTCATCGGTTGTTTTTAGCATGCTTGTTCTTCACAGGAAATAAGGAAGGTGTCATCCCACAAGTCATACTTCTTGGAGCCGTCACTCCCGACATCGTCGTCCACGATATCGAGGAAACAGGTGGGGCCGTAGCTCGCCATCCCCATGAACTTAGACGTGAGAGGAGGCGGCGACATAACCTTTTGGAGCCCCCGGGCGTACGCGTCCACGGGAGACACAAGGCCGTAGGGGAACCGGCCGTACGGTGGCCACGATGGGGACAACGGCAGCCCTCCGGGTGTCTGGCGGAAGATAGAATGTAGTAAGTAAAGAACGGCATGTATATTACTCACAGCGGGGTTTGAGCAGAGAGTTTGCTCGGAATGAAGCGCAGATGCCACGCCATTGAGGTCGCGCGTCCCGGAGTCGATGGAGAACGTCTCTCCGACGGGTGTCGGGTCACGAGTCTCCTCGCGGAGGTGGAGTACGCCGAGCCGGTCGACGACGAAGTCCAGGCTTCCGAAGAGGAAGGCCTGGGATGGCTCGAAAACGAGTGGAACCTGCATCCCCGCAGGCGAGAGTGCGGGATACTCTAGTGAGCTGAGGCGAATCGTATCGCCCGAGCCAGCCACGGTGGGGGGGTGGAAAAATGGGCCATTCGATGACCAAAAAGTATTGAACGTACAACGTCTTTCCCACGGACAGCGCCAACTGTCGGTACAGAAAGTGACCAATTAGTGAATATTTGTAGTTTTGCTGTACGTTGTGATCGGAGGTGGCCTAGCACTCAATGACATATGATACATACTGGTTCAGGCAACGTGCCCTACGTCCAGTCTGGGTCGGTCGGTGACTTTATTCCTAAGCCCAGGTGCTCGAAGTCTATAGTGGGGTTACAAACGAGAAGGAGAAATGAGGGGTGTATGAGAGGCCCGGTCGGGTCCGACCGGAAGGGCCGAGGGCGACCGGAACTCCGCTATGAGCTAGGTGTTCAAGCGTGTGCTTGAGGGGTTGCGAGTTATCGATCTAGTGAATCTAAACTTGAAGAAGAATCCTCTTCGCCCTGTTGGAGGGAGCTCACCCCCTTTTATAGATAAAGGGGATGGCTTTACATGTGAGAGGGAGAGAGTATGAATGTTTCTAAGCCTTGTTGCCCACGCCGACGAGGGTAGCGATGATGGTAGGCGCCCACAATACTGTTGACGTCATTGTAGAATGTCAAGTGCACATGGGAGGTTGTGTTGGCTTCTTCAGAAAGGGTGGATGTTGGTACCTGCAAAATACTGTTTGGTGTGTGAGGATCCCTACCACGTGTACCAGGTATGGTGAATCCTGGCGCCTACTACCGATGCCTAAAGGCATGTGGGGGGCTTTTTGCCGTATGGGAGTCCAATGACGCCTACAATACTGTAGACACAAATGTCGGCGCCTACAATACTGCTTGTGTCAGGGCGGTCGTGGAGCACTATTTTCACAGGCATACAGGGTATGGTCCCGGTATCGTGGTTTGACTTGGTGCGCTGCGTTCTCTGTTCGCCCCTGGTCCCTTCCGAGCAGGCGTCCCCCGTCGGATGGCTCTAGTCGGCCCTAGCCGCGCCAGTCGGAGAAGAGCGGTACGTAGGCTTCCTACGGGTCCTCGGTCGGAGTCGCGGGGTCGGAGTAGGAAGCAGCATTTTAGGCTAGGCCTTCCAATCGGAGAGACCACCCGGAGGCGGTTGGTGCCCGAGGCGAGAGCTCCGATCGGAGGTGGGCCGAAGAGGTTGATGAGCGGGCGTTTGTTCTTTCGGGCAGACCTTCCGGTCGGCGACCGAACTGTCCTTCTGGCCTGTCGTATTTTTAGACCTTCGGGCCGGCCCGTGAACAACATGCTGTTTTCTTGGGCCGAGCCCTGGCGTGGAAGCCGGTCCTCGAGGAACCCTGGGTTTGTGAACCCGACACCTCCTTTTTGACGATTGGTTTAGAGAGAGACATCCACGTGAGCACTTCAAGCGGTGAGTTCCACCCCCTAACCCTCCGCCAATGACGGCTAAGGAGAAGCACCTAGCCATAGTTAGACGACTCGAGGAACCTCCTCTGTGCGATTTTGGAGATCGAGCTGTGATAAACCCTGAGAATACGTTGGAGTTTGTGTGTCCAAACAAGCATGAAGTAAGTACAAAGTGTATGTGTTGAAATGTTGAGCTATATGTGTTCATGTACTATTGTCTACTTATTTAGGTGTTTTCAATGGCAAAGTGTCGTTTCAAGGAGTGGTTATATGGTCCTAAGAACCAATGGCCGGAAGAACCGCGAAAGGTTAAGGAAAAGAAGAAAGAAAGGGTAATTTACAAAGCACCTCCTGTCATGTGCGAATGTGGTGTTAAATCCAACTATGGCCTAGTCCCTTCGGAGCTTGGAATAGGCCATTATTACGCCATATGGTTGAGTATGACGAGGTTGGTTATTTTTGTGGTAAACATGAAATCATATTTTGTTTCTTTTGCTAAGACATATATGATATAATCTTTTGTTTGAACAGAGCACTAGAAAATGCAGGTGGGAATGTTATGATGGTCAAGCTAAGTTCTTGGATGAACTGAAGAAGAGGCAAGTAATTGAACGAAAGAGGGGATATGGACCTGACTACATCAACCTATTCGTTAAACATCACAAAGAAAAGATGCATGAGTTTGCTAGACAACGCGGTATTTATAACCCGATCGATGTTGGGCTTAACAAATGGGGATTAGAGAGACGGATGACGTTAGAGGAGGAGAGGGCAAGGAATGAGGTAAGGGAGGAGACAAGAGTACAGATGCAGGTCTTGAACGAGCATGTTGTTGCATTATGTGCCAGTGAGTGCTTGAAAGCATTTTTTTCGTTGCCTGATTTTAAATGTAATATAATCGCGTTGCTAACTGATTGTATTTTATACATGAAGGGATTGGTTGCAGCGAGGAACATACCGCAAAGCTGGCTCATGCAAGGTATGAGGAGAAGAAGTTAGATGAGCATAGATCACGAGTTGGTCGCACCGTTCAATCACCGATTGTGTTGTCTGATGAGGGGGACGAGGATGAGGACGACACTAGGCAGACTGAGTAAGGTCATTGCTCTAGCAGAGGTGGGCTTGCAGGTGTAGGAGGCTGAGGACAATACTGGCAGACTGAGCGAGCTCATCGCTTTAGCAGAGGCGGGGTTGCAGGCGGAGGAGGCTGAGGAAGACACTGGCAGAATGAGTGAGCTCATCGGTCTAGCAGAGGCGGGCTTACAGGCGAAGGAGGATGACGACGCATTCTTCACTCAGGCCGCAGCGGCCGCAGATGAAGCGGAGGCCACTTACTACAGGCGACAGGCAGGTCAGAGCAACGCAGGTGAGCCTAGCCATAGCAACAGGGTTGTAGTAGAGGACTGGTACTCGGATGATGAGTTGCTTATTCAGTATGTTTCAGACTAAGGATTTGGAAGTGCATTTGCCCCTATGTCTACTGTCGGCACGTACTTCTAGTATTATTATGTTGTTTAATGTGGCATAGTATTGAACTTTTCATTATGTGGTTGTTTTCATTATTTATGGTCTCAATATTCCGCTTAATGTTACGGACGTATTGAAATGTGAACACGTGCTGCAAATAAAACCTAACGATGTACGACATTATATAATTCAACACACAAAACACATGAAATGGCATGTGAGAACATGTAACGAACCTGGGTACAGAGTTTCCTTCGACTAAACCTAACATGCCTTAGGTAATTAAACCAAACAATAAACACATAGATGTGGCATGTGAATAAGATAAAGTCATCCTAGTAGTGTGGCCACATAACAAATTGTGTTGCACCTTCTCCATAGTAGCCTCCCGTTGTTGTTGGTGGTGGCGGCGGGGGTGACGGGGGAGGCCCCTTGTTCTTGTGGTTAGGGCAGGTGCAATATGAATAATTGCAGAGTGCCTTATGTGAATCGGCACCATTGTTGTTGTCGTCCTATCCGTCGTCCTTGTAACCGCTGCTAACTTCCCTTTCTAGATTGAAGATACGGTCCTGCAGGTAGTAGATGTACTCTGCATGCGGATAAATAGGTCGAGGATCGACCCACCTAGTGAACCAACAGTTTTATTCGGCCAAGGAAGACTACAATAAGTATGTCGTGTAAATGCCTGATCGAATGAGCAAGATCGCTGAACTCATAAACTCTAGGATCACGGCGTCCGAGAAAGATACGCCTCAGCATCTCAACATCACTCTCTGTCAGCTCTCCAACAGGGCGATCATCATCAGAATCAAGAGCCCTAGCCATCTCATATGGCTCCGAATCATGCATAATTTCAACACTATTGGAGCCACATAATCCATCTCCAAAGTGCACTTGCGCAACAACAGGGGGCACATCCACATTCTTAGGAATATCTCCTATAACATAAGTAGAGAAATGAGGAAAAATGAAAGAAATAGATGTAAGGAACGGGGTAAGTTCCCAAAAACCATGCGGTTAAGACACTTACTTGGATGATTCTGTGTCAAAGGGATCTCATGAGGAGGATCTGCCATGGAAACATGAGTCTAACAACCATCTCCAACTACCGCATTGGGGGTAGATTGAGCATCGGAAACCGTAGGTGCAATCTCCACATGCATATAAGGTTCCGGAATGGGAGGGTCGATGTATGCCTGCTGATCCATTGCTGGGGAAAACCCATGAGGGATGGGATCAACTAACACCCGACGCACAACCACGTCCAAACATTGCAGCTGGCTCTTCATAGCCGATCTCACATAGTTCTCCCACTGATCCGCATAACCAATTGAGATCATTCGCCTGAGGATGTTGGGAGGAGAACCTAGGTGCAGTACACCATCAACTACAATGCCATCATCTCCAAGGCAATGCAGCTCCTCCCGAGCCCTTGCAACCATCTCACTAAATGAAGGCCTATCATTGAATAGCATAGCCACGCTTTGCATGTCAACAAACTCAACATATCCATAGCGATCGCTTTCAATGGTGCCTCCATGATATATGGTCACTAGATTGTTCATCTAGTTCAAACACGTAACAAAACACATGTCCTTTAGTCCAAATTAGACGATAGATAGAACCTAACAAGTACTTTCTAACTACAAACTAAGTAAATAAGATAATAACTATATATATATATATATACAGTGTACTCACTAAATAGCTAGATCATATTTAGTTAACTAAATATGTAACTACATATCTAAGTAGCTATCTAACTATATCTATGTACCTATGTATCTATGTTTCTATCTATCTACATATATATCTCACTAGATCACTAACTAAATCAACTACCTGAGTCATCACATTAACTAGTAAATAACAAATGCCAACTAAGTAGGTACATTGCATATTCATAGTTTTTACCTTTCCAATGACTGATCCGCGGACGTCGACGTCGTCAATGAATGACGACGGCGTGGGTCGGGACGACGATCTAGGCGGCGGTGTGGCACGGCCGGCACAGCAGTGCTGGGTCGGCGGGTGGCGCTGACCAACGACAACGAGCGATGATGCGCCTTGGCCAGCGCAGGATGCCCGGGGCTCCACGCGGCGAGTTCGGCTCGATGGGCACGGAAGGCACGGCGGCCGCGGCCAAGGCCGGCGGTGGAGGGCGGCAAGGCGGGGCGAGGCCAAGGCGAGGAGAGGGCGCGGCGCGGGCGGCCAGCCACGGGCAACGGCGTGGCGCGGGACGGCCTCCTCAGCGCGATCAGCGATGGCCTGGCGGCGCGGCGAGGCGGCAGTGGAGGCGTCGTCTGGCGGCGGCGGCGGCGGCTTCAGGCCGTGCTTCTGCTAGGGCGAGAGAGGGAGAGAAAGAGAGGAAGAGAGGGACAGGGCCCATAGGTAATAAAGGTTAGGTGCTAGTCACTCTAGCGTCGAGCTCGGAGCCAAGATCTACGGCGCCGAGCTCGGCGCCAGAGTGACTGGCGCCGAGCTCCCTGCCATGTCACCTTCCACGTTCGCTTCGAGCCCAGGAGCTCGGCGCCAGGGACGCAGGCGCCGAGACGTGTTAGCTCGGCGCCAGCATCAATGGCGCCAAGCTAAGAGTCCATATTCAGAAATCTTTCCTCCAGAGGTCTATTTGTGAGAAACTTTCAAAAAATAGCTAAAAAGTAAAAAAAAAATCGGTCTCTACTTCCACTACAAACATCAAAGTGCAAACCACAGAGCATTGGCAAGGGAGGTTGGGAGGGGGTTTAGTGGCAAGTGCCAAACTACCATATATAGTGCCATAGATCCATAAAGAATTGAGATGATTGGCACCTGAAGGCTAGCGCCCAGCAAGCAGGGAGCCTAATTCCTAAAGAGTTGTAGGTGTAATAAACTATTTGTCTTATATTACGGTAAAAAATATTTCTTTGTGTTAACTCCTCAATGATGTGGTGACTTCGTCATCTTCGAAACCTGAGCTTGCTCAATCTTTCGAAGGTACCTACAGAGGTAGGGTTTACACATGTTCATACAGGTGTGTGTATATGTGTGTGTGTTTCGGTGTATTGCATGTGCCGTGTAATTCCAAAAAAATGATCACTCCTTAGGATGTTAGCAATTGATTGTATGTGTAGTATATCCTTGTTACTAAACACAAGTTTCTGGCCAAGAGACAAGCTCGGTTAAGGGAAAATTGTCTAAGACTAGTTTATTATATATCATACTACACGAGTCTAATGACAAGGATATATATATATATATATATATATATATATATATATATATATATATATATATATATATATATATATATATATATATATATATATATATATATATATATATATATATATATATATATATATATAGTCAAGCACGTACGATGATATGTGTTTTCCACATATAAATGGATCATTATAATATATACACAACTGTGTGCCCTACATGTAGGTTTTGAATTACTCCATCATACAAAATGTTTATCCATGTATAGCGATTTTTGTGTCGAAAACTTAAACTGATGTTGCTATCCATCGATTAATTCCAGGTGCATTTTTATATATTTGATTGGTCTCTTTCTAGGATTCATTATTCTTATCTGGTCCTGCAATGAGACGTATAGATATTGACTTCACCATGAGCTCCTACTTAATTTTCATGTGCAATTCTAGCATCATATTAATTATTACTTGACTATGTATGGAAATTATTGTATGTACATCATGCATCACTTCATCCACAAGCTACGCTCAGGAAATTGATGGGAAGCAATATAGTTCAATTACCTTAGGAATAATAATTACCTGTCTCGTACAAATGAATTAATTCTAGCCTTAATTAGTTAATTTATGTTATATTTACTCAAGATTTGAAAAAAGGTATGTTATAATTCCATTCAATGGTTATATAACCATGTTTTTCCTCTTGCTTTCAAGCTCATATATATATTTGGTTTATGTAAAGGAAAGAAGAAAAAGAATACTTATATAATGTCGGGGCCGACAGCAACTACTTCACATGCACACAGTGGTGGACTCAAAGTTTTTTTTAGAGCTTAGGGTGATTTAATAATGGGCTAAACAATGGATCATCAGACCTTGTCTTCTTTATATATTTATTATGCTACCTAATAATTGGACCTAATATAATGGACATAAACGCCGAGGAGCTCAAATAGAGGCCTAGGGTCGCCAAGCCCTGGATATATATATATGTGTAGTAGTCCTTGCTTTGGTAGGAGCCTTACATATATATATTTGATTGTGTGTGATGCAAGAACAAATAAATGCCTGAGTATTTTGTGCAACCTTTCTTTATCACACGATGATGTGTTGGGAGATTAGCAAAAGCAAGGTGTCTAGCTAAGTAGTAAACTACTCTAGCTCTTATAGGGATGAGTGGATTCAAGGATAAAAGATTAGCTAATGGTTCAGTAGTTTACATAAGATATATGCAGGAGGATAAATTATAATAAATGGGAAGAAGGCAAGTTGTCTCCATCGCCTTAGTTTTGTTTTTTCTTACTAATTTTGTGTGGTCACGTTGGCAGTAGGTCCCATCCCATTTTTGACATTATCAAATGTGCAAGAGGGGTATGACCTGTCTGTTGCCATTTAACTTGATGACATGGACATGTGTGTGTCTTGACTATTCAAAAGAGTGAGTGAGAAAAAACTAATCATCAATAAAGGGCTGGTGATGATAGTTGTTGTTGATCAGTGAGGTTTGCTATGCCATTTATGTAGTACTATATTGATCAATGATTGGATTATATATTTAGGTATATCATGAAGATTCTTTAGAGCTTTATTTTTAAGAACTTAAGGCTCCAAATGACTGAAGTTTCTTAAGAGCTTCATTTTTAAGAACTTAAGGCTCCAAATGACTGAAGTTTCTTAATTTTATACCAGCTATCAACAAAATAAATATATCTGTACTGTGATTCGCAATAGAAACAAAATAGATATAGCAAAGAAGCAACATTATTGTTGTTATATATGTACTTTAATTAGTGGTGGTCGTTATTGGTTTTTTATGAGACAAATTTAAATGCGCTTATACTTTATTTGTTATAGCCAACTATTTTTGGTGAAATTGTCGGAACCTAATTTCCTCATCTTGTATTTTACCTAAGTGTCTAGACAGACTCTTAACTCTGCTAATAATAACACTAAGTGTGTGATGCCAAATTTGTTTTGGCCTCACCTGGCTGCTACATCTCCAACCCAATAACTTGCATGTCAGCACAAAAGCTGAAAGAAAGAAAACAAATATATGCATCCTGCATGTGTGTTTTGAGAAAAAAAAATCGGAAGGATCCACTAATACATTTGCCACAAGGAATATATTGCCCTCTTATCAAGATCAAGCACTATACTCTAAAAATTCTTGTTATCTCTCTCTCTCATGAAGACAAAAACTCACCCTTTTTCATGCGATCGAAGGAGGTATCATTAAAAAAATACAACTACTTGTGTCTCGCTATCAACGGCTATGTTGTCTATCACTGAAAACACGAGTACTCACGTAATTAAAGTACGAGTACTCACGTAATTAAAGTCTAGAACTTAAACTTGTATGATCATGTTCCACCACAAAGAACCTGATCAACTGATAGTTAATTGTTCTACTTTTTGTTATAGATCACCGTGCTACCATGCTTAAGGGTCTTTTTGTGCGGCTTAACCCCCGGCTCCAGCTCTGGCACAGTAGTATTACTGTAGCATTAAGAGCCGGTGAAGCCAGGATTTATGCCTTTTGTAGGCTTCTCCTTTTCTAGTTCATTTTTTTCTCCATTTTGTGAAATGGCTCCTTGTTTAGTAGTGAATAGTGTCACTACGGTGCATTGGCGGGAGGTGCCGGAGCTGGCCTAAACTGCATCAAACAGAGCCTAAGAAGGGCATTATCTTATAAATCAGGTGCAACAATTTCTATAGGCCCTAGGGTGGTTGTGCATTATCTTATAAACAAAGTTGCAGAGAGAGATAGCTGGGTAGCAATTAGAATATGTGTATAGTGAGGTTATGGATGGAGGCCATGTGCACAGTGCAGTGTGCAGGCAGCGTGCACAGCTCCCGCTGGCAGCAATGCCATGGCCGTCCATTGGGCAAGCCCATATCTTCATGGATTACCTTTTAACAATGAGTAATTTGTGACATTCAGCTACACATTGTTGACTTTTAACTCGGCCTTAAGGGCGTCCGCAATGGACCGCTTCAAATCGCTAGCAACATGCAAACAAGAATCTCCGTTTGGCAGGGCTTCACTTCACCAGTGAAGTTTTTTTTTTTCTTCAGCTCCACGAACAGTTCCACCGGTGGAGCCGAAGCGGTTTTGGTAAACCGTTTGACAAAATGGCTTCCCTGTGAGAGCATGTTTTTAGGGGCATGGAGGAGGAGCCGGGAGAAGCCACTTTTTTTTTTCTCCATCCCATCCCAAATCATTGTGAGAGCATATTTTTTAGGGGCTTCACCGGTGAAGCTATTTCACTTTACCCCATTTGGCAGAAAATAGCTCCAAATAGCTCATGAAGCTGATGGAGAAGCCCTGCCAAACGGGACCTGAATAAAAAAAAGAAGCAGCAACATGCACAACATGCAAAGAGGAGAGAGGTAGACACAGGTCTTATTGGGAGCTGTGCGAGCCTAGCGCTTTGCTCGTCGCTAGCGAGTTTGTTCCATACAATCTCTCTCCTATAAATAATATAAACAATCTTTCTCGTTGCCTATTTAAAACCCTTGGACGCCCTAATAATTATCAGAAGCAATGATTTTTCAATAGTACTTGACTTTATTTTAGGGTGGTCTTATGCGACATGGTGTTAACATGGAAATATATATAGTCAACGCTAAAATAGTTACTGCATTCAATAATTTTGGTAGAGTATCTTCATTTTTTTGGAGATTTTTCACTCTTATTACAATGGAGTGTATAAACAACTTAAATATGTCTACATATTTGGAATCATGTATAATCTGTTTATTTTAAGAAAAACTAAATAAAAATATTTTTTCATGTGACATAATTAAAATTTAGTTGCTTCTAGAGATAATTGACTTTCTGATGATCATACATGCATTTGATTTTTTATAGTTCTTTAAAAGCAACATACTAATTTGTCAGATTGCGGCACGATTTCCAAGGTAATTCATAATTGACTTTATTTTTTTTAGAAAAGTTTAGTTGCATGTTGGATTAGTGTTCTGAAGCTAAATCAATTTGGTATGGATTTTGTGATGATCAACATATTGACTAGTGTTGTGAAATGTATTTCTTCTAGTGTTGTGATCCGGTCCATCTCTCACTAGTGCTGTGCTTCGGTTGGATTGTGCCAATTACTTTGGCAGTCATAATTGACTCGATAAGGTTAAACTAAGGGAACCTTTATACTTTATCTTATATAAGTCAACTTGACTCCTTGATAAAAGAAAATAATCGACATGAAATGGGACCTCTCGGTAGCCTCCACCAGCAAAACAGAGCCCTTGTTACTTGCTGTTCTAGCTCGTATACCTATGACTTGGTACCTAGGAGGATGATCACTCACAACTTCAAAAGGGTCATAATCGATTTGAAATCCTAACATGGAAAAGAAGGAATAGGAACTAGGACATCACTAGAGAAGAGTATGACGTACAAGTGTAAGCTATCGATGGATGCTAATAAGAATGCACGTATAGCTTACAAAGAGGTTTTGATATTTGATATTTAATTTGTGAGTCTTGTAACATTCGACACCTATGTCACAGTGACACGTGGGGTCAATCTGAGTTACTGGTATATGTGTTAGGGTGTCAGATCTTTGAAAGGCTCACGAATCATGTCATTTTATAAAATTTATTTATCAGATTTACAAAGTGTAACGAAATTTCTAAATAAACTATTTGATTTTTTTTCACGATCATGCCTCGACACATGTTTCATTAAGAATAAATACAAAAGTTACAGCACAAATGCGAATAACACATTGCTCCGGACAGCTAGTGGCGATCCTAGGTAATTAGGTGAACGCCCTTGCGAACAACTAACAATAGGCTCATCGCCGACTCGAAACCAACACACACCCGGTGAATACATTGCACTAACTGAAGTAAACAACCATAGAAGTCTGGCTTCGAAACAACCCCCCCCGCCCCCTTTTTTTTTGGCTTCCACAAGCCGGGCTTAGGGGCTATTGCATTATGGAAGACTGGTTATACCCTAAGCCAGGCAACAAATGCGTTACACGTAAAAGGTAGAGAAATATTGTAAAGATAAAAAAGCTAGACATGTCATTTCAATATTTTATTAAGCTTTAAAAAAAGTAGACACGTAGGGGGCAGTTCGGCTGGTGAAAACCAGCCGGTTTTCACTGTGCATGGCTGGTTTTCACTATTCACTCTCTCACAAATTTCTCCAGATTTCTTCCAGCGAACAGGGCCATAAAACAATCGAAAGGGGAGTATGTATTAGCTAGCAGGTTAGCACGGGGCCTAGTACGTACGTATGGACCAATCTTGATCACGAACCAAGTAACTAAAAGTAGCAATCACACTAAGTGCCCAAAGTCCAACACAATCAAAAGGTTGCTACGTTGACGCTTTTATGTTATCCCAAACAGTGAAAGCAACCAGCACTATGCAATAATTTTTTGTGGTTTTATATAGTACTTACCTATAGTTATTTTCTTAATTAAATTTCTTCAGCACTTGTAAACTTTTGTGACAACGTTCCCTGCTCAGATTCTTCAAAATCCCCCCCTTTTATTTTATATATAAATCCGACCTTTTAACATTTCTGAATTTAAACCGGCAAGTTAATCCAATTGAACAAATGACAAGAATTCCCAAAAAAGCGTAAGCACCACAGTTTGCTTCTTGAAATCAGGGCTGGTCCACAAACCCACTCTTGTCACCCCGTGACAGCAGGAAATAGTAAGCGCATAATCTTCCAAGAAATTTTAATAAAAAAAAACCTTGAGGGCCTGTTTGGAATGTGAGATTTTTTTCCATTACTGCGTTTTTTCTGTAGAATTAAGCTGATTCCTGTGAAATTTCTGTGTGATTCCTATAAAATTCCTGCGTTCCAAACCCAAACAGGTTCTAAAAAGCTGATGTTATATTGATTGGGCTAATAAGTCATGACTGAAAGATACTATAGGTGTTAGTTGGTGCGACAGAGCGCAAGACGAAAGGAGAAAAAAAAACTGACACATAAGAAAAGAGCAGCGAGCAAGCTGAAGGTGAAAGCCTCAGCAGCTCGTCGTCCCGTTCCCCCCACTTCTTCCTCAGATAAGGAGAGGCCCCATGCCAGAGAAAAAAGCATCGATTTTTTCCCCTTAATTGGCCCAAGACCTCAGCCGCCTACCAGCAGCAGAGAGGTATGATTCTCGCATTGCTTGCTCCCTGCGTTTGCCCGCGATTTTTGCTGTTTTTTCGAGCTCCTCTTGCGAGTTTTTTCTTTTTGCCGTGTTGGAACCGCAGCTACGCAGGCGAGCGCGAGTACTAGCGTGATTTGGTCAGTGGATCCCGTTGGGCTGCTTCTCCCTCGCGGCCGATTTGCGAGAGCAAGCAGGTCCCCAGGAGGCGATCTCATTTTTCGTTATTTTTTAGTTCCCTACACCAAAGATCAGAATCAGATCCGAGGCCACCCGTTTGCTAGCGAGCAAAAACTTACCTTTCACCGGCAATCTCCGCCGCCTCGGCAAGGATTTTCCCCGGCCGGAGCTCTGCAACATGGGGGGATCGATTGCTGCAACCTCCACGAGCTCCGCTGCCCACGAATCAAAGTCAGCAGCGCTGCCTGAACTGAGGTACGTGCTTGTTTCGCCGTCTAGTTACGCTTCTGATCTCGAGAACCCGTCGCAGTTGCCTCAGACTCGAGGGAGCCGGCGGCGGAAACACTGTGCGGCCCAAATCGAGCTTCCTAATGCCAGGGCACCCAATCGAGCTGCCACAATCGAGATCCCCATCACCTGAATCGAGGTCCTTTCGACCAGAACCTAAGCTCCCGCCGCCGCCGTCGAGATAGCTGTCACCCAAATCGAGCTTTCCGTCGCTGCCGGACGTTGTAGTCGGAGCTTCGGCCGCATAACTTGAGCTTGCTACTGTATCGAGCAAGCAAACCAAACGCTGGGGATCTTGCTTTGCTGCGCTAGCTTAGCTTAGGTATCCTTGCTAGGAATCACCCTCCTTTTTGGTGATGTTTTGACTTGCGAGTGCCTGGTGTCACTGGGGCTGCTTTTTCTCTTCTCCTTTGGAGTTCTGAATGAAGCCTATGATGGCCTTGTAAGAAATAGAAATATGTGAAACTTACGCTTGGGGTCGGGGAACGCCTACGAAGAAAGTTTTGGCTTAAAGGTGGAAGCTTTTGAGGTTTTCCCATGCGAAATAAATGCATTTTTCGATGTTATTTGATGGATTTGGTTGGCACTCGGTCAAAAGGTGTTCTTGGTTTGCCCTTTTTATGCTCTGGTTGCTGTTGCAATTGCAATTTCCCTTTCCCTTTGAATTTGGCGCTCTAAAAGTTGGTTCTCTTTGCCTGAAGGATTTCAGTTCTTGTTGCTGATTGGGTTGTTTGGATCTATCCTGCAGGCAGACAAGCTAGGTTTTACTGCTGACCTCTTGGTAAAAATCCATTCTTTCTGGGAAAACCTCCTTGTGGAGTTGTGGTGCATAAACTGCCGAGTACACACTGCCATTTCTGGACAAGGAAACTGAGAACTACTATCCACATCTGGCACGACCCTTGTCAAAAACCATGGCTGTTCACTTGCCATGAAGCTGCTTGAACTGGAGTCACCTAAATGCTGTGGGTTGTTCCTATGCAGATGATTGGATCAGTGGTGTCAGGCTTCGGGGGGTTTGATCAGATGTTGTATGAATAATAGCAGGATTGTTTGAGAGACTATAGTTTGGGTACTGTTTGCTTCTCTATTTACTGGTACGGTTTCCTACTGATCTGCGGCTGCGCAGGAAGGCATTCTCTTTTTTGCCGTACCATGGATGCCACGGATGTTCAACAGAGCATGGGATTTATGGAGTCCAGGGGTGGTATGCCTAAGTTTTTCCATGCCCTTGGACCAGCACTCCTGATTTCAATGGGGTACATTGATCTCGGGAAGTGGGTGGCAGCCGTTGAAGCTGGTTCTCGTTTTGGATTCGACCTGGTGTTGCTGGCTCTCCTTTTCAACTTCACTGCCATTGTATGTCAGTACCTTGCTGCTTGCATTGGCACTGTCACAGGGAAGAATCTTGCAGAGGTATCGGTTTATCGATGTTGTTCCTTGGTTTTGCTGGCCTTCTCTTGAGATTTAGTTCAGTAAATGTTTGTTTTCATTTCACAACGCTATATTATGGTTTGATATTGAGTTGGACCTGAAGGAACTGAGAAGACTAGAGAGTAGGGAAAGTTCATGCGAGCTATTCAATTTATGCAGATTGTTGATAAACAAATTGTATAAATTTACTTGCCTTGTTAAATAATTCTTTTCCATCTATAGTTCAATTATAATACTACTGGATGTAGAAGGGCTTCTTTTTGAAGGAAAATAAATCTTTATCTCATCTTGTTCATGATATTCCTTTGAAGTTGCTAACTTTTTCATGCCTTCACATGAAACAGATATGCCACCAAGAGTACAACCAGCCAACATGTATTTTCCTGGGTGTTCAAGCTGGATTGTCCTTGTTGACATCAGAGCTGACTATGGTATTTGCACACTTCCTTGGATGTCTCTCATACTTTTGATGTTATTTGTGAATTCTCATCCTGTAAGGCAATGTTACATGGAGTAGTTCTGACATGCTAGATTCTGATGGCTATATCTGGAATTTTCAGATTTTTGGCATAGCACTCGGATTCAACCTCCTGTTTGAATATGATGATCTCATCACAGGGATATGCTTTGCAACAGTGGTGCCTAATCTGCTACCATATGCTATATCCCACCTGGTAAGATTACTACTTCAAGAAGGATACTTGCACAGACACTGATACACTAATGTGACTTTATGTTTGCTAGTTACTTACCCTTTATGTCTGCTCTAGGGAAAGAAGATGGAAGGGACAGTAAATGCCTGCATAGCAGGATTTGCACTTCTTAGTTATGTGCTTGGCTTATTGGTTAGCCAGCCACAAATTCCTCTCACAATGAACGTAATATTTCCCAAGATCAGTGGTGAGAGTGCTTACTCTCTGATGGCGCTTCTTGGTGCAAACATAATGGCACACAACTTCTACATTCATTCAACAGTTGTCCAGGTAAATTGTTTGATTAGTGCACTCGAACTTAAAATTTAGGGGACAACGGCTTGCCAGAAATAGTTCAAACCATACATTTACATGTATTTCGATTTTGGCTTTTGTCTTTATGAGTTTGGAAACTCCTAAGAGTCAGCAACGAGATCATTATATTGAACTTCTGCTCACACCAGTTGGATATTGGATACAACTTGTAAACTATATTTATTTCCTTTATTAATTTGATGAATTGTGGGTACACTGCATCGAATGATCAAAATAAAACAAGATGTAATTAATCATGTTTCAATTGTTTGCATAACTTCATACAAGTTTTCACTATAGGATCCACACTTTGTTCATCTCATCATCCGTACACATTGTGCTCAGTTTTTGGAAATTTTTGATAGTTCATGAAATTTTGCATCTTATGTTCGAGTTTGTAGCATATTACAAAACATCAAAATTGTACTATTTCTAACTTTTCACATCGTGCTCAGTGGATAATATTGACATGTGCAAAAAATGAAAGTAGCAAAAGTTTGCGCACTTGTGGTAGTTTGTTTTTGCTGAATTGTCTTCAGTTTCTGTGCGTATTCTTAATCAAGAAACATTGTATTTGCAGGGTCAGAAAAAGTCATCTGCAGTTGGTCTTGGCGCCTTATTTCACGACCATCTTTTTTCAATATTGTTCATTTTTACTGGAATCTTTATGGTGAACTATGTTCTAATGAACTCTGCAGCAGCGGAATCTACTAATACTCTTCTCATTACCTTCCAAGATGTTGTAGAGCTAATGAATCAGGTAAGCACCTAAATTTCCTATTTGTTTACTCCGCTCTGTGCTAAGTTTCTGCTGAAAATTTTATTTAGGAAGCAATCCTACTCCGCTATAAAAAACTGAACTTTTGAGTACTTCGCAGATTTTTGTAAACCCTCTGGCACCAACTATATTTTTAGTGGTTCTTCTCTTCTCCAGCCACATCATCTCACTGACATCTGCTATCGGTAGCCAAGTGATTTCACAGCATTTATTTGGTATAAACCTTCCTCTTTCTGGACATCATCTCCTACTGAAGGTTTTTGCCATAGTTCCTACTCTCTACTGGGCGAAAGTTGCAGGAGCTGAAGGGATTTACCAATTATTAATTATATGCCAGATTATCCAGGCCATGCTCCTTCCATCTTCAGTCATCCCACTTTTTCGTGTTGCTTCATCAAGATCAATAATGGGAGCCCATAGAGTGTCTTTGCATCTGGAGATACTGGTTTTTCTTGCATTTCTCCTTATGCTATTTTCAAATATCATATTTGTGGCAGAAATGCTATTTGGCGACAGTGGCTGGATGAACAATCTGAAAGGATATACTGGAAGCCCTGTGGTGCTCCCATATACTTTTTTCGTTTTAGTTGCATGTGTATCTGTGGCTTTTTCACTGTACCTGGCTGTTACACCATTGAGATCTGGAAGCCATGAAGCTGAATCCCATGAATGGTCTGTGCATTCTCAGAGAGAACTCTTGAATACTCCTCAAGAAAGGGAAGATGTTAAGGTGGACAATGTTACATATGAGGAAGATCAGAGATCAGATGTTGGCCCTTCTCCCAGGGATGTGCCTGACAGCCATCCGGAACTGGCCATGGACTATATGGATACTTCTGACACTGCTGTAGAATCTGATCACGACTCTCAACAATCTACTGCTTATGCATCCACTGCTCCTGAAACCTGCCCCTCCCCGTCATTTACTCGTGAGGAGTTAAAATCAGTCGTTGCAGTCAACTGGCCGGAGCCTTTGGAGAAGGTTCCTACTTCTACTGTGTTAGAGGAAAGCACAGTAGAAAGTGTGGTATCTAGGATGACGACTGAAAGAGATGTTTTCTCAGCTAAGGATAAGGAAGATATGCATGCTTTGGAGTCTGAGAAGTCAATTGTTGATAGCACCCCTGTGTCTGATGATGGTCCACCATCCCTTACCTTCAGCAGGGGAAAAGGCTCAGATGCAGGAAATGGAAATGGTAGTCTCTCGAGGTTATCTGGTTTGGGCCGTGCAGCAAGGAGGCAGCTAGCTGCTAGTCTTGATGAGTTCTGGGGGCATCTGTTTGACTACCATGGTAAGCTCACTCAAGAAGCCAGCACAAAAAAGTTTGGTATCTTGCTTGGGATAGACCTTAGAAAACCTAGCACAGCTGTAAGAACGGATAAGCAAGCTGTTGAAATACCCAAGAGCCCACTTGTGAGAGACTCATTGCGGGGGGCAGCTTTTTTGCCAAGCTCAGTGGACCTGATGTCCCCTAAGAATGAGACATCGAACTTGGAACTTGCATATGGGCTTCAGAGGGGACCGGGCATGGGATTGTCAAGCTGGTCTCAGGGTATGCAGCTACCAAATACACAGCTGCAGAGCTCAAGCAACAGCCTACTTGAGCAAGGTGCAAGATTAAACTCAAATTTTAGTGCGCCATCTTATTCAGACAACAATCAGTTCTACCAACCTGCAACAATTCATGGGTACCAGCTCACGTCTTACTTGAAACAGATGAATGCCAGCCGAAACCCTTACTCTAGCATGCCACTGGACCCACAGCGGCTTCCGAAATCATCTGGGTCTGCTGTGCCAACCTATGTTGATTCCATGATGCATGCTTGTAATCATAATCTGCTTGCTTCACTGGGTGCTACTCCTTCACAGATTCCTGCAACATCCCGCGTAGGCTCAATGATGCCTGAAAGATCGTATTTTGATCCTTCCACTGTTGATGGGAATGAAAATGCTGGTTCACCTGCTTACTCAAAAAAGTACCACAGCTCACCTGATATGTCTGGAATAATCGCTGCAAGTAGAGCTGCACTGTTGAATGAAGCAAAGTTGGGTGGTGCCATTGGACCCCAGTCATACCTTAGCAGGCTGGCGTCAGAAAGATCTCAATATGCAAACTCAACAGCCAGGCCTGCGGCTCCATTAGCATTTGACGAGCTTTCACCTCCTAAGCTCCAGAGTGATATCTTCTCGGTACAGTCGAACATGAGCCCAAGTGCTAGATCCCTTTGGGCTAAGCAACCATTTGAGCAATTGTTTGGCATGTCAAGTGCAGAGCTCAGTAAAGGTGACTTTAATCTTTCAGGCAGATCAGGTGGCATGGCCAAGGATGATTTCTCTTATAAGGAATCTGAGACGAAGCTTCTTCAGTCCCTCAGATTCTGCATTATGAAGCTCCTTAAGCTAGAGGGATCAGGGTGGCTGTTCAAGCAAAATGGTGGTTGCGATGAAGATCTAATTGACCGAGTTGCTGCATCTGAGAAGTTATTGATGCAAGGGACTACTGAGAATCAATTGCTTCATGGTGATCTTCAGCAACATTCTTCTGATCAGGTGGGCATCCAATACATGCGCACACTTCCCAACTGTGGGGAGGACTGTGTTTGGCGCGCATCACTCGTTGTTAGTTTTGGTGTCTGGTGCATCCGTCGAGTGCTGGACATGTCTCTAGTGGAAAGCAGACCAGAACTTTGGGGCAAGTATACCTATGTCCTTAACCGTCTTCAGGTGAGTTGTTCCTGAACTAATTTAACTTTGTGCTCATTTTTGGTGTGTAAGATTTTTTTTTGCTTGCAATTGATAATATTCTGTTTTTAATACTTACTTACAATTAGGGGTGAAAACCATCGGGAAATGGTATTATACAATATAAAAAAATGACTGGCTCAGGATTTTTCCATATTTGTAAAATTAACGAATACAAAAAATGGTTGAAAATAGTTGTGAAACGACAATTTTTATGTTTGGATAAATTTGGAAACAATTCAAAAAGGTATCATAATATAGAAAAAAAAGATACGGGATCTGTCCTTTTCACTTACAATGATTCATTTTGTGATTCTTTTGCTACTTATTTTATGCAGGGAATCTTGGATCCTGCATTCTCCAATCCTCGGAGTGCTCTGACCATATGTGCTTGTCTTCAGAAAGACATCAGAGTGCTCAATAGTCCACCCCACAGTGGGCTAACAGCCATGGGTCCCATCCCCATACCAATCCGGGGCACCTTCACAACTGCAGGTGTGGTTCTGGAGATGATCAAGGATGTGGAGACCGCAGTCTCAGGCCGCAAGGGCAGGAGTGGCACAGCAGCAGGCGATGTCGCCTTCCCCAAGGGGAAGGAGAACCTGGCCTCTGTGCTGAAGCGGTACAAGCGGAGGCTCGCCAGCAAGGGACAGTAGCGGCGTCGGACAGCGATTGCAATGTTAGGAGTCTGACTATTGTTCTCCAGGGACTGCCGTCGGCCGCCCTGAGTCCTGGATTTTTTCGTTACACGACGTTCGTAGGGACCGGTTGCCCGATGATCGTTTTG
The DNA here is from genome assembly GCA_904845875.1 of Miscanthus lutarioriparius. Taxonomy (NCBI): domain Eukaryota; kingdom Viridiplantae; phylum Streptophyta; class Magnoliopsida; order Poales; family Poaceae; genus Miscanthus; species Miscanthus lutarioriparius. The sequence continues at coordinate 111,586,722 of CAJGYO010000006.1, forward strand.
GTCCCTTCCAGCATTTTTTTTTTGGCAATGTCATGTTTTGTAAGGGCAACTACGTATGTGCTCAAAAGGAATCAAGGTGTACACGCAAAGGAGATGTAGTCTGCTGATGCAGCATTGTAAAGTCCACACTCTGCAGGTTAACCTTCTTTGGGGCTGTCAAGTGTTAGTGCCCTGAAGGGCGGGCCTGGTGCAAGCAGTAGAGTCTTACCGCCTGTGACCGGAAGGTCCCGGGTTCGAGTCGTAGTCTCTTCGTATTGCACAGGTGAGGGTAAGGTTTGCCACTGACACCCTTCCCTAGACCCTGTACAGAGCGGGAGCTCTCTGTACTGGGTATGCTAAGTGTTAGTGCCCTATGTATGTTATCACTCCTCCAGAGAGGTTGCAAATACTGAACTACTCACAAACTTGCACCTGTCGAGATCATTTTGTAATCTCCAGACATCTTGTTCAGAATTGTTCTTTTTTGTTTCTCGCCCATTGCGTAATTTACCCTGATGAAACTACTGGGTCTGTTCGCTGGCCGGTGCTGGTGCTGGTTTGGGCTGGCTGATACTGGTTTTTTGTGAGAGAAAAATATTCTTGGTTGGTTGGTTTGGGCTGGCTGAAACCAACAAGCGAACAGGCTGACTAGCTTTTCTCTTGAAGTGCGTGCTTCAGCACAGTCGTGAAAAAACTTTTTTTTAACAACAAACATGCATATATTTCAACAGCATTTAGCTGTAAGAATGCTAACATGGTCTGTAAGTACATTTTGCAGTGCTTCCAGTAATGGGCACTGTCTGACATGACCTCTGTTGAAACAACAAAATGATAGACTTGGAGGTTGGTATTGTATATCTACAAAAGCTTGTTTTGCTAATGTATGAGCAGCTTGATTTTGGTTCCTCCTAATCTTGTAGATTCGTGTTCCTTTGCCTTGTTGAGTTGATGAAGTTCTGGGTGAGATGCTTGATCCTCCAGTCAGGCGGCGTGGACTGATCTCTGGTACTCCCTCTCTCTAGGGAAATATGCAACTATGGGTTACGTGTCAGATAAAGTTGTTCACGTTTGATCAAATTTTTAGTGAATAATATTCATATTTATTACTCCAAGTTAATTTATTATAAAAATATATTTCATATTTGATCTGATGATATTTATTTGATGTTATAAATATTTATAGTTTTTTATTTATAATTGGTCAAACATGATATGCTAAAATAGGATACTGTGCTAGAATTACATGTTGTCGGTGTTTCGTATAAGCATCGGCAAGTAAATTTATAGTAATGTGCGTTAAGCTCGGATGGTGCGCTAAATGACATAAGATTTATACTGGTTCGGGCTGAATATCCCTACGTCCAGTTTGTTGCTGCTCGTGTTATTAGCACCGTGAATGGTTCGTAGTAGGGGATACAAACGATCGAGAGAGAGACATGTCCCAAGTCTCTGATGGAAGGGTCGAAAGGAAGCCAAGAGCTTGGTAGCAGCTTGACTATGTGTCTGTTGCGTTCTTTTTTTTGTCCCTTAGTCGATTTGGAAGCGCATCCCTTTTATAAATGAAGGGGCGGCTTTATAAGGATCGTCGGCTTAGGATCCGTGCTCTACCTAGCCTCCTTACCCATTCGATGGGTGCAAAAGGAAGATAAGTGCCTACAATATTGTCGATGCTTCAGAATGTCGGGGATGGTTCTGAGAATAGTGCCCGTGGGGGTATGGGCCGGAGTCTGATGGTTTTGACTTATGAACCTCGCCCGACCTTGCTCCGCACGCCTACAGCTCTATGAGTCTCTGTCGGAGGGACGCGGAGTCGAGGTCCGAGTAGCGCTGTGGGCAAGGTCCTGCGATTTGGTGGACCCAAGGGGTCGGGAAGCGGGCGCCGCTCCCTTGGGTCCATAATGTGGTGACGGCATGTCCGTCATTAAATGAGATTACAAATCATTTAAGAGAGTGTAGTGGTTGTCGTGTATCTTCATCGGGTCCCGTGTCCGGAGAGCTAAAGGCGGCGCCTACAACTCTGAGGCGAGGAGTACGCGCCTACAATACCTTTTGGGCTCTCTGGCCCGGGAGGTCTCTAAGCACATGTCCGGTCGTTCCTGGCAGTACCTTTCCTCCGGGCGCGAGGGTGGTCCTTGAAGCCGTGGTTGACCCGAACGTCTTGTCTTGCCTTGTACCCATCATCATGAGGAGCGGGAGAGAAGTTATCGGGTAAGATAAAACTAGCCTTTGGACATCGAGCAGGCGAGGTTCGTCCTCGGTCGTCAGGCGGCGAGCCAGATCCTTATCCCTTGGGCGTGACCGAACCCACCCCTCGGGGTCGAGGCGGAATATATCCTCGGCCCTCGGGTGAGGCGGAGACTAGCCTTGACCCTCGGGTGGCGGGGGTGGCCCAAAGGCGTCGGGCGCGACGGAGGCCAGCCCCTTTGCCCTCGGGCGGCGGCGAGGCTGGCCCAAAGGCGTCGGGCGAGATGGAGGCCAGCCCTTTGCCCTCGGGGCCCTTTGCCCTCGGGTGAGGCGGGGTTGGTCCAAAGGTGTCGGGCGAGACGGAACCTAACTTTCGTCATTCGGGCAAGGAACACAGCGACGCCCTTGTCCGTCCAGAAGTTTTTAACGTTCGATGGTTATTGGTTCCACCTTCTGGGGTACCCTGGTATTAGGTCCCCGACAGTAGCCCCCGAGCCTCCAGGTGATTCGGATAGAGCCGCCTGGAGGGTGTTTTTTGATTTCGTCGGAGTCATTTTGCCAGAGGGTGCACGTGAGCGCACCCACTGGGTGTAGCCCCCGAGCCTCCAGGTGGTTCGGATAGAAACGCCTGGGGGGTTGTATCGGACCCTTCGCGGGTAAGGCTGAAGGACTTGGTTTTTTCGTCAACTGGATATTTTTTTGAAGGGGTCGTGGTATCCCGTTCGCGGGGATCTCATTCAGGGCTGACCTAACTGGGGCTTGACCATGGATCGAGACCCCAGTAATGCCTGCGCCCTTGATTTCGGATCGTTCGCGGACCCGCCCTCAGTTGGGCCGGCCGCCGAGCTTCTAGGCCCTAGGTGGGCCAAAATAGAAAAAATCTTTGTGACCTGCCTTCCCTAGGTGGGAAGAGAGTCCGGATTCGCCTGGGGAAGGCGAACCGTCCACCGTGATTCTCGATGGGAAAGGATAGGGACTGCAGGCACGTGTCCCGCGATGTGACGCGGCGGTGCGCGTGGCAGGCCCGGAGATCGAGGCGGACGGTTGCCCTTCTCGCGCCCGTCGCCCCTATAAAACCACGGGGTTCGCCCCCAAGGTTCCGTATTTTGCCCCCTTGCCTTTGTGTCTAAGCCATCCGCCGCCAATCGCCCCAGCCTCCTGCGCTCACACCGCCACCGTTGACCGGCTTGCGTCCGTGTTGCAGCCGCCGTCAAGCTTGCGCCTGTCCTGTAGCCGCCGTCGAGCTTGCGCCCACCTTCTCCCCAATCGCTTTAATGGAGTTGTGGGGCAGATCTAGCATCACCTCTCGACATTTGGAGGGCCTCATCCGCCGTGGCCTTCTCCGTCCATTGTCTGTCGTCCAGGAGTGGCTGATACACGTGACGAGGTGAGCCAAGCGCCGCCGAAGGGTATGTCGTATCTTCGCCATCTTTCATGGCGCGGGATTTGCGATACCTACGCATAGATTCCTTCGAGGGCTCTTTGGATTACTATGAGGTGGAGCTGCACATCTTACTCTAACGGGTTCAACATATGGCGCGCGTTGTTGCCTGTGTGAGGGTTTCACGGGATCGATCCCCACTTTGATTTGTGGTGGTATTTCTTTACCGTCAGTTTGTCGAAGAGGAAGATTGGGGGGAAGGATGTGAGCGTGCCGATGGGATGCGCCAGTGTTCATCTGCGCCATACCCGGTCGAGGGGTTACCCGTTCATGCGTCTGGCGACGTCTAACAAGGGATGACACTCGCAGTGGTTTTATGTCAGGGATGATGTGAGTGCCACCCTACCGAGGTACACCGGGTGCCTTATCGAAGAGGCTCCGGGGTCGTGGGGCTGGGGCGTCTAGTCCAAAGACAAGAAACACCTTTCCGACCTTCTTTCCGCCCTCCAAGCTCTGAAGGAACGGGACATAAAGGGGACGGGAATTATCGGTGCCTATCATGCGAGGAGGGTGGCACCGCTGATGATGCGCACGCTTCCCCTGCACCGGATGATGCCCGGGATATCGTTCGAGGGGACGGTGCTTGTTGACGAGGCGCTCCCCTTCTTGGAAGTGGCGCAACGCATAAAGGTGGCGACAGAGCCGACGAAGGATTCCAAAGGCGGCGTCCTCGACATTGTGTATCTGGTGCCCGGACATCCCCCAATGCGGTCGGAACCTGGGTTCTTCGAATTCGTAAGCCTTCTTCTCCCGTACTCTTTCTTTTTCCTGAATCTTCATCTTTTTTGATACTTGCTTTTGCGACGTTGGGACTAGCCGGGGGGGCTAGTCTTCAAAGACAGTCCGGTTCTACCGCCAAAGGACAAGGCCGTGGCGGCGGCGAATCGCCTCTGGCCGAGCGGGACAAGAAGGCAAGGGAGCAGATGAAGAAGGAGAGACGACTGAAGCAGGAAGCACGGGATTGGGGAGAGGACGTGAGCAGTGATGATGACGACGACGACGATGATGATGACAACGAGGTACTCGTCAACGTGGATTGGGGCGTCCTAGAGGACGAGGACACGCTGACAAGTGCCCGCCTGTCCGTGCAGGGACCCTTCCCATTCCACGCGGAGGGAAGTGAGTCGGTGAGGTCGGTGGAGGCCGGAGAGTCTGCCGCCGCTTGGCGGTGTGCGGCCGAGGATCGGTGGATGGGGAAAGCGGGTGCGCCGCCACGACCCCGAGGTGATGGTCGAGAGGCGGTCTTTGGTGCCACGCCTCATCGAGATGATGGAGGAGCGGCTCTGTGCCGCCCCCCACGAGGTGATGGAGATGAGCCCTCCCCTCCTGAGGGCGGGGCGGGCTTCAAAATGGTCCCGCCTGACGAGTCAAGGCGGGGATCTAGGATTCGTCCCCAAAAACGCTTCCAGCGGCCGAGGCGTCGGCGTAAAGCTGCTGATTCCCCTGTTTTCATCCTTTTTCCATTTCTATTTTGACCTAATGGCTATTCCCTTTGTGTAGGTTCTTGTAGACGGGTCACCCCCTGGGGCTGGTGCCCAAAAAGATCCTCACCATTCAGGCGGGATGGATGGCGCTGCCTGGATTTTGCCCCTGTTTTGGGCAGGAGCGGTGCCGATGTTGGGGCTACGCTGGCCGATCTGATGGCGCCTGTGGTGGCGCCCGCGCCCTCGGTGGTTGCCGAGCAGAGCCAGGCTCAGCCGGACGCCGCCACGGTGGTGCTTGAGGCGCGATCAGATCCATGCCACCGAGGGCCTGTGGTGGATCCGCCCATGACGCTTGAAGCGGCCCAGGTGGAGGAGGGTTCGGTTGGAGGGTCCTCGAGCGTGGCGGTGGTGCCGCATAGGGTCAGGAGGGAGCCGCCCCCGACCCCTTTGTCGGGAGGAAGCCGCTCCCCCGTGCGGGGGGAGCCGTCGCTCCAGTGGATGGCCACCCAGGATCCGACGTCGGCTCTTTTCTCGCTCGATGATCATGCCGAGAGCATGGAGCGGGAGGGTCTTGACGTTGGGATTTCGGCCATGCTGGATGCCCTGGAGCAGGCCAGAGGAGCCCTACGTGAAATCGTTGTTCCTACTACCTAGGTACTCACTTGGTTTTCTTCTTTCTTCGCACGTTTTTGTGTTTTCGTATTTCTGATACCAGTCTTCTTCCTCTTCATACTCTTGTTGCTCGTAGCCGGAATAAATCCCAATTCCTCCATGAGCAGAAGGCAGAGTGAGATCGCCTTTCCGAGGAGGCCCGGCTACGAGCAGATATGGCCGCACAGCTTGCTGCCGCCCAGGAGCGGGAGGCCCAGGCGCGTGAGGACACGGAGAAGGCCCACGGGATGTTTGAGGATTTGTCGGTGAGGTCAAAGCTGGATGAGGAGGAGATCGCTAGGCTCCGAAAGGAGCGAGACGAGCTGCTGTAGAGGAATGGCGCGGCTGATGAGAAGGCCGGCGAGGTCCTGAAGGAGCTAGAGATGGAGCGGGACCTCAGACGGAAGGCCGAGAGTAGGGCCATGGCCCTTCAGCAGAAGGTGGATGAGGACGTCGAGGTGGTCCGTTCCCTCCGGGCGGATCTCGGTGACGCGGTGAGCCGAAGGTTGAGCGCCAAAAATGTCTCTGTCAAGCTGGAAAAGGAGCTTGGCCATGTATGAAGGACCCTTCCGACTGAGAGCGATGAGCACGATCGTCTACAAGCTACGGTCGGGGTGGTCCTTGATGCCCTGAAGGTGGTGGAGCCGGTGGAGACCAGCCTGCTTGCGGCTCGTGCCACAGGTATCACGACTCGGGTGGGCCAGCTTGAGGAGAGTGCTTTTCACGCCGGGATCACCCAGGCCTTCACCGTCGCCCATGCTCATTACGAGAAGGAGATCAACCTGAAGGTGATGAGCGAAGGTTTCCCGCCTACCTATGAGGATGATGAGCTAGAGGCGATTGAGAAGGTGGTGGCTCCCCTTGCTAAAAACCTGGCGGATAATCTGAAAGAAATGGTTCTCCCTTCGCGGGAGTAGTTAGTCGAATAATTTTGAGCACAACTTATATGTAATATGTGAACATGTGTCGGTATTTTCGAGTCTGGACGCAATTTCGTGATTTTGCTTAGTAATTTCGTTTTGTTTGATTTTTTGCGATCTTACCAATATGTTCCCCCGAATCTTGCCGCTGGTCTTGATGCAAGGAGATTGTTTCGAAAATAGGAAGGGAGGTAGTTGTACCTTAACCAGCCCCCGAGTAAGGTCCGACCCCTTGCATTTGCTGGGGTCGGGTTTACTGGAGACCGGAACGTTTGGATGGAATCCAATTCCATGGTTTTTGTGACAGGGTCGGCGAAGTCCTTGGATGTCATTGCAATATTCCCCGCCCTATCTTCCAACAGAATTCCCCAAATGGGGACTCTATGGGCTCGGCAAGGTAGGGCCTTCGAACCTGTGTCCCTGTATTGAGCGGCTCGAGCCCCCGGGCCTTGTCAGGGTCTGATAGGGGTCGGCCGTAATTTGCGTGTTACCCCGACCTCGATTTTCGCAATCGGAGGGGCTGAGTAAACGACACTTGCCTCGATGGCTCGAGTATCGCGCTCAATGAGCTCGCTAATGGGTACGTTCATGTGGAATCCGGGTCCATCATTTGCTGATGGGGTCGGAAGAGCCCTCTGGTGGCACTCCACAACTTCTTAACCCGCCTCCCGACAGATGCCCGAGCCGTTCGATAGGCTCAGGCGGCCCGATGGCCTCTCCTCGATGGAGATTCTATGGGTTTGGCTTGGGGTTAGAATTGAACGAGAAAAGGTTGAGATGTCCCTGTTCGTTTCTGAGCGGGGTCGGGCAAGGCCACTGGGGCTCGTCTCAGTTATTTCTCCCTGGCTCTGTTCGGTACGAGGCGGCCTCGAGCCCTTCGCGGGCCGGCCTTCGAACCTCGGCCTGCTGTCACCTATATCGAATGAGGTGACGGCCGTTTCGTGACGCGACACAAAGCGTTGGGATGCAATGTTTTGCATACGTAATGTTTGAATGCATAATTTAATCAAAATAAAGGCGGGGTAGGTAACGTTACCTTGGTAGCATGAGTGGCAGAAAAGCTCCTACCAGATGGGTTCAGGCCCTGATGTTTGTGACGGGGTTTGGAGTAACCTTTCTTTGGACATTCGTTCGTCATTTGCCCCCCTTCACAGAGGTCCTATCGTCGGATCGTTCCGTGGTCCTACATGAGGAGGCGAAGGGTCGTCTGCCCATGTGGGCGCCTTAATTGCCGCGTCCGGAGCGGGTCAGTGGCGGGCCATACCCAGGCAGTATCCCGTTTGATCGGGGGACGCCTCGTCGACCGGGGCGCGTCCCGTCAGCTCCGGCGCGTCCCCTCAGGGGTCTATCAGCATTGATTTTGCATTTAAGTAGGAGAAGGGAGAGAGTTTTTCGTCCCAACCTTTCGCCTTTCCTTAGCTGCAGCTCCTCCTCTTTAAATAGGGAGGGGGAGGGGAGTTCTCACCCCATCTCTTATTCTGCCTCTGAGCCCGCTACCTCTCCTTCTTCCTTTCCGCCGGATACGTCCGTGCGTTGCGGTGGTTCCTGAGTGAGGAAGGGTAATGCCAGAGAGAGAGAGGGAAACTCACTGATCCATTCGTGAATCTGGAGTGTGATGTCGAGTTGGAGGTCATCCAACGTAGATGAGGCGGTGCGGACCGCCTTTGCAGGGAAGAGCTCGCTGCCGCCGAAAGAGGAGGATACTGGAGGGTGCCGGACATCGTCAGCCTTGCCGTCGTTCGTTGCGGCCTCCCCATGGCGGGAGGCGCCATTGTCGGGGTTGTGGTTGCTGATGATGGCGTAGTCCCCGGATGCCCCGGTGGAGGGGCACCACGATTCTTGCGTGGTGGAGCTCGGCGTTGCGGTGGCGGTGCCTTGAGGGCCCATGGAGCGCGGCGGGACGTCGCCGATGGAGAGCGTGGCGCAGCGGCCGTAGTAGACGAACTGGCCCGTGCACATGCCCCGGGCGTTGCCGATGGAGAGCGTGGTGCGGCGGCCACAGTAGACGAACTGGCCCGTGTACATGCCCCGGGCGTTGCCGATGGAGAGCGTGGCGCGGTGGCTGTAGTAGTACTTGTAGTAAAGCTAGGCAGAGACTGTAATTGAATAATTTTGTGGGGAAACCCCCGAGTAAACAGTCCTCTAAATTTACAAGTATGTTAGTCCTTTTTGTGATGAAATCACTTTGCAAGTGGTGAATTTGTGCAAAAGATGAAAAAATACGGTAGATGGCCCTTTAGCTTCCTCTTTTTGTAAAAAACATTTTGGTGCCCTCCGACCCTTCCCATGGTTTAAGCCGTAACAAACTAGGAGTGCCGGTGAAATAATTCTGATCGCGCTGATGAGCAAAGAGGTCGTAGCCGCTGGGGCATGGGTCTCCCGTAGTCCTACCAGTTATAGTCAGAATTTATTCCCGAAATCTTAGTTCTTACGACTTTTTTACGAGAAGAACGGAAAACTTTAGAGAACGTTTGTAAATATAACACAGGAAGTTTTTGCAAGCGTACTACTTGTATTACTTATATCAGCCCCCGAGTGAGATCTAACCCCTCGCGCTTTGCAGGGGTCGGAAGTCACTAAGGATCGAGGTTTTGTAATGACAAAAACTGATAAGGAAGAGTATGCGCTTATTTAAGGGTAAAAATGACGTAGCTGCTCAATGTTCCAGGCGTTGTTGAAGACCTTGTCGTTGATGGTTTTCAGCCTGTAGGCGCCCGGGCGAAGTACTTCTGCGACGACGTAGGGCCCCTCCCAGGGCGGCGAGAGTTTGTGGTGGTCCTTGTTGCTCTGCACATGGCGGAGGACGAGGTCCCCGACGTTGAAGGATCGACCCTGTACCCATCGGCTGTGGTACCGTCGCAACGCCTACTGGTACTTAGCTGAACGGAGGAGGGCAATGTCGCGGGCTTCATCTAGCAGGTCCATGGTGTCTTGGTGGGATGCCTCGGCCCCCTGTTCGTCGTATGCTCTGATTCTTGGTGCTCCATAGTCAAGGTCCGTTGGGAGAACGACCTCGGAACCGTAGACCATGAAGAAGGGTGTGTAGCCAGTGGCTCGGCTAGGAGTTGTCCTTTGGCTCCAGAGTATGGTCGGAAGCTCAGCGAGCCAGCGCGCGCCTAATTTGTTCAACCGGTTCAAAATTCTCGGCTTAAGGCCTTGCAGGAGCATGCCGTTTGCGCGCTCGACCTGCCCGTTTGTCTGGGGGTGTGCGACGGCTGCCCAATCGATCCGGATGTGTTGTTCATCGCAGAATCGAATGAATTTCCTACCGGTGAACTGCGTGCCATTGTCTGTGATGATGGAGTTTGGCACTCCAAAGCGATGGGTGATGTCGAGGAAGAATAGCATAGCTTGCTCGGATTTGATCGTGGATATTGGTCGAGCTTCAATCCATTTTGTAAACTTGTCTATGGTGACAAGCAGGTGGGTGAAGCCCCCGGGCGCCTTTTTGAGTGGCCCAACCAGGTCGAGCCCCCAGATCACGAAGGGCCACGTGATGGGTATCATCTGGAGTGCCTAGGCCGGGAGGTGAGTTTGCCGAGGGTAGTACTGACACCCTTCGCAGGTGTGTACAATTTGCTTGGCATCGGCTACTGCGGTGGGCCAGTAGAAGCCTTGTCGGAATGCATTCCCAACCAAGGTTCTTGGTGCGGCATGATGACAACAGATTCCACCGTGGATGTCGCCCAGCAGGAGTTTTCCCTGTTCGCTAGGGATACAGAGTTGCAGAATCCCGATGTGACTCCGTTTGTAGAGTTCGCCTTCTACAAGAACGAAGGACTTGGCGCGTCGTGTGAGCCGTCGGGCTTCCGTTTTGTCTGCTGGTAGTATGTCGTGGAGGAGGTAGTCGAGGTAAAGCGTTCTCCAGTCGTCGAGAGGGTCGGACTGTGCCGCTGGGTCCTCTTCAAGCGCCATGACCTCGGGGTCGGGCGGAGCAGTTGGCGGATCGGCCCTTGGGGTCGGACTAGATGGGCCATCGCCGGCTTGTTCCGACCCCATGTAGCATACCGAGGGTTTGCGTTGATCGCTGGCGAAGACGCCTGCCGGGACTGGCTCTCGGCCGGATGCTGCTTTCGCAAGCGTGTCGGCTGCTTCATTGAGGCGCCTTGGGATGTGATTGAGTTCGAGGCCTTCGAATCTGTCCTCCAGCCGTCGGACTTCTTGGCAGTATGCCTCCATCTTGGCGTCGTGGCAGCTTGACTCCTTCATGACCTGATTGACGACCAGCTGGGAGTCGCCTCTGACGTCGAGACATCGGATGCCCAGCTCGATAGCGATTCGTAGGACGTTGATGAGCGCTTCGTACTCTGCGATATTGTTTGATGAGAGAAAATGGAGCCAAACCATGTACCTCATGCGGACCCTAAGGGGAGATACGAAGACTAGTCCCGCGCCGGCGCCCTTCTTCATCAGCGATCCATCGAAGTACATCATCTAGTACTCTTGATTGGTGATTGTTGGTGGCATCTGGACCTCGATCCACTCTACGATGAAGTCAGCCAGCACCTGGGATTTGATCGCTGCTCGGGGGGCATAAGTAATGCCCTGATCCATTAGCTCGAGCACCCACTTTGTGGTTCTTCATGTAGCATCCTGGCTGCGGACGATCTCGCTGAGGGGGAAAGACGTCACGACTGTCACAGGGTGTGACTCAAAGTAATGGCGTAGCTTTCTCTTGGTGACGAGGATGGTGTAGAGGAGTTTCTGGATTTGGGGGTAACGGGTTTTGGAGTTGGATAGCACCTCGCTGATGAAGTACACAGGCCGCTGTACCCTGAAGGCGTGCCCCTCTTCCTCTCGCTCTACTACTAAGGTGGAGCTGACCACTTGCGTGGTGGCCGATATATACAGCAGGAGGGATTCTCTGTTGTACGGAGGGACTAGGACTGGCGGTTTAGTTAGGAATTGTTTAACCATGTCAAGCGCCTCCTGAGCCTCGGTTGTCCACTCAAAGTGGTCGGATTTCTTAAGGAGACGATAAAGGGGAAGTCCTCGTTCGTCGAGGCGCGAAATGAATCGGCTGAGGGCGGCAAGGCATCCTGTGATTCGCTGAACCCCCTTTATGTTTTGGATTGGGCCCATTTTTGTGATGGCTGAGATTTTCTTTGGGTTGGCCTCGATGCCGCGTTCGAAGACAATAAAGCCGAGCAGCATGCCCCTCGGGACCCCGAAAACATACTTTTCGGGATTGAGTTTGATGCCGTTTGCCCGGAGTTTCGCAAAGGTTTGCTTAAGATCGGTGACAAGGTGTTCGGCCCGCTTGGATTTAACTACGATGTCGTCGACGTAGGCCTCAACGGTCCGCCCGATGAGGTCCCCGAAGCAGTTGAGCATACAGCGCTGGTAAGTTGCCCCAGCGTTCTTCAGACCGAACGGCATTGAAACATAGCAGAATGATCCAAAGGGGGTGATAAAAGACGTCGTGAGCTGGTCGGACTCTTTCATCGCGATCTGGTGGTAGCCGGAGTATGCGTCAAGGAAGCAGAGGGTTTCGCACCTTGAGGTGGAATCAACTATTTGGTCAATGCATGGTAAAGGAAATGAGTCCTTTGGGCATGCCTTGTTGAGGCCCGTGTAGTCGACACACATCCTCCATTTCCCATTCTTCTTTCGTACAAGAACAGGATTTGCTAGCCACTCTGGGTGGGATACTTCCCTGATGAACCCAGCGGCCAACAGTTTTGCTATCTCTTCGTCGATGGCCCTACGTTTTTCTTCGTCGAAGCGACGCAGGCGCTGTTTTACCGACTTGGAGTCTGGGTGGATTTTTAAAGCATGCTCGGCGACCTCCCTTGGGATGCTTGGCATATCCGAGGGTTTCCACGCAAAGATGTCTTTGTTATCGCGGAGGAAGTCGACGAGCGCGCTTTCCTATTCAGAAGAGAGCAAAGTACCAATACGTACCCTTTTAGCCTTGGAGCCGCTGGGGTCCACATGGACCTCCTTGGAGCCCTCTGCTGGTTTGAACGACCCGGTTGTTGTTTTGGCGTCGGGCGTTTTTTCGGCAACCTCCTCCCTGAGGGTGGCGAGTTCTTTGGTGGCGACGACTGCGGAGGCGTGATCGCAGCATTCAACTTCGCACTCGTAAGCACGCTGGAAGGAGGTGTCGATGGTGATAACCCCGTGGGGGCCCGGCATCTTCAGCTTAAGATACGTATAGTTGGGGACGGCCATGAACTTCGCGTAACACGGTCGTCCCAGGATGGCGTGAAAAGTCGGAGGGAATCCTACTACGTCGAAGGTGAGGGTCTCAGTCCTGTAATTGGACCGATCCCCGAAAGTGACGGGCAAATCGATCTGTCCTAGTGGCATGGCCTGCCTACCAGGTACGACGCCATGGAAGGGTGCTCGGAAGGGATGGAGGTTCGTTCGATCGACGCCCATCTCGTCGAGCGTTTTGGCGTACATGATGTTGAGGCCGCTGCCTCCGTCCATCAGTACCTTTGTGAGCCGTTTTGGGCCGATGATCGGGTCGACGACAAGCGGGTACCTTCCCGGGTGTGGGACGGCGCCCAGGTGGTCAACCCGGTCGAAGGTTATGGCGGATTTTGACCATCGGAGGAAGGCAGGCGTGGTCGGTTCTGCCGTATAGACCTCGCGGCGTGCGACCTTTTGGCGGCGTTTGGAGTCGTAGGCCGCTGATCCTCCGAAGATCATGAGGGCACCATTTGGAGTCGGGAAGGTGTCGTCCTTCTCCTCGATGTCGTCTATCCTGGGGGCAGGCTCCTTCCCCTGCTCTCCTTTGTTGAGGCCCCCGGTCAAGTATTTTTGCATGAGGCCACATTCCTTGTATAGATGTTTGCCCGAGAAAGCGTGGTTTGGGCATGGCCCCTCGAGCATTTTTTCAAAGTGGTTCGGAGTGCCTTCCGCGGGCTTCCGTCCACCTTTACGGTCGGCGGCGGCCACGAGCGAGTTGTCGCGCCGTTGCTTCTTATTCTTTCTCTTGTTGGGACGGTCGGAGGTGCCTTCGTCGGTGGCCTCGTCCTGCCTTGCCTTGCCGTCGGTGTGGTCGAAGACGGCTCTGACCGCCTCCTCTCCTAAGGCGTGGCTGGTGGCGATGTCCAGGAGTTCCTTGGTGGTCCGCGGGCCCCTGCGTCCTAGCTTGTGGACGAGGGATTCACAGGTTGTCCTAGATAGGAAGGCTCCTATCATGTCAGCGTCAGCAACGTTAGGGAGCTCGTTGCACTGCTGGGAGAAGCGTCGAATGTACCCACAGAGGGTTTCATCGGCCTTCTGGTGGCAGTTCTTGAGGTCCCATGGGTTTCTAGGGTGTTTATACGTGCCCTGGAAGTTACCCACAAAGATCTCCATGAGATCCGCCCAACTCTGAATGGCGTTGGACGGTAGGTGCTCCAACCACGCTCGTGCTGAATCGGCCAAGAATAGCGGGAGATTGCGAATAATGAAATTGTCATCACTCGCACCACCGGCTTGGCAGGCAAGCCAATAGTCTTCGAGCCAAAGCCTGGGGTTCGATTCTCTAGAATATTTTAGGATATTGGTGGGCGGTCGGTACCTCGGGGGGAACGCAGCGTTGAGGATGTGTCGGCCGAAGGCCCGAGGGCCAGGCAGGCTAGGACTCGGGCTCCGGTCCTCGCCGCTGTCGTAGCGTCCGCCGCATCGTGGATGATAGCCGCGATGGGCTTCTTCTCTTTCGTCACCGTGGGTGCGCCTGCGGGCGTCGATGGTGCTGCGCATGTCACGGCTGTGGCCGAGACGTTGATGTACCGGGATAGCGGAGCGCTGCCTGTTGCCTGGCGGCGTCTGGTGAACGGACACGTCCTTGGCGGAACATACCGAGGGCATGCGCTGGCTGGTGTCGGGTTCATGTCGTCGAGACAACGAGCTTTCCACCTGCTGCGCCGCCGCACATTCGAGCAACGTGCGAATTTCTCGACGGGCACGGCGATCCTCGGATGTCGCGGCCTCCGGAAGGCCGTGCAGCAAGGTCGTCGCTGCGGCGATGTTTTGGCTTGCCCGAGCGAAGTGAGGGAGAGTCCCATCAACGGTGAGGATCCTCCGATGCACATCACGGGCCGAGGTGCGTGCGTGCCCACCGTCTCCGCGACGCTTGATCTCCTCCTCGATGTTTTGGTATTCCCGGACAAGCTGTTGCCCGGCGTCATCGATCTCCAGCTTTTGTGCTCTTAGCTGCTCCATCCTTACGTGAGATGGAGCCGCCGTCTCTGCCTTGATCCTAGCGTCGGGGTTGCCTGTTGGGGTTGTTTCTTCTCCGGAGATGCTTTGGACGTGTCCCTCGAGGGTTTGCGTCATGAAGCATTCCCAGGAAGGGTGATGGCTCCCCTTGCTGGAGTCGGAGCTGGAGGACGATTCCGGTTCCTCCGCGAGGAGCCCGTAGAGTGTCTCTAGATCGTGTTCGACTACCCCCACGAACTCGCTGTCCATAGGCGGTTGAACCATGCGTAGTGACAGAAGGTGGCCCGCGGTCGCCACGGCGTTGCGAGGACCGAATGGAAGCACTGTCGGGGCGCTTCGTACGGGGCCTTCTGGAAATAGGGTGATGCTGTGCGGGGGCTCCATCGATAACTGGGGTCCAAGGGAGTCGCCCCGCGGGCCCTCAAGCCTCAGATGGCTGAGGTTGATGGAAGGGAGAGGCTGTGCGGCCTGTGGGTCAGCACCAGTTCTCCTCCTAGTGTGAGGATGAAATCTAGGTCGTCGAAGCACACATGTGCGCCCGGGGCCCAGCTGATTGCGTGGGTGGCCATCCGAGACCTGGTTTGGAACGCGCAAGCCCCCTACCTGGCGCGCCAACTGTCGGTGTTTCGTATAAGCACCGGCAAGTAAATTTATAGTAATGCGCGTTAAGCTCGGATGGTGCGCTAAATGACACAAGATTTATACTAGTTCGGGCTGAATATCCCTACGTCCAGTTTGTTGCTGCTCGTGTTATTAGCATCGTGAATGGTTCGTAGTAGGGGATACAAACGATCGAGAGAGGGACAGGTCCCAAGTCTCTGATGGAAGGGTCGAAAGGAAGCCAAGAGCTTGGTAGCAGCTTGACTATGTGTCTGTTGTGTTCTTTTTTTGTCCCCTTAGCTGGAGGAAGCGCATCCCCTTTTATAGATGAAGGGGATGACTTTACAAGGGTCGGGGCTTAGGATCCGTGCTCTACCTAGCCTCCTTACCCATTCTGATGGGTGCGAAAGGAAGATAAGCGCCTACAATACCGTCGATCCTTCTGTAGAATGTCAGGATGGTTATAGAATAGTGCCCTACGCAGGGTATGGGCTGGAGTACAGTGGTTTTGACTTATGAACCTCGCCCAGCCTTGCTCCGCACGCCTTCTGGCTCTATGAGTCTCTGTCGGAGGGACGCGGAGTCGAGGTCCGGAGTAGCGCTGTGGGCAAGGTCCTACGATTTGGTGGACCCGAGGGGTCGGGAAGTGGGCGCCGCTCCGTTGGGTCCATAATGTGGTGACGGCATGTCCATCATTCGTGGAGATTACAAATCCTTTTCTGGAGTGTAGTGGTTGTCGTGTATCTTCATCGGGTCCCATGTCCCAGAGCTGAAGGCGGCGCCTACAACTCTACAGGGCAAGGAGTACGCGTCTGCAATACCTTTTGGGCTCTGCGGCGCCCGGGAGGGTCTAAAGCACCTGTCCAGTCGTTCCCTGGCAGTACCTTTCCTACTAGGGCGCAGGGTATGGTCCTTGAAGCCATGGTTGACCAGAACGTCTTGTCTTGCAATGTACCCATCATCATGAGGGAACGGGAGAGAAGTTATCAGGTAAGATAAAACCAGCCTTTGGACATCGAGCAGGCGAGGTTCGTCCTTGGTCGTCCGGGCGGCGAGCCAGATCCTTATCCCTTGGGCGTGACCAAACCCACCCCTCGGGGGTCGGCGAGAGCGGAGTGTATCCCTCAGCCCTCGGGCGAGGCGGAGACTAGCCTTGACCCTCGGGAGGCGGGGCTGGCCCAAAGGCGTCGTCAGGCGAGGCGGAGGCCAGCCCTTTGCCCTCGGGCGGGCGGGGGCTGGCCCAAAGGCATCAGGCAGACGGAGGCCAGCCCTTTGCCCTCGGGGCCCTTTGCCCTCGGGTGAGGCGGGGTTGGTCCAAAGGCGTCGGGCGAGACGGAACCTAACTTTCGTCATTCGGGCAAAGAACGCAGCGGCGCCCTTATCCGTCCAGAAGTTTTTAACGTTCGATGGTTATTGGTTCCACCTTCTGGGGTACCCTGGTATTATGTCCCCGACACATGTTTTCCTGAACGAGGGAGTATTGAAGAAGTGAACAAGTTCCTAGTTGTCGGATAGGAAGCTAATGTTGTGGAGAGCTGCCAGTTGAAGTGTTGAGCAGTGTAGCAGTAAAAGAAAATCGGTAATGCTCAGCAACGGACGTCCGTCTAACCGGACGCCGCTTTTCTGGTCTCTGCGCTACATCTTGTCGCCCAACGAGCCTATCTCTCTATATGTCTCCCTCGTCTCTCTCTAAAAATATCTTGACTTGCTCACCCATCGCGGTGCCGTGGGCCGTCCGCTCCACCCCCACTCGCATCGCGCCGCCCAGCCCATCCCCCCGCACGCCCCCCCATCCCACGCCACCACCCCCCACTCCACCTCGCCGCTGCAGCCATCCCTCGCCGCGCTGCCCCACTCTGTCTTACCGCGGCGGGCATCCCCCTCGGCACCCTACTCCATGCTCGTCCGTCGTAGCCACGGCATGCACCGCGCCGTCAGGAGAAGGTTGTCACCAGTTGAGACAACGTCTCCCGCGATCTGCCAAAGACACCACGACAGGAAGAAGCATATGTTTCAAGTGTTTCGTATGTTTCAGAGGTATGTTGCAAGTGTTCTATGCGGATGTTGCAAAGTAGATCAGAATGTTGCATATTTTACAATTGTTGTACACGTATGTTGCAAACTTCTGTTCCCAATGTTTCATCTGTTTTCCAAACGTATGTTGCAAGTGTGCTTATTTGGATGTTGCATATGTTTCACACATATGTTGCATTGCAAGTGTTTTTATCTGAATGTTGCGTATGTTTTACGATGGTTTTTAAGTGTTTTTCAGTTATTTTTTCAAGTGTTTCAGATACATATTTCAAGTGTTTTATCTGTGTTCAGACATATGTTGCAAGTGTTGTATCTGTATGTTTCAAAAGTAGATCGGGTGTTACGTCACTCTCCTCGCTTTCTGTTGCCTCGCCTTGGTGTCTCCTCCTCCCGACGCCAAGCTGGGCATCCGCCGCCCCCTTCCCCTCTTCTAGATGCTGGTAACGTTTGGGGTAACATGGGCCCTGCATGGGCACACGAAACGGCACAAGAGACGGTCTGCATTTGTGGGCGTCCGGACGCCTCAGCCCGTCCGAACGTCCGAACGTTAGCAAGAGAGAAAATACAGAGAACACAGGAAGCCTAGGCTTTCGCGAGCACACCGCCGTTTTACGTTCCATGTGCTCCGTCTTCAACAGATCGTTGGCTTCAACGACGGCACGCCTGAAAATCCTTGCATTTCTCTCTTTCATGGCATCCCACTGATGCTAACTGTCGGTCTGAATCGGGCCTCTGCTCTGAATTCTCAACTGGGGCAGCTCAGATCAGCGAAACTGGAATGGCGTCAGGTGCTCAAAAGCGAAATGTGTCACGCGCGTCTCTGAAGAAGCATTGGATCAAAGAGCTATTTATGCCAAGCAAGAGAGATGATTCAGATGTATCCAAATGGCCGGTCCAAAATGCAGAAGATGATGAGTAATATGGTTTGGGAAACCACTTCTATGGTCCGCAAATCTGCGGATAGAAGCGCCCATGGACCTTGGGACCTAGGTGGAAGACGAGACAAGTGAAGTTTCCTAGGGCTTCTCCAATCAGAGCTGTAGATCTCCTCACGTCCCATGCACATCCACCGGTGGCAACGGGGGACTGAGATCCAGTGCAGTTGCTGTTGCTACTGCAACTTATGCAGTCGAATATTTTCAGCCTTCCGAAGACCATAATCACGGGACTAAAGTGCTGCGGCTGCAGCTTTTTGCCTCAGTGATGTACTGTGCTGGCAGCTCTAACGGCTTAAGGCCACGTTTGGATCCCTGGCTGAAGTTTAGCTTAGAAATAAAGGGGCTAAAGTTTAGCCACTTAGGTTGTTTGAATACATGACTAAAAGATAAAAGAGCAAGGAGAGAGAAAGAGAGTAAAGTCATGTATTAATACTTTTAGCCTCTTTAGCCTACCTTGTAAGGACTAATGGGCTAACGGAGGGCTAAAAATTAGCCCCATCTTTTAGCCCTCCTGTTTGGATTCCCAAAGGCTAAAATGTGGCTAAAAGGTAAGGGCTAATCTTTAGCCCCTTGGATCAAACAGGGCCTAAATTCATCTCAAGTGAACACCCAACAATGAAAATGTAATTATTAGATTCAGAAATATAGGGTGCACATCAACCGTATAAGCAGGAAAGTGAGCTCCTTGCTTGCATGGATCCACTGTTCCAGTTTGACTCCATCCATGAATCTCAAAAAAAAAAAAAAAAAAATTGACTCCGTCCATGCAAGTATACGGTCTTATGATGATCCGGTGGAGATGACTGAAACGGGCTTCATTGTGAAGCCTAGCCCGATGGATGCAGGTTGTATAGGATGACGTCAACCTCACATGTTAGCCAAGTTGCATTCGCTTATGCAAGTAACCACATAACATCTCTTTTTTTTTTGCATCTATTTACTTATCCGACTTTACTAAACTTTTTTTTTTTTTAAATACGGTTCCACCTAGCTTACATCAGCTCATTCATGATACAACCCCAATCCGATAACCATACGTTAATGGGTAACCACTATCTAACTTAAACGCCCACCAGTTGCATTGGTTCAAGAGACACCGAGATCACATATTTGTGCTGCCAATATCTCCGAAGATATTTTCATGCCAGTTTTGTCCTATATTTTAACTATGTTATATTCTTTTCTGTTCGAATAAAAAGAAAAAAAGTTATTGCACGTACTGTTCAACTAATTTGTATTCGTGCTTCAACTCTCTAATAATGTACTAAAAATATCACTTCTCGAGTTCTTATCATAATGTAGCCACACCCCCTCCAGTTTCATAAAAAAATAATGTAGCCATAGCATAAAAGTCATCTATATGTTCCAAAAAAAGTGACGTCATCCTAGGTGGAGTAGGGACAACCTCACGTTAATGGAATCTAGCGTCGTCACTAGGGGACGATATGGTCCACTTTTGGTGGACGAGAAGAACTACATCTTAGGATGGCATATCCTCCTAGGGGTGGCTTTCCATCTATTCTCATACCAAATACAAGATGAAGTCGGATATTGTCCTGCCCCCTCCCTCACCCCCCAAAACCAAACACGCTCTTAGGGGCGATGGCCTTTCAATAGATAAATGGATGGTTCCTAAATAAAAAAAAACTATTTTTTCGTTGAAATATTCCTATCCTTACCTAAGAAGAATGTTCAAACTCGTAAAACTTGGTTGGGTTATTTGTGATGGAACCTAGCTAGCCTTTCGGAGCAAGTTTTATTTCCTAAAGGATGAAACCATGCTAAAATCAAGGCCTTTGTATGTAACAGGGGCGGATCTAGCATCAAGACGGGATGTGCTCGAGCACCGTTGACCATTAGTTGAAGCATGGAGCCCCTCTAACCCACCCTCTCTATAAATTGGTACCTATGTAAACTTAAGGAGGGGCTAGAGATAGAAGATAATAGAAGAAGTCTCTCATAACTTATTTTTCTATAAACTCACCAATGCCCTGTAATATATGCTTGCTAAACCATAGCTTGATAGCGGGTCAGGAGTAGACCTGACGATCATAGGCCGAGTCCAAAAAAAACACACCACATGCCCAACTTGACCCGAGTGAGGCGGTGAAAAAAAAATCAGGTCTTGGCTTGGCCCAATCCGGAGCCTATTTTGTATTATGTGTCAAGTCAGGTAGCCAAGATGAAGTCAAGTCGGGAGCACACATTATGACCTTTTCCATGTCATTGTGCACCTCTTACATCTTTCGGAGCAGACAGGGTGTTGGCCCAGCATTCATGCATGACTAATAATAACTAAGAGCCTCTCAAGAGTATCTCATGTCCCTTCTCCATCCATGTTTTTTTTGAAAAAGAAGAAAAACTTATCTCTCCTTCCCCGTCTTTTCGCACTTGACAACCCGGCCTCCTCCGTACGCAAAAATACGGGGACCGAGACCGCGAGCATCTCCTCCTTCCCGCGACCCTCTGCCGGTGCCACCGGCGCCACGAGAGCGCGCCGACCCCCGTGGCCGCGAGGAGGGCCATGGCGGCGACAACCAGTGCCGCGAGCGCCCTGGTCGATGGCGCGCGCCCGTTGCCGGTGGAGGGCGTGACCTGCGGCGCGATGCCTGCGCTGAAGGGCTGGGGCCTGTCGGGGTCGATGAGGTCCGCCGGGGTGCACGGGCGGAGCACGGGCAGCCCGGCGCCGCACAGGTCGCTGTTGTTCCCGTACTGAAGCCGGCCTGCAACTTGGCGGCCAGTTCTTGGGACGAAGCAAGCAGAAAACCAATCAGCATTATTGTTTATTGCTCTCAAGAATCGATGGCCGCCGGCCGGACTAATGGATGGAGGCATTACTGGCGGGCACACTGCCGGTGAGCGAGTTGTTCCTGACGTCGAGCGCGACGAGGCTGGGCAGCTGCGCGAGCCTGACGGGGATGGAGCCGAAGAGGCGGTTGAAGCTGAGGTCCAGGCGCGCGAGCAGCGGCAGGCCGCCGAGGCTGGCCGGGATGGCGCCGTTGAGGCGGTTGGACTGCAGCGCCAGCACGGTGAGCTGCGTGGGGATGCTCCCGGTGAGCTGGTTGTAGCAGAGCTGCACCACTGCACGGCCATGGACACATCAACATCAGCAGCATTCATTCAGAATCAGGCAGGACATGCAATGCAAGGATCAGCAGCATTCATTGATGTGGACCCAAATTTGATTTTTTGAAGCCATTTATGGAAAACTATTGGAGATGGTCTTTTTTTTTCATCCCAATACATTTTGGGGAATTGCAAAACTGCCTGATTTGAGAAAAAAAATATGAGATGGTGTTAGAGATGCTCTAATAAGACTATTGACCAAGATACGACCGAGCAGAGGACGAGAACTAAGGGCCTTTTCCCCAACCAAGCGTGACTCGTAAAGGCCGGGGCTCCCATTCAGCCCCATCGAGCTAACATGTTCGCTTGAATTTATCAGCCAGCTTATTAGCTGTAATCTATATTATTTTTCTCTTCCAACAAAATAGCTTTAGCTGGCTTATCAGCCGGCTTTAATACCAGCCGAACAGATCTCTCCGCATGTGAGCTCAAACTCATCCAGTATGTAGCTAGGGCTTTTATCCTAGCTAAACGATGAGGTCTCTGAAACTGATGGAACCCACGCATATGGTAGATTTGATTAGGCTTTCGCCTTCAAATCTCTCTACCAAACTCTAAACTTAAGCTTAAGCTAGTGTACCAATGATTACGACGTACCTATCGACTCTTTCTCAAACCAAATAAAAAATGGACAAAAACAAAAAAGAATACATTATACATGCGTCATCGTGCACCTGCTTCACTGTATTCCTGTTACATCAAAGAAGCATCCATCGAGCAACCTGCGCACCGGACGTACCGCGCGTACGTACGTACGTACGAACTCTTGCAACCAACATACACATTCTACTTGTTCGGAAAGATGACGCAACGCGGCGACTCTCGCTCCAAGTGGTCGTTTGTGTGTCGTGGCCTCTCCCCGGCCCTCCATGTCGCCAAAAGCACTACTGCACTCACTGTGCTGGTCGTGGTCGTCGCCGACTCGCCGTTTGCCCGTTGCCGTTGCATCACCGTACCCTGATGCTTCTGGTTGGTTGCGTCTTCTTGCCGCCGTCGGCCGCCGTGGACCGATTGGTTGGACTTCCGGCGGATTTGATTCGATGTGCTATGTATGGTTCGTTGTAGCTTAGATGTAGTGTCACTGTGTGCGTGCAGGCCGGCCGGTACTACTAGATAGGTAGCACCCGGCCCCTTTCGGTTGCCACCTTTTGGGCGTGTTTTGGACCAGCTGATCCAGAATTCCAGATCTTTTGCTAGTCTATGACTCTATACACGCTTTGTAGAAAGCTTTTGTTTCGGGCAGTGCATATGCATGCATGCACGCATTTCAGATGCAAGTTGTTTCTTTGCTGATGAGTTGTTTTATTTTTTATTGGACGATGTACACCCACCACATAGGCACACACACATTATTATATGTAAAATGTAAAGTGCTTAGATATATACAAGTAGCTACCAGTTGAAACAACAACATTACACACGTAGTAAGTGGTTCTTTGCTAGTACTAATATATAGTATAGTGCTTATTAGCATCGTCACTGTGTCTGCAATGTTACCTGCTCCACGTTAAAATGTAGTGGCGATTTGGTTGAGATGTTAGCATCCACTGACCACTAGCAGACGGGCCATTTTACACTTGCATTACTTGTCTCTTTTAGTTCGTTTGCTACTACTACAACTAGAAACATACCCCCCGCGCGCTGGTGCGGATTTTCTTAAAAATAAAATTGTTTAGACCTACATGTTTTTACATCGATTCTTATTAAATTGGACATGACAATAAAAGTCTTCTAAAAAAATAAAATAAACAGATTGAATTATGGAACAACAAAACAAATAAATATATGTATGCCTTGTATATTCTATATATTGAAAGTAGTAAGTGCACTTAGTGTAGATAATGTAGATGAAGGTTGAAAGTTAGTGGGCTAGTGTGGTATTAGTGGGAGTGGATAGTTAGTAAGAAACGATATGAATGACTTGTATGTTGAAATAGAAGTTGTAGTGGAGTTTGAAAATATAAGATATATAGATATAGATATAGATATAGATAATTATTTAGGCATCAGTAAAAAAAACCGACAAGCCAAACCACCCGCCTATGTTAATAAATAAAAAAACCAAAAAAGCCTGACGAGCCCATCGATAGAGGCAGAGCTAGGAATATGATTTTTTTTCTTTTTTAGGGACCAATATTTATATCATTTAATTTGATCGAATTTGAAAGTTTTCAATGGAAACTATACGAACTTGGGGGTCGGGGGGGCATTGCCCCCTTATCCCCCTCCCTTTGGCACTGCCCGTCAACAAGGCCCTTTGAACCCATCAACGTGCAGAGGCCGCCCACCCACCCGTGCCACCGCTGCTAGCCACTGCCATTTGTTGATGCACCCACAGACGAATAGTGCCGATGCTATTGTTACGGTTAGATGTGTGATGTGTGCCATGTATTAAATTGGTTTTAGAGTGGTTATTAAATCTAAAACAGGTTAGGGTTTTAGATTTGTGTGGGAGCTCTCCATGGCTGGCGGACTTAAAAAGGGAGGGTTCGGGAGCGGCAGCTGGCCTGGCGGTGGTGGCAGGTTGAGGGGCAATGAGCGAGGCGACGGGGGCGCCACGGAGCGGGCGGTGGTGGAGTGGCGGGGGGTGGACGGACGGCGGCGGATGAGTCGCTAGCCGGGGGGGGAGCGGTGGTAGAGGATGGAGGTAGGGGCGGGTTGGCACAGCTCGTTGAAGAAGAACATGTATTTGGAGAAGATGAACAGCAGTAGAGATAATTGTGCGTGGGGGCTATAGCATCATTAATTAAGCGACTGGGTTCATCAGTAGTTCATTAAAGTAGCTCCCAAATCTTCAAATATGGATGGATGACAATGAACAGGATGGGTACACGGCGGAGCGTCCGCTCTAGGCCACCAAAATGAAGGGGAATGAAGGGGTATCTTCCCAATCATACATATAATACTAGTACTCTAGTGCTTGGCATATGGTCTAAAAACTCTAAAATTCATGAATGCGGCAACCCAACATTGAGAAGCATCGCCAATTGAAATCGCCCGTGCCACGTTGCATGAAGCAAGTCATGACGCCTGACATTCTCAAGATTCCAATCGTGTCGCGGTTCGCCGATTGCCCTAACCTATTGAGAGCCGACTCCGTGAAGCGTGACTTCATGCAACCACCGCCGGTTCATGTTACCAGCCGACGATGATTAGGATTTCCAGAAATTCCAAAATCAGGTAAAAAAATAGCTAAATTTTTTGTTTTAATCCCAAGAAAACCCCACCAGCTAGCCGCATGGTCGCAAGTTACATGTGGCGGCGGTGAAGATAGATTATGTAGTAGTTCACAGCCCTACATGAGTTGATCTAAATTGTAATTTTGTGAATTGTCTAATAGACTGTTCTCCCATTATTGGCCTAAAGACTAACCCTACTCGGTCTAATACTTTGTACTTGGTCTCATTATTCACTCTAAATAATTTGCCGTTGTACTTGGTCTCATTATTCACTCTAAATAAATTGCGATTTGAAGTGCTTGTTATACCAAAGGGCCTCGAGTTATAGTTTGGATGTAGGCCGTGGAAAACTCGGGACCGAGGTTGCGCTACTGACCGTAGCGTACAAGTGCATTGCATTGCATTGGTCGTGTGTCGTCGCCGGACGTCTGGCAAGTGGTAACCACGGCCACGCCACCTGACTCTGGACTCTGGAGCAGTGGAGCGAGTCCGAACCACAACTACCCCAGGCCATGCCTGCACCGTACCTGCACTGTTGGTTGTGTTGGGCCACGACGCCGTCCTGTTCGCTTGAACTTATGAGCCGTACCATTTCAGCGAAATAATAGTATTTTCTCTTACAATAAATCAGCATCAGCATCAGTCTCAGCCGTTTTCCAGCCAGCTGAACAGAGCCGCAGCACCTGCGGCACGCCTGTCACTCACCCACCACCCACTCACCTTTCAGGTCGCCGCCGCGGGGCGACCGCGTGCACGCTACGCTGGCCGCTCCTGGATCCATCACTCCATCACCATGCATGGCGGTGGCGGATGACGCTCGCGCGCGCTGCTCTATCGCCGCAGGCCGCAGGTAGCAGGGGAAGGCTGGACCGGGGCGGGGAGCCTCGCCGTCGCGTCACGTGGACGACGTGACCCTCGCAACGCCCCGAGCCCCCCGATCGACCGAGCTGCGGCCTGCGGGCGCTGGCCGCCCACCACCACGGGTCTGGTCCGCGTCACCCCTCACGCCCCCATCACCAGCCCAAAAAGCGCACCGCTTTTTCCCTACCCTGGCGCGGTCCGAGGTCAACCGGCGGCCCCAGCCGATGCGTGCACGCGTTGACATGCACGACGCAACGCTAGCGGTAGCGCGCGGGTGCCGAATCGCCAACTAACCGCCGTCGGCGCCCGGTGCACGGGCGCGCGCCGTCCGCCGTCCACCTGGTGGGCACCTCTGCCGCTGCGTTAAAGAGGCAAGCAGCAGAGCCACACTTACCACCCGTCACCAACTGTCCGGGCGATGCATGGACTGGAAGGCATCGCATCGCAAATGCACCGTGCCGAGTTGCCCGCGGCCCGCCCATGTACACGCGCGCGCGTCTCTTTCACGCGTCCTCCGCTCCGAGACAGCGTGCGGCTCAAGGCGGTAGCTGGCCGCCGGCTGCATTTCTTTCTCGTGAAGTCGTGAGAGCTAGCTGAGACAGCCTGCTCTGCTCGACCCTGGGATATTTCCAGCGAGCCGCGAGGAGGCACGCACGGCACTATAAAAGCCGACCACCGCCTGCTCCGTATCCCCTGGCCAGCCAGCCAGCTCGATTGCTTCGAGCCTCCACCTCCAGTCGGCCGGCGATCTCTCTCTCTCTCTCTCTCTCTCTCTCTCTCTCTCTCCAAGATCCCACCGAGATAATCGCATAGACCAACCAAAAAGTGACAGAGAGATCCGTTGACACATACTAGAGTCATGGAGACGATGGCGGCGAACGGCGGCCAGGAGGCGGCGAGGTACGGCGGCGCCGGCGGCGGGAAGAGGGAGCTGCCGAACAAGCAGCAGCAGGCGGCGGGCGGGTGCGGGCACTACTTCCAGATGCCGCTGCACTACCCGAGGTACAGCCGGGAGGACTACGAGGCCATGCCTGAGTGGCAGCTCGACCGCCTCCTCTCAGAGTACGGCCTGCCCGCCGCCGGCACCGTCCACCACAAGCGCACCTTCGCCATGGGAGCCTTCCTCTGGGGCGCCGGCGGCGGTGGCGGCAACAACAACCATTAGCCATCGATGATCCATCCATCCATCTATTTAAAGCTGACCACCAGTTTGCCTTCTCTACGGCATCTAGCTAGAGATCGATCGAGACACACCTACCTACTAGTTTCCTTAAGCTCCTACTAGCTTTGCACTACTAGCTCATCACTGCCTACTAGTATCTACTAGTAGTCTAGTACTTGTATCTACTATAGTTTTGAGCTCCAGGTCTTGTTTGCTGTGACATGATCGGCATATGCATGTATCTTTGGTGAGGACTACTCAACAGATAACGAGCTTGTATATTAATGCTATACGTAGTACGTGTACGCTCTTTGCCTTGTGTAATAATGTCCCGGCCGGTTTATATGTGTATGTACTTTAATTTCCATTGGTTATTATGCGTGTGTGTACTACTCAAATAAATGTGCTTTCATGCTCATCTCATGCTTGATGTTAGGTGATCAGCAAGAAAGGCATGCGGGCGTACGCTTCCCAGCATGATCTGCAGGACGTTGTACGTTCAAGACCGATCATAATATTGAACTATATATATACATATGTCAGGATACTGAAGGAGGAAGGCGCGGGATATTGTTGGGCGTCCGGCAACAGGCTAAAGGCGGTTGAGTGAGTAGTGTTGCATGACAGGTGGACCCTGTCTGTATTGGTCATTAGCCTAGTCGGTTAGTGTGTGGGCCCGTGTGCTTAGCTGTCATCACCAACTTGTAACCGCTGGCGAATATATAAGCCAGGCGTCGTGTTTGGGAGGGGCATGAATAGAACTCTGAACCTGAACTTCTGAATCTTCCCTCTGTATTCCCAGACTATTTGTTGTGCATGCTATCAATCCCAAATTCTATGCTATTCTCCCTTTGATTCTTTCCAACTCTTCGATTATCGTTACAACTGGTATCAAAGTCGTCGTGGTTCGATTCTCCTTGATCGCGCTTGTAATCCCCACCGGCTGAATTCGCTTTTCCTCATTTCGTTGGAGAATCGCTCGAGTTTGTAGGTCCAAGACGAGGTTGAGCGTGTCGGTGATCGATCACGGTTTGTGCCGCGATTTCATCGGGAGAATCGGCAAGGCTGGCGCCAAAGCGTGGACCGAGTAAGCTGCAGCAGGATATGGCGAAGACGGTGGAGTTGGCGGGGCAGTTCGAGATCATGATGAAGCAGTTCGTGGGATTCCAGAATATGATGAAGAATTCGTTGGACTCCTAGAACGCGATGGGATCATGGCAGACGAGTGCGGACCAAGCGTTTGGTGAATTGCGTCAACGGGCGGAAGGTACGGCAACATCAATCGATGCTGTATCGAAGCGGGTTGATCTCGCTGCGTCGCGCATGGATGCTCTGGAGGCGCGACTAACGATGGCTCCCACACTGATTCCAACGGCGCAAGCAACACCAGGTCCGAAGGTCGTCGACCTCAACCTAGCTCTGGGTTCGTCTTCGAGCGTCCCTGCTCGAGGCGAGGAGCAGCCCATGGGGCCCGGCGAACACTGTGGCGGGCTCCACAGACCCCGGCCGCAGGACAAAACCAAGGATACGTTCCATGATTCGCCCCCTGTGTTCGTTCTGCCTGATGATGTTCCTTATCAGCGCTCCCCACCTTTTCCTAAAATGGATTTTCTGAAATTTGATGGTGAATTTCCCCGTTTGTGGCAGGATCAATGCGAGGTATACTTCGAGGTTTATGCGGTTCACCCATCTCTGAAGACTCGTTTCGTCACTCTCAATTTCAAAGGGGCAGCAGTGACATGGCTTCAAACTGTTCAGAGGACAGGAAGGAATGTGGACTGGGACAGGCTGTGTGAGTTTGTAATGGAGAAATTTGACAAACATCAGTACCAGCACTTGCTGAAGAAGTTTGAGGCATTAAGGCAGAAGAGTTCAGTTGAGGAATATCAGGCTGAGTTTGAAAGGTTGGCTCAAGGACTCGTTCTGTATAACAGTGGCTATGATGATACATACTTCGTGACTCATTTTGTGGTCGGGCTCAAGGATGAGATTCGTGCTGCAATTGCACTGCATCGGCCTAAAGATGTGGATACAACCAGTGCATTGGCTTTGATTTAGGAGGAAGAGTTGTCTCAAAGCCGATCACGCTCAGGTGGAAAGGAGTTCAGTAAGAGTTCATGGAGACAAGGTTTGGACAAACACAAAGCTGGAGATACTGATAAAGGCAAGCTGAGTCAGCAGAAGACTGAATCTGAGGATAAGCTATCTGCACTCAGAGACTTTAGGAGAAAGAATGGGCTCTGTTTTAAGTGTGGCACTAAATGGAGCAACACTCACAAGTGTCCACCTCAGGTGTCAATACATGTTATTGAGGAGCTATTGGATGCTCTGGAAGCTGGTGAAGAATCTGTTGTTGATATAGGTGAGGAAGAAGAAGATGAGCAGGATGAGACAGTGTTGGCAGTGGGTCATGATGTCACCACTAGAGCTCTCAAAAGAAGAACTATGAAGCTGTGTGGCAAGATTGGCAAAACTAATGTGCTGATTTTGGTTGACTCAGGCAGTGTGGGGACTTCATTAGCCAACAGCTAGCATCCAGGATTTCTAAGAAGCCCATTAAGTGCCATCCTACCAATTTTGTGGCTGCAAATGGAGGGCCCATGACATGCTCCCAGAAGATTGAGGATTTGGAGTGGACTGTTGAAAGGTCCTAATGGCTAGAGGGGGGTGAATAGCCTATTAAAAATTTCTACAACAACACTTAGCAAACCGGTTAGACAATTATGAGATGAAACAAGTGTTGCGCTAGCCTACTAAAAATGCAAGCCACCTACCACAATTCTAGTTTCTATAGTTTCTAACCACACAATGGCTATGTCACTATACTAAGTTAGTGTGCTCTCAAAGGCTAACTAAAGAGCCACACTAACTAAACTAACAAGCTCTCACAACTGGCTACACTAAAGAGCTTGATAACTAGTTTGCGGTAATGTAAAGAGAGTTAGAAAGATGGTTATACCGCCGAGTCGAGGAGTGAACCAATCAATCACAAGAAAGAATACCAATAAAGACCAATCACCTCGGAATCAAATGATGACACAATGATTTTTTACCGAGGTTCACTTGCTTGCCGGCAAGCTAGTCCTCGTTGTGGCGATTCACTCACTTGGAGGTTCACGCGCTAATTGGCATCACACGCCAAACCCTCAATAGGGTGCCGCACAACCAATACAAGATGAGGATCACATAAGCCACGAGCAATTCACTAGAGTACCTTTTGGCTCTCCACCGGGGAAAGGTCAAGAACCCTCACAATCACCATGATCAGAGCCGGAGACAATCACCAACCTCCGCTCGATGATCCTCGCTGCTCTAAGCCATCTAGGTGGTGGCAACCACCAAGAGTAACAAGCGAATCTCGCAGCGAAACACAAACACCAAGTGCCTCTAGATGCAAACACTCAAGCAATGCACTTAGATTCTCTCCCAATCTCACAAAGATGATGAATCAATGATGGAGATGAGTGGGAGGGCTTTGGCTAAGCTCACAAGGTTGCTATGACAATGCAATGGCCAAGAGAGTGAGCTAGAGCCGGTCATGGGGCTTAAATAGAAGCCCCCACAAAATAGAGCCGTTGTACCCCTTCACTGGGCACAACTCGGGGTGACCGGACGCTCCGGTCAGATCGACCGGACGCACCCTTCCAGCATTCGGTCAACGGATGACTGCCACATCATCCCTTTCCTCAAATACTGAGCGCTCGATCCCAATGGTCAAGTGATGACCGGACGTAGCACAGTGCCACGACCGGACACAGGACCCCAGTGTCCGGTCACTTCCAGTAAGGTTCCAGCTGCGACCGGGCGTGTCAGTTAGATCATGATCGGACGTAGGACCCCAGCGTCTGATCATTTCCAGTAAGCTTCCACTCACCCAGCGTCCGGTCACACAGTCTCCTCTGTGCACTGCCACGCCAGCAGGACCAGATGCACTCATCCAGCGTCCGGTCACTCTGTGAAATCATGTCTTTTCTGTATAGGGCGTCGGTGGCACTGTCGGACTGTCCGCACTCTACGGGCGGACACTCCACCGGTGAAGTTTCTTACCCTTGCTCAAATGTGCCAACCACCAAGTGTATCACCTTGTGCACATGTGTGTTAGCATATTTTCATAAATATTTTCAAGGATGTTAGCACTCCACTAGATTCTAAATGCATATGCAATGAGTTAGAGCATCTAGTGTCACTTTGATAACTGCATTTCGATACGAGTTTCACCCCTCTTAATAGTATGGCTATCGATCCTAAATGTGATCACACTTACTAAGTGCCTCGATCACCAAAACAAAATGGCTCCTACCATTTATACCTTTGCCTTGAGCCTTTTGTTTTTCTCTTTCTTCTTTTCAAGTCCAAGCACTTAATCATCACCATGGCATCACCATCATCATGTCATGATCTTCATTTGCTTCACCACTTGGAATGTGCTACCTATATCATGATCACTTGATAAACTATGTTAGCACTTAGGGTTTCATCAATTCACCAAAACCAAACTAGACGCTGGGTTTACTTTGCATGGGCAGAGAATTACTTTGAGAGGCTTATCTCTTGGTCTTGGCACTTGTACTCAAGTTAGTGGGGCTAGGTTGAAAGGGTTGTTGACCAGAAAGGCTGTGACTCAGTGTATTCAGTTTCACACCATTGATAGATTTATCTACCCAGTTCAGATGCAACAGGCTATCAGTGCTATCACTATGCCTTCTACACAGGCTGTTTTACCTGATATACAACATATGCTAGATGTATATGTAGACCTTTTCTAGGAACCCAAGACATTGCCACCTCCAAGGCAATTTGACCATCACATTCAGTTGGTACCTAGGGCTCAACCAATTAATGTTAGGCCATATAGGTATTCTCCTTTTCAGAAAACTAAAATTGAGCATTGGTTAGCTGATATGTTGAAGCATGGCATTATAAAACCTAGTGTTAGTCCTTATGCTTCTCCTGTGTTACTGGTTAAGAAGAAGGATGGGAGTTGGAGATTTTGTGTTGACTATAGGCAGCTTAATGCTCAAACATTCAAAAATAAGCTTCCAATGCCTATTGTAGAAGAGCTTATTGATGAATTAGCTGGAGCTAGGTGGTTTTCAAAACTTGATTTCAGGGCTGGATATCATCAAATTTGCATCCAACCTTCTGATACCTTTAAAACTACATTTAAGACTCATAATGGGCTCTATGAGTTTTTGGTGATGCCATTTGGTTTTAACAAATGCTCCAGCAACATTCCAAAGCATCATGAGCATTATTTTTGCAAAGTTGCTGAGGAAAGGGGTATTGGTCTTTATGGATGACATACTTATCTATTCATCCACCTTGGAGGAGCATATGCAACTGTTGTAGCAAGTTTTTGACATCCTCAGAGCTCATCAATTTTATATCAAGTTGTCCAAGTGCTCTTTTGCCTAGTCCGAGGTGGAATATTTGGGGCATTACATCTTAGCTCAAGGTGTTTCTACTAAGCCTTCCAAGATAGCAGCAGTTCAATAGTGGCCTCAGCCTAAAAATCTCAAGGAACTTAGGGGCTTTCTTGGTCTCACTGGCTACTACAGAAAGTTTATTAAGCATTATGGTATGATCAGTAGGTGAAAGCTCTAGTTTGGTTTTGGTAAATTGATGAAACCCTAAGTGCTAACCTAGTTTATCAAAGTGATTATGAGATAGGTGGCACATTCCAAGTGGTGAAGCAAATGAAGATCATGACATGATAATGGTGATGATCATATGCTTGGACTTGGAAAAGAGGAAAGAAAAACAAAAAGCTCAAGGCAAAGGTGAAATTGATAGGAGCTTTTCAGTTTAGTGATCGAGACACTTAGAGAGTGTGCTCACATTTAGGATCACATTTAAGAGGGGTGAAACTCGTATCGAAATACGGTTATCAAAGTGTCACTAGATGCTCTAACTCATTGTATATGCATTTAGAATCTAGTGGAGTGCTAACACCCTTGAAAATGTGTTGTGAAAATATGCTAACACACATGCACAAAGGTGATACACATTGTGTTTAGCACTTGTGAGCAAGGGTAAGAAACTTCACCGGCGCCCTATATAGAAAAGATAGGTTTTCACAGAGTGCACCGGACGCTGGCCTCAACTGGACCGAAGCGTCCGGTCAGTGGAAGCAGTGAAGACGCTGGCGTCGATCTTTAATCGGATGCTGGGTCACTTCATGACCGGATGCTGACGGGGTGCGTCCGGTCCTGCTAACGTGGCAGCGCACAACGAAGAGGGTGACTGATCGAACGCTGGGTGAGTCCGATCAGGGGTAACCGGACGCGTCCGATCATGAAAAATTGTCTCTAGATGCTTACTGGAAGTGACCGGACGCTGGGGTCCTACGTCCGGTTATTATCAACTGGACGCGTTCGGTCGCGAATGGAACATTACTGGAAACGATCGGACGCTGAGGTCCTACGTCCGGTCACCTCGAAGCAGCGCGTCCGGTCACAACTTAAATGTACTGATGACCGTTGGGATCGAGCGATCAGCGTTTGAAGCAGGTGCCACGTGGCATGAATCGCACGACCGGACGTTGGGGTCCAGCGTCTGGTCGATCTGACCGGTACGTCCGGTTGCCCCGATTTTCAGTAGACTGAGGATCCTATGGCTCTATTTCGTGGAGGCTTCTATTTAAGCCCCATGGTCGGTTCAAGCTCACTCTCTTGGCCATTTTGCATTGACATAGCAATCTTGTGAGCCTAGCCAAAGCTCTCCCACTCATCTTCATCATTGATTCATCATCTTTGTGAGATTGGGAGAGAATCCAAGTGCATTGCTTGAGTGATTGCATCTAGAGGCACTTGGTGTTCGTGTTTCGCTGTGGGATTCGCTTGTTGCTCTTGGTGGTTGCCACCACTTAGACGGCTTGGAGCAATGGTGGAGGATTGGCATGAGTTGGTGATTGTTCGTGGCCATCTTCGGTGATTGTGAGGGGACTTGTGCCTTCCCCGACAGAGCGCCAAAAGGTAACCTTAGTGGATTGCTCATGTCATTGAGTTACCTCACTTGTGGGTATGTTATTACGGTGTCATATTGTGTGGACGAGGTTCGTGCAACACCTCTTAGCCAACGAACCACCAAGTGTTGGTCGACACAACGGGGACGTAGCGTGTTGGCAAGCATGTGAACCTCAGGAGAAAATTGATTGTCTCTTGCCCTTTGGTATTCTCCCGGTGATTGAGTTAGTATTCATCTTATGATTGATTCACTCCTCTACACGGCGGTATAATCACCTCACTAACTCATTTACATTTTCCGCAAATTAGTTGTAGCAAGCTCTTTAGTGTAGCTAGAATTGAGAGCTTGCTTTGTAGCTTAAGTTCATCTAGTGGAGCTCTTTAGTGTAGCAATTGTGAGAACTCTTAGTGAGTAGTGACTTAGTAAATTGTGTGTCTAGTAATCATAGTATCTAGAATTGTTGGATAGGTGGCTTACAACCCTTGTAGAGCTTGAGTAAGTTTGCTTTTCGCTATTTGTTATACTAATCAAATTGCTTTAGTTGGTTTGTAGATTTTTAAATAGGCTATTCACCCCCCTCTAGCCATATTAGGACCTTTCAGTAGGCCATTATCTGATTTGTTGAAGAAGGGAGTACTATTTGTCTAGACTTCAACTACTACTACAGCTTTTGAGCAGTTAAAACAGGCACTGACACAAGCACCAGTTTTAGCTATACCAGATTTCAACAAGCAATTTGTTTTTGAAACTGATGCCAGTGATCAGGGTTTTGGAGTTGTTCTTATGCAGGAAGGCCACCCTGTGGCTCATTTGAGTAAGGCAGTTACTGGTAGAAATCAAGGGTTATCCACCCATGAGAAGGAGCGCATGGCCATCTTGTTAGCTATGGAGAAATGGAGGCCATATCTTCAGAATCAGGAATTCTTGATTAAGACTGATCATAAAAGCTTGTTGAATTTGTCTGACCAAAGGATTTTGACCAAATCGCAATATAAAGCCTTACTCAAATTAATGGATTTGCAGTTTAAAATCACATACAAGCAGGGAATGCATAACCAGGCAGCTGATGCTTTGTCTAGGTATCCTGCTGATAGCTCTGTAATGGCTTTAGCTTCTTGCAGACTTGTGTGGTTGGAGAGAGTTAAGGACAGTTATGTTGATAGTGCTAAAGCATAGGAAATTATTCAAAAATTGCAGTCTTCTGATAGCAGTGATTCATCATTTTCCATGTATAATGGCCTTATCAAGTATAAAGGCAAGGTCTGGTTGGGCGACAATGCTGTAGCTCAACAGCATGTGTTGCAAGTTGTTCATCAGTCTAGTGTTGGAGGACATTCTAGTGTGCTGGCTATTTATCACAGGATTAAGCAGTTATTTCATTGGCCTAGTCTCAAACAAGCCGTGAAAGATTTTGTGGCTGCTTGTGCTAATTGTCAGCAAGTGAAAGTTGAGCATGTGAGGTAGCCTGGCCTTTTGCAACCCTTGCCTATTGCTGATCAGGCTTGGAAAACTATTTGCATGGATTTCATTGAAGGCTTACCTAAATCTCATAAGTTTGACACTATTTTGGTGATAGTGGATAAGTTCACTAAGTATGGACACTTTATTCCTTTAGCTCATCCTTTCACAGCTATGCAGACGGCTCAGGTGTTTATGACTCAGATATATAGATTGCATGGGTTGCCTGAGTATATTGTCTCTGCCAGAGATAAGGTTTTTACAAGTGCCTTTTGGAGGGAGCTGTTCAAACTCACTGATACACAACTATTGATGTCTTCATCATACCATCCACAATCTGATGGTTAGACTGAACGTTTGAATCAGTGTCTAGAGAATTTCCTTCGTTGTGCTATGCACTCTTGTCCCAAGCAGTGGCATCAATGGCTGCCAGCAGCTGAATACTGGTATAACACAAGTTATCATTCTGCCCTGGGTTATACCCCCTTTGAGATACTGTATGGGCATCACCCCAGGCATTTCAGTATATCCAATTATGTTACTGTTCATGCTCTAGATTTGGATCAGTGGCTTACTGAGCGGGGGTTGTTAGAAGATGTGGTGAAACATCACTTGCA
This sequence comes from Miscanthus lutarioriparius, assembly GCA_904845875.1. NCBI lineage: Eukaryota > Viridiplantae > Streptophyta > Magnoliopsida > Poales > Poaceae > Miscanthus > Miscanthus lutarioriparius. Next base: position 111,622,419 of record CAJGYO010000006.1, read on the forward strand.
CAGAGCACAACAAAGGATGAGGTTGTATGCTGATCAGCACTAGAGTGAGCGTGTGTTTGCAGTGGGTGATATGGTTTACCTCAAGTTACAACCATACATTCAGTCATCAGTGGCTCCCAGAACAAATGCTAAGCTAAGCTTCAGGTTTTATGGACCATTCAAGATATTGGAAAGAGTTGGGCAGGTAGCATATCGGCTTGAGCTCCCACCGCAATGTCGTATACATCCAATGGTTCATGTCTCCCAGCTTAAGATACATGTGCCAGCAACTGGAATTTTGGAGTATGATATCACGGAGGTTCTAGTGGACTTCGATGATACTGTCAGTCCAGTTTAGTTTCAGGATGCTCGTGTGATTCAGAAAGGGGCTACATCTTTAGCCTAGGTTCAGGTACGGTGGTCTGGGTGCTCGCCAACCTTGCTTACCTAGGACTGGGAAGAGGTTCATGATATTCAGTGATGGTTTCCAGATAGTCCAGCTTGGGGACAAGCTAGATTCCAAGTGGGGGAATGTCAGGAAATTGAAGGAGGAAGGCGCACGAGATACTGTTGGGCATCCAGCAATAGGCTAAAGGCGGTTGAGTGAGTAGTGTTGCATGATAGGTGGACCTTGTCTGTATTGGTCATTAGCCTAGTCGGTTATTGTGTGGGCCCGTGTGCTTAGCTGTCATCACCAACTTGTAACCGCTGGCGGATATATAAGCCAGGCGTCGTGTTTGGGAGGGGCATGAATAGAACTCTGAACCTGAACTTCTAAATCTTCCCTCTGTATTCCCAGACTACTTGTTGTTCATGCTATCCATCCCAGATTCTATGCTATTCTTCCTTTGATTCTTTCCAACTCTTCAGTTATCGTTACAACATACTGTTCATACTACATAGGTAGCAGGGAAGTTCATCTATAAGTTTGTATTTCTCAATTAAAGTAAAATAAATGATCTGAGTGCATGCCTAACTATATCTATATGTAAACATCTCTGTTATCTTTGGGGAAAAAGCTCATTAATAAGTATCTCATCTGGGGGAGTGAGATAACAAATCGATTTCTTATTGATACATTAATTTCATCCTAAATATGTTTCATTCGTGGGACATACAACAATTCCCATTGCTTCATTTCATATCCATATATGCTCGAGTTGTTTATATAGACAACATGTTAACTTTTCAATAAATTATGGCTTTTCTTTTTACTCATATCACCTTATATGTAAGATTTTGACTAACATTGCAATTTTAGACAAATAATCAAGGTTAACAAGTCATCCGACTAATCACGATTAGTTTGACATATCGGTATCATGGCGATTAGTTATGCATTACGATTAGTCGGGCTGATCAGTGTCATTGCGCAACTAGAGTTGATTAGAAGATTTGAAAACATTATAAATAATGTAGCAACTAAGGACAACTTTTTTTTAAAAATCTAATACAGTAGCATCAAGATACAATCTTCAAGCATCCAACTATGCTAGATGGTTTAACAAACGACACGGTGTCTCAATAGGGACCGATTAAAGTTATTGGTGTAGACGTTCATGCAGATTAGCTTCCACAACCTCCTCAACATCTTAGGCATCCAATGCAATGTCAACAATGTGATCCTTCTACTTTTGCTAAGAGCTTGAACCAACTTCTAGTCCTTTTTTTCTTCATTGTTCTTCAAGTTCTTTCTTGTCTCAATACAACAACAACAACAAAGCCTTTAAGTCACAAACAAGTTGGGGTAGGCTAGAGTTGAAACCTAGCAGAAGCAAACAAGGTTCAAGCACGTGAATAGCTGTTTTCCAAACACTCCTATCTAAGGCTAAGTCTTTGGGTATATTCCATCCTTTTAAGTCTCCTTTTATTGCCTCTACCCAAGTCAACTTCGGTCTTCCTCTGCCTCTCTTCACGTTACTATCCTGGCTTAGGATTCCACTACGCACCGATGCCTCTAGAGGTCTTCGTTGTACATGTCCAAACCATCTCAACCGGTGTTGGACAAGTTTTTTTTCAATTGGTGCTACCCCTAATCTATCACGTATATCATCGTTCCAAACTCGATCCCTTCTTGTATGACCGTAAATCCAACGCAACATACGCATTTCCGTGACACTTATCTGTTGAACATGCTGTCTTTTCGTAGGCCAACATTCTGCACCATACAACATAGCAGGTCTAATCGTCGTCCTATAAAACTTATCTTTTAGCTTCTGTGGTACCCTTTTGTTACATAGGACACCAGATGCTTGGCGCCACTTTATCCACCCTGCTTTGATTCTATGGCTAACATCTTCATCAATATCCCCGTCTCTCTGTAGCATTGGTCCTAAATATCGAAAGGTATCCTTCCTAGGCACTACTTGACCTTCCAAACTAATATCCTCCTCTCGAGTAGTAGTGCCGAAGTCACATCTCATATACTCAGTTTTAGTTCTACTGAGTCTAAAACCTTTGGACTCCAAAGTCTCCCGTCATAACTCCAGTTTCTGATTCACTCTTGTCCGACTTTCATCAACTAGCACTACATCGTCCGCGAAAAGCATACACCAAGGGATGTCCCCTTGTATGTCCCTTGTGACCTCATCCATCACTAAGGCAAACAGATAAGGGCTCAAAGCTGACCCTTGATGTAGTCCTATCCTAATCGGAAAGTCATCCGTGTCCCCATCACTTGTTCGAACACTAGTCACAACATTGTTGTACATGTCCTTAATGAGCCTGACGTACTTCAATGATAACAGGATAGTTATATCGCGATGATACGACTGTGTTTGAGATTGTTGTCTTCTACATCACTATGATACACATAACTAAATTTAATAAAAACAACATTTGGTCTGTGGTTACTAGTAGATCTTTGATAGTATAATACACTGAGAGGGATGGAATAGTCTTAACTCTTGCACCGAATTTGCTCGTTCGATATAATTTGGGTACGGAGTATGGCTGTGTTTAGTTTAGCTTTTGAAATGTGTTTTTGCTGAAAAAAAAAACAGAAAGCCAAGCAACAGGTAGAACCAAAAGATGCTTTTTCCACAAGCAGCTATTTTTTTGTGTAAACATGTAGTATAATTTTCGCAGCACCTTGAACCCTATTTTTAGCTATTAGATTTCCGCTTTACTAAATGGGTGGCAATCAAGGGAGATAAAAAGACAGGGTATGTTTTTATAGTTGTTTTTAACCAAACAGTTTATAGTTTTTTCACAGCACATAACTCACGACATGCATCAATAGAAGTTGAGTTGGTTCCATGATTTATACGTTGAAAAAAAAATCAAATTGATTTTTTTTATAGGCCGGCCCCTTTCTCCGGCTGCCTCCAAGCCTGCCCATAGGATTCCATGGGCTTGAATAGACGGGCCAAAACTGCGCCAATTTTGGGGTTTTTAGGCCAGGCTTCTTATATATGCTGGAGTCTATTGACTATGGTTGTGTTTGGCTGGCTGGCTGACTGATTGCCGGCTGGCCAGTCACTTTATAAAATTACTATTCATGTCCTGTTAGAACAGTATTTTTCTCTCACAACAATAAGCCGAAACAGTATTTTTCAGTCCTGCCGAACATGCTCTATTGAGTAGTATCATCTCTAATCTTGAACGATGGTGACAAAAAGTAATAAAGGAGGAAATCCCAACATTCTGTAACTACTTTGATTTGATCAAAGAGGCGATCGATTCAATCAAATAAGTACTTCGATCAAGGACCAGCCGAGTGGCCCTGCCGCCCTGTGACAACATCGGGCTGCTGCTGCTACATGCATGGATCACAGACTAATGTCGTGTTCGTTTGGTTGATGATCCATGACTAGAAGTATTGTTGGCTGATTTGATGTGAGAGAAAAATATTATTCGTTGACTGAAAAATATGGTTTATAAGCTAAGCCTTTTTTTTATTTCTTTTTGGGAAAAGCATGGTCCAGTCCGGCCTTTCGCTTTGCATCCTGGTACATGGTATGACGCACGAACACAAAGCATGCATTCCTCCGTCCAGGAACAGAGAGAGAGAGAGAGACGCATGCAATGCAATATAATAATGCATGCAATTGACCATAAAATCAAATCCGGCTGAAGGCAGGCAACACCGACGCACCAACTAACGCCCAGGAATTAGGAAAGCAAAGTCGTCGTCCACCAGCTGCGGCACCGACCATCGCCATCATATCATCACTCCATCTTATGCTAGCTCTGTGTACGTGTGTGAACAAGCTAGCAGCAGTCTTCAACTTGCGCCGCGTCCTCGATCGATTTGCTTGCTTGCTTGCGGATTACATACATTTCCTGATTTCCTTTTGAAAAGTAATAACCTTGTATCTCGTCAGTTATTTCTAGCTCTTGCATGCAAGTAGTAGACGACGACTTGAGAATTACTACTTGTTTGGTTATGTCACTACTGGATTCAGGTTCTTTACCGAGTGCCTGAGCCTAAATTACACTCGGCAAAGCCTTTGTCAAGTACGGCACTCGACAAAGAACATACGGCAAAAAATTGATCGGCAAAGCCCTCTTTGCCGAGAGCTCCGGGGGTACTCGGCAAAGAAAAGCGACCGTCACGGCGCCGGTCCCGTTGACGGTCGCTTTGCCGAGTGCCAATCCTGCAGGCACTCGGCAAAGATTTTTTATTTTTTTTAAAAAAAAATTCTTTGCCGAATGCCCTCTATCTGGTCCTCGGCAAAGATATTTTATTTTTTTTTCTAAAAATTCTTTACCGAGTGCCTCCTTACCGGCGCTCGGCAAAGTTTGAAAAAAAAAATCTTTGCCGAGTGGCCTCTGGCCGGCACTCGGCAAAGTTTGATTTTTTTTTTAAAAAAAATTCTTTGCCGAGTGCCCTCTGGCCGGCACTCGGCAAAGTTTGAATTTTTTTTAAAAAAAATTCTTTGCCGAGTGCCATGATCATGGCACTCGGCAAAGCTGGAAAAATGGTTTTCCGAGAGCCCATTTTTTCAGCTTTGCCGAGTGCTGTGACCATGGCACTCGGCAATGGGGTCCTTTGCCGAGTGCAACACTCGGCAAAGTGACCCAAAACGGTAATTTTTATTTTTTTTACATTCCATCATAAATAAATTCATACAAACATATATCACATATATATCTCATCCATCACATATATATCTCATTCATCACATATATATCTCATTCATCCACACATCCATCCGCACATATCACATCCATCATAATATATATCACATATATAATAATAAGTGCTCAAGTCCATCTAAATAAATTCATAAGTCCATCAAAGTCCACAAGTGCATCACAAGTATATCACAAGTCCATCACCAAGTGAACAATAAATGAAAAAATACAACGTGCACTCATCTCGGCCACTGCGACTGTGGTGAAGGCCTAGCTTCATCATTCGGAGGTGCATGAGGTGGATTATTCGAACCACCGTCAGATGGAGACTGCACAAAGGAGAAAAGATTGCATGTGAGACAAGATTATTTGATAGCTAATCTAGGAAGGTAGAGGCTATACAAGCAAAGCACAAGCGAAAGTAAAAAACTTTCATACTCATAGGAGTAGCTGGAGCTGCAGGACGCGGAGGCGGAGGTGGAACCAACAGCCCAGCTGGCAGAGAGAAGCCCACACGTTGCCCAAGCCCTTGTAGGAACTCCGTAATGTCCGTCAGCCTCTGCGCCTAGGCCTGTCGCTCGGCCCGCCTAGCCTCTCGCTCGGCTCGCTCGGCCTCCAGCTGGGCCGTCATCCTCTGGTGCCCGGCCTCCAGCTCCTGACGTTGCCTCATTTCTTGTTCCAGCCGGGCTTGCAATATTTCACTCCAATGTTTCAGTAATGCAAAGCTAATTAAGGTGTGTAAAGATCAATGTATGACGAGTAAAATAGGAATAACCTCGAATGCGTCAACCCGGTGCTGTGCAGCGGTCGGCCGTGTGCGAATGGCCGGGCTCTCGCTCGTGCTCCGTGCTCGGATCTAGGAGAGAGAGGGAGTAGAGGCCGTGTCGATGACGTCGTCGCCAAGTCATAACCGCCCATGCTTCTTGCCTTGCCCCGCCCTCATGATGGCCTCTCCATCGAAGTCCTGGGTGCTCGGATCGTGGTCTGACCCATGGAGCGACCTCGCCACCTCAGTGTACTCACTGATGCGGCAGTGGACGCTCGGGTTCATGTATGCCTCGGGCGGGTCCTCCAGGTTGAAGGAGACGTCGCCTTGCCCTTGTGGGCCATACACCATGCCTGGAAGTCCGAGCAAGCCTGGCCACTATGTGACGCCGACTGCGAGAAAGACAGCACGATGATTAGAAATCAGGCAGAACTGAGCGTCACAATAGATAAATGAATTCGTGTACCCATGCTTGTTTGTATCCGACGAGGCTACGGCTGCCTTGATGGTGTGCTAGACCTTGCATCTGCAAACGACGGTCCCGGGCATCCCTGTGCATCTTGAGATACTCCTCCGTGAACCACCTCTCCACCATCATCGCCCAGCACTCGGGATACGCTTGGCACCACCAGGGAATCATCTACACGTCATCAAGTATTGGACATATAAGAAGATCAAATTAAACCAACTTAATCTCAAAACGAATCAATATTGATGTTCTTCATTTACCTCAAGGTACTGCTCCCGGGTCACCTGCATCTCTCTTGCATCTTTCTTGGTTTTCCTCTCTCCAAGCTTCGACCCATAGTAGGTTACGATGGCCTGGATGCGCACCTCGTGATGCATGTCGGTGACGAGTTTTTTACAGGCTTTGGTAGTCACCTGCTCCGCCCTGGCCTCAAATCCCTCATCGCATCTGTAATAAGTCTGCATACAAAAGCAATGTATCCATTCATTATTTCAAGAAAAGTCTAATGAATGCGACGTATTGAGCAATGTTGTGCGAGGGAGACTTACCCAAAACTCTACCTTCACCCACGCCGCCTTGTTGGGGTACTCCGCATCGATGGCGACGGTGTAGTGGTCAAACGAGTAGGCCGGCTCTGTCTTCGATGCGTACGTGACAATGCCGGGGAAGTGTTGCCTGCACAGAAGACCCAGGATACCATTGACTAGCCGTGCGCTACCACCCGACACAACCACCCAGTTCCTGCACAGGTGATTAAGAAAAATCATTAGTTTTTTTTCATCATATCATATGAAGTAGTGGTGATAACATATAAAGTTACTTACTTTTGCCCTTCAGGGTGAATCACTGGGCGTCGGTGAGGAAGCGGAACCTGTGGGAGGCTCATGGGACCTCGCAAGTACACACTCGAAGAGGAGTTGGAGGAAGCGGAACCCATGCCTGCCGCCTCCCCCTCGTCGTCCTCGTGCGGCCCTTCCTCCTCGTCCGTCTGTCGAACCAGCTCCTCATCCAACTCATCAATGATGGTCCGAGAGAGCTCCTTGGCACAAAGCTGGCGGAATAAGTAGCTCAACTCTACCAGCACTTGCCAGACATACTCCGAGACATAGCCTCGAACCATCGCCGTAAGAAGCCACTCAATCCATATGTGGTAGTCATGATTCTTCATCTCGTTGACTCGCAGAGTGCCTAAGTTCACTCCCCTCTTTAGATTCGCTACATACCCATCAGGGAACATTAGCGTCTGGATTCATTCAAGTACTTCCCTCCTTTGGTCCTTTTTCAAGACGAAATCGGCCTTAGGCCTTCTCCAGGTCTTGCCACGACTAGGAGGCTGCATCTGTTGATTTGGTCTATCACACAACGTTGTCAGGTCCACTCTAGCCTTAGGGTTGTCCTTAGACTTTTCAGTGTCCATGAGTGTTGCCCAAAGTGCCTCGGCGACATTCTTTTCAGTGTGCATTATATCAATGTTATGTGGCAGAAGAAGGTCATCGAAATAGGGGAGCCTCGTCATGCCCGAGATATGAGTCCACATATGTTGCTCACCATATCCCACAAAACCACCTTCTTCATTGGGCACGAGAGCATCTATTTGAGCATGAACCTTGGCACCAGTCATCATCCGCGGTGCAGGGTTTGTCACTTTGACACCTTTCGTAAAGTTCTTGATATCTTGTCTGAATGGATGGTCAAGAGGTAGGAATTGACGATGTCTGTCGAACGATGAATACTTGCCACCCTTCTGCAACCAAATGAACCTCACACCTTCCTTGCATATTGGGCATGGGAACTTCCTGTGAACACACCAAGCGCAGAATATCCCATACGCCAGGAAGTCATGCAGGGAGTAGTGGTACCAAACGTGCATTTTGAAGGTTGTCTTTGTAGCTCGATCGTATGCCCATACCCCTTTGTCCCAAGCACGGACTAATTCATCAAATACGGGCTCCATGAACACACCCATATTACTCCCTGGGTGTCCAGGAATTATCAACGATAAGAACACGTTATGTCGTTGAAGGAAGACACCGGGAGGGAGATTAAGGGGGATAACGAAGACGGGCCAACATGTGTATGGGGCAGCCATCATTCTATAAGGATTGAACCCATCTGTTGCCAGTGCGACACGTACATTACGAGCATCATCTGCTTTGTCACGATGTTTGTCATTAAAGTAGATCCAAGCTTCGCCATCGGATGGATGTACCATCTTGTCAGGATTGTACCGTTTGCCATTTTTGTGTCATGTCATCTGTTTCGCGGATTCCTCGGTCATGTATAGCTGTTGGATCCTCGATAGGAACGGAAGGTACCGTAGGATTTTCACGGGGATCGTAAGTTGCCTCTTCTAGCCATCATCAGAGTCTACCTCCAGGTACCTGGAGGATTTACACTTTGGATAGAACTTTGCATGCTCGTGTTCTTTCCTAAATAGGACGCACCCCTTCGGACAAGCATGTATCTACTCATACGGCATCTTAAGTGCACCAAGGAGTTTCTATGACTTGTACATGCTCTTTGGCAGAATGTGGCCCTCCGAAAGCAGGGTGCCAATCATGGCCAACATCTTATCGAAGCCTTCTCGACTCAAGTTTAACTCAGACTTCAACCCCATTAAGCGTCCAATGGCATCCAATTGAGACACCGTTGACCGATTGTGAAGGGGTTTCTGTGCCGAGTCCATCATGTCATAGAACGCCTGTGCGGCTGCCTCCATCTCCTTCTCACATCCCTCATCGAACTGTCCTTGGTGAAAGTCATCTAACATGTCTGCTACCCCGACATCAGCATCAAAAGCCTCCACCCGTGGTCTCACCACCTCCTCTCTCATACGATGGGCTTCACCATGGTGGACCCACCGGGTGTAGTCCAACGTAAATCCATTCTTCACAAGATGTTTACCCATTTTCACCTTGTTTACCCTTCTCCTGTTTCCACATTTGCTGTAGGGACATAAAACTAGGCAATGTCCTTTAGCAGCCTTGCCAAATGCACTGTTCAAGAAAGCATCGGTCTTGTTCATCCATTCCATGGTGTAATCACTCTGACTTCTCCAGCCCGTGTACATCCACTAACGGTCATCCATCCTCTAACATATGTATCAGCGAGTAATGTAACCATCAATTGCATCTACATGGTGTTCCTACTGTCTAATAGGTGAGGATAGGTCCTAATCCCACCCACGGATGCGTAGATGAGATTAGTTTCCATGCTCGACTCCTATCCGAGACAGAATTTCAACAGCACCTCCCCGCTGTTCTCCAGATACATGTCCTGCCAAAGAAGAGTGCGTATCCGAAGAACAATAGAGAAGTGATGTTGAAACTCTATCTCAGACCAGAGCAGACCATGGAAACTAACCCATCTATGTATCCGAGGGCTGTCCAAAAAACATGGACAATCCAAAACAGATACGGTCATAGATATACAAAGATCTGCATACCTCCAACCGTATCTCTTTCGAACGGAAGACACCTAACTGGGTTACGTGATCTACGACCATGATACGGAAAGAGGGGTTATACCTAGGGTGGCGGCGGTCGTCGCTAAGCGGGGCCGTGGCCGTGGTCGGTGCAGATGGTGGTGAGGAGGCGATGCGAGCAACAGTGCACAAAGACAAAGACGGGAATTCCAACTCGGCTCCGACGGGCTCTTCTCTACAAAAATAGAACAAAATACTGTCATTTAAAAAAAATCGGCAGAACCTCCCCTGCACAGTGAGGTTTCCAAAACCTACAAAAAACAACGGCATGATGGCCGACAAGCACATATGTCTCAAGAGAAGCCATGTAGTTTGGAAATCAATCCATGTAGAAGAATATATTCAAGTAGTACCACTACTTCTACTACTACTTCCACTATTGCTACTACTACTACCACTAGTTCTACTACTACTACTACTACCACTATTGCTACTACTACTACCACTAGTTCTACTACTACTACTACCACTACTTCTAATACGACTACTACCACTAGCACTACTACTACAACTAATACTACTACAACTATCACTACCACGACAACAACAAGAGAGAAGGCATACCCGACGGTGCCGGTGTAGGGGCGGCAAAATTCAGGGTGGGTCACGGAGTCGGGAACGGGTCTGCACGGAGGCGCCGGCAGGCGGTCCATGGGCGTGGCAAAGGTGCGCGACCGGGTAGGGCAGGCGTTGGCGGGTCGGGGCAGTGGCGCGCATCGGGGCATGGCCCGTACACATGCGTCTTGGCAGTGGTAGTCAAGCACGCCGCCACACGCCAAGCGCTGGCGCGAAAGGCCAGCGATGGCCATGAGGAGGGAGGCGGGCAAGCGCGGCGGCGCGGGCGGAAGGGCGGTGTATGCAGCGATGCTGGCGCGTCGTTATGCCCAAAGGTCAAGCGGGCGCAGAGGGCGCTTGTCTAAGTGGCAAAGCGGCCGGGTCGGTTTGTCTAAGTAAAAGGGCCGTTTGCCGAGTGCCCCGATGTGGCACTCGGCAAAGGAGGCCGTTTTGCCGAGTGACAGATCGGGACACTCGGCAAACGTGTTTTCCTTTTTTTTGAAATCTAAACCCAAAACAGCACTGCATCATTTTTTTAAAAAAATATCACTTTACCGAGTGCCGGGCGGAGAAGTACTCGGCAAACATTTTTAAAAAAGTTTTGGCACGCTCTTTGCCGAGTGTCCCCACGGACACTCGGCAAAGGGAACACTTTGCCGAGTGCCTGGCAGCTGGCACTCGACAAAGACCATGTTTGCCGAGTGTCAAAATATGACACTCGGTAAACCAATTTTTTTGGTATTTTGACCTCCAAACTTTTTCTGTAGTCCTCTTACTGTACTTGATATTCCATGTCGAAATTTGGTACATTTTTATGGCTTTTTGCTATATTTAATTAATTTATTTCATTTAATTGATTTTTTTTTCGATAAATACAAATTTGAACTACGCGTGCATCGAATAATGGAATTTAATGATTCAAATAATGATATTTATGGTATTGAGTGTATTGTGGGGCCGTATCCAGAAACAGACCCGAAATTTCGAACATCTTGTTCACGAAACATCGGGTCATGTTTCGTGAACAAGATGTTCGAAATTTCGGGTCCGTTTCTAGATATGACCTCACACTACACTCAATACCATGAATATCATTTTTTGAATCATTAAATTCCATTATTCGATGCATGCGCAGTTCAAATTTATATTTTTCGAAAAAATTCAAGTAAACGAAATAAAGTAACTAAATATATCAAAAAGCCAAAAAAAATCTCCAAATTCTAACGAGGAGTTCTTGGTACTTAAAAAGGGCTGCACAAAAAATTTGGAGGCCAAAAATAAAAAAAAATCTTTGTCGAGCGCCGGGGCATGACACTCGACAAAGGAGGTCTTTGCTGAGTGCCAAAAATAAGGCGCTCGGCAAAGAGGGTTTTTGATTCTTTTTTAGAAATTTCCTCTTTGCCGAGTGTCTTCACAGGACACTCGGCAAAGGTAATTAAAAAAAAAGTAATTTTTTTAATTCCTCTCTTTGCCGAGTGCTGAATCAGTGGGCACTCGGCAAAGACATTTCAAAAAAAAATATTAAATCTTTGTCGAGCACCGTGTCAGGGGCACTCGGCAAAGTATTTTTCAAAAAAAATCTTTGCCGAGTACCTAACAGCAAGCACTCGGCAAAGAAGGACGTGGCCGAACACCGTTACGCGGGGCAGTCAATGCCGAGTGCCGAGCTTTTGCCGATAGCCTAGCACTCGGCAAAGAAGTCATTTGCCGAGTGCCTTTTTTGTCGAGTGCCCGGCACTCAGCAAAGAAGTCTTTTGTTGAGTGCCCTTTTTTGCCGAGTGCCCGGCACTCGGCAAAGAAATTTTTGCCAAGTTCAATTCTTTGCCGAGTGCCTGATTTTTGACACTCGGCAAAGCAGTTTGCATTCCGCAAAGGCTTTGTTTCCCGTGGTGTGTACGCCGTACGCGTTGAAAAAATGTACCATTTTAGACATCAATCTTGATAAACACTATAGGCGAGAGCGAGCAAAACTTAAATGCTGAACAACCATATTAGCATCTTTAATTTTGTTTTGGTCGACGGTAGAAAAAATATCTTAGCTCAATAACACCAAATAATAGTAATGTATGTATGAGACTAGTCCAATCTATCAGGCAAGTCCGCGTGAAAGGAACTGAACCCCCAGCAGATTTTAAAAGGAAGGGTTTGTCAACTAACCTTTCTGCTCTCGTCGCTTTCCAGTGGACGATTAGCCATAATACCGGCCCTCGTGGCCTCACCTGGAGCCACCTTGCGTCTGCGGCCGCAAGGTCCACGACGTCACGCACGCACGACACGATGCCCGTTTCATCTGTACCTGACGAGACGTACGCACTGTACTAGACTACTATTCTATGACCAAACCTGAGGTGTTTATATAAAGTTTTGAGGTGTCACGTTAGATGTTATATGGGGTGTCGCATATGGTGTTTGGATACTAATAAAAAATAAATTACAGAATCCGTAAACCGCGAGACTAATTTATTAGGCCTATTTAATGCGTCATTAGCACATGTGTATATTGTAGCACTTTGTTGTCAAATCATGGACTAATTAGGCTTAAAAGATTCGTCTCGCAAAGTAGTCGTAATCTGTGCAATTAGTTATTTTTTAGTCTATATTTAATACTCTATGCATGTGTCAAACATTCGATGTGATAGGGTGTAAAAGTTTTAACGAATGAACTAAACAAGGGCTTATTATGGCTACCTCCTGCTGGTCGCATGTATCCCCACGACTCAACCGATCAGCATGGCTCCATGGGGCTCCGGCTCCTCTTCAAAATCTCTACAGCGACACTGTATGGCACTGTAGGGTGGAGCCGTTTCGAATTTAAGATAAAAAAAAGAACTGAGAAGAGGAGGAGCCGGTGGAGCCACGATTTGTAGCTTCTCCGGCGCCTCACTACAGTACCCTCAGTGTCTAAGCCGAAGCCTGTAAGAGCTATGCCAAACACGCTCTAATTGTTGTTTTGAACCCGAGCGCTCAAAATCGAACGAACACCTAGGATGAATGTTTGGCTTAGCCAAGTTTTCTAGACCGGGAAGTAAAGATGTAACTACGTGGTACTCCCTCCAATTGGTCACACACTCACACTCAATTTGCCTAAAATAAAAAAATGGCATGTTCCTCACCGTTTCAAACATATATGATGGTAATTTTCATGGCATAGGCCGGACAAAACTAAAGCTTGTTGAGCTAACTTGGTGGCTCGTTTGGAAAAAAAAAATACTCCGATTAAACTTATTTTTATTTTGGTCAACTTTCGACTTCGGTCCGACCTGTTAGGTTCATCTCGATAAGCTCCGTAGGACTCGACTCCGGCAGCAGCCGCGGTCGGTTCATCAGATAGATGCTCCCTCCCTTTAAAATAACTGTTGTTCTTGTTTCCTAAGAAATAATTTTGACTTATTTTATATAAAAAGATATTAATATTTATGATATACAATTAATATTATTAGATATATTGTTGAATTTATTTTTATAATAAATTTATTTAGAGGTTTAAAAATTATACGTATTTTATATAAATCTAATCAAATTTACTGTATAAAAATCTAAAACGACAATTAATCTGGGACAGGAGGAAACAGATAGATATTCATCGTGTCAGTCAATTTCCGGGAGAGGGAGAGACGCGCACGGCGCACCGTGACAAAAAGCGCGCCATTTTGACGCATGACACAAAGCCACCACCTTTATTTAGTATTTATCCACTCCTATTTTTACTAGTATCACTGTGTAGTGTGTACTCATATATGTGCAATGACACTTCTCTCCCCTCTCATTAGTCTCATACAGTTCACACACTCTCCTCTCCTCTCCTTCTAGTTCTATCTAGCCACCGCAGCATCACTCAGGCAGGGCATGGCTCAGCTGCTGCACCTGCCGGACCTTGCGGCGGCGCGGCCGCCGGCGGGGAGGAGGAGGGGCGTGGCGGTGGCGGCGGCGGGAACAGGGGGCCGCGTCAAGCAGGGGGAGGCGGCGGCGACGAGGGGGCGGGTGACCAGGGTCGCCGACCCCGTGCGGGAGGGCCGGGTGCCGGTCCCGCTGCCGCCGCCGCCGCTCTTCGCCGCGCCGGCCACGCCGTCCGAGTCGCCGCCGGCCGCGGGGAGGCGCGGCGACGAGGAGAGGCAGAGGTACTACCTCAACATGGGGTACGCGATCCGGACGCTCAGGGAGGAGCTCCCCGATGTGCTCTACAAGGAGCCCAGCTTCGACATCTACAGGTTCGATTCGATATCCTTCTCTTGAACTGATCAGATTTTGGTTGGGCTCTATTGACCTCATTTAATTAGGTTGGTTCCAAATTGAATATATGGTGTGAAGATTTTGTTTTTTTTCTTCTCTTCCATCAGTGATGAATGCTTCAATTGATTATTATTAAGGAAACTTTTCTGTAGTTACCTACTTCTAGTTCTATAGGAAAAGAGCATGTGCATACCTAAGCTTACTCTGCCTTCCCATAGCGCTTATGATCTACACAATTTCTGTTTAGGTGGGTTCCAATTGAATATATGGTATAATTTTTTTGTTTTTTTCACCAGTGATGAATGCTTCAATTGATTATTGCTAAGGAGACTTTTCTGTACTTACCTACTAAAGATTTGTCACTGTAAACTATACCTTCTAGTTCTAGGTAGAACATGTGCATACATGAGCTTACTCTGCCTTCCCATATGGCTTGTGATCTGCACTAGCTGCCATGCCACTGGACAGATTTGTATATAGACTTGAGTATATTCAGAATGAGATGGGACAAACTGCAGTTATAAATATTTCACAAGTCATGGCGGATGTTGAATAGGGCCTCAATATTTTACTTGTTGACTGATTGGGAAGTCGACCCTGTCTCGCGACATCCCTTTTGCCTGGAAGTGATAGTTTAGCTTAGCTATACTACCTCTGATCGTTGATGTAGTGGCTAGCTTTTGAGTCGGGATGGAGGACTTGGGCAGCGCTGTTGGTGGTGGTGCCACCAAGCACCTGAAGAGTTATATTCAGAAAATGAAGCCGATATATTTCTTCTTATGTAATGTTAATTAGGATAAGGTTGTCCAAAGGCAGCAGTAATATCGGCACTAGCAGTCTCCGAGGGACACGTGGGTATAGGCGGAATGCTTCAATTGATTATTGTTAAGGAGACTTTTCTGTACTTACCTACTAAAGATTTGTCACTGTAAACTAGTACCTTCTAGTTCTAGGTAGAACATGTGCATACATGAGCTTACTCTGCCTTCCCATATGGCTTGTGATCTACACTAGCTGCCATGCCACTGGACAGATTTGTATATAGACTTGAGTATATTCAGAATGAGATGGGACAAGCTGCAGTTATAAATATTTCACAAGTCATGGTGGGTATTGCATAGGGCCTCAATATTTTGCTTGTTGACTGATTGGGAAGTCAGACCCTGTATCACGACCTCCCTTTTCCCTGGAAGTGATAGTTTAGCTTAGCTAGACTACCTCTGATTGTTGATGTAGTGGTTAGCTTTTGAGTCGGAATGGAGGACATGGGCAGCGCTGTTGGTGGTGGTGCCACCGCCCACCATGCATCTGAAGAGTTTCACTAGAAATGAAGCCTATATATTTCTTCTTATGTAATGTTGATTAGGATATGTGCTTTCTATGGATATGATCGGGGTTCTTGTTTATAGAGTCGTGTTATTTAGCTTGGAGAATGGGAGTATTTTTCAAGGATTATGTGATGAATCTATAATCCTATACGGTTGATTTTGAGTCGGTCCTCCCCACGATGAACTGAGATGTGTATTGGCTGACTGGAGTTATTGTGATACGACATCCTATGGTGCCAGTTCCATGCATTAGATTTATTAGATATGCTGTCTTATTATTGGAGTTATTGTGATATGACATTCTGTTTTCGTGTGTTTGTGCTATTACTATTAGTTGCTATTTGTCCCCTTTCCTTTCTGTTATTAGAGTTTAGTTCTCAACAAAGGGCCTCTTATCTTACTGATTGTCTGACTGTTAGATAGTCATACAGCCATACATTGTTTGTGGCGCTCTTTTTTTTATAGGGGTTTATGTCTTTTTATAGTTGTTTTGAGACATGATTTTTTTCTCTCCAAGTAACATGGCCTTTACTTCCCCATATAGTTATATCCATTTGTTTGGTTGTTTAATCCAGAACTCAGGTGGGAACTTACACTAGGCATACTTCTCCATTTCTAGGCTTCTATTGTGCTGCACCATTGTCTTCTCAATATACCTCAGAAAAACAACCTTCTCACAGCGCATGTCTTTTTTGTTTTCACGAACGTGGTTTTAAGCCTGTATTTCATTAACAGGAAAAGAGTTACACGACAGCTATCATAGTGCATGGCTGCTTGCATATATTTTTCTTGGGCTGGACGATTTGATTTCAATGCAACGTAGCACTGTGCCTGAGTATTTGGCTATTTGCTTAACTTTATTTTATTGAAAGTACACTTAGCCAGAAGAATTATGATTGTTAACTAAGGTAAAGAGAAAAAAGACTATGTATTTCTGGATTACCTAGTACCAAGTAAGATCTTTACTTGTGTCACACTTAACTAATTATGATATGCAGTAAGTAGTCTACAGTATGTCAATGCTCTATCTGAACTTGTTACCTTTTCTGTCCCATCATTTTATCTTTTCCTAATTATATCTGTTACTGTTTTTTAGAGATGACATTGTCTTCCAAGATCCTTTGAATACATTCAAGGGCCTGGAAAATTACAAAAGGATATTCTGGGCGCTTCGTTTTACTGGCCGGATCTTCTTCAAAGCATTGTGGGTTGATATAGTCAGTATATGGCAGCCTGCTGAGAACATGATCATGATTCGCTGGATTGCCCACGGCATTCCTCGAGTACCTTGGGATGGGCATGGCCGCTTTGATGGTGCTTCTGTCTATAAACTTGACAAGAATGGCAAGATCTATGAGCATAAGGTGCACAATGTCGCAATGAATCCACCAACGAAATTCAAGGTCCTACCGGTCCATGAGCTAATCAGATCACTTGGTTGCCCCTCTACTTCAAAACCAACTTATTTCGAAGCTTCATCACAATATCTGTGTGCTGGGCCATCTTATTTGAGATTAGCATGGATAAGATGCTACATCTCATTGTTCCGTATAGCGTGGGTTTAGCATGATACCTCCGAGTTTTGTATTTTTCAGTATGATAGCACACAAAGTTACTGAATACTATTGAGTCATGACAGTTGTATATATGTACAGTGGTAGTTTATAGAATAAGACCTCGTAGTTAAGGTGTACAACACCTGTTATTGATTGTTAAGCATCAGTCAGCAAACTAGTCTGACATGTTTCTATTCCCAGTATCGAGAGTGGTGTTCTTGTGGTGGCCTAGTTGACTGAGCATATTTGTGTCAGCCCTGCGTATTATATGCTAAAAACAGAAAAAAAAGAGGCAATGGTCCCCTCCCCTGTGCCAATGTAAAAACACGACAAACACAAGAGACATCAAATGCGGGACCAGTTTGAACCCGTAACTATCAGTATCGGTACAAATATCCACAAACACAGAGAAGATGTTTGGAAAAAAAAGAAGGATAAGAAGAAGCATGATGGACACAAGAATCAATACCAAACATATAAATTTGTTAACATTATGAACATGGATTCGAAATATTTGACACAGTGTTCCCGCTATTTAATAGCCAAGAGCCCAAGATAAACCAAAGTACACAATTTTGAAATAAATAGTTTTTTTTGTAGTGATAATCAGAAGAATCAACACCTATTATTTTCATATTATTCACACACGCAGATTTCATACTCTAATAGAACATTCACATGAGTATATAAATTTCAGGAAATGGTTCCAAACGCGTAGCACTAGCAGCAAGAAGTCTACATCAATCCACTATATAAATGCTAGTATCAAACTTGAACGTAAAAGGATTTTGCATCCTAGACGAAACCTAGTCAGCTTAAAAAAATGAAAGCCACATGCCCACATGTTGGCTGGTCCAAAATGCTGAAGCTTAATAAGAAGAAAAACAAAGGTCACATCGAATAATCACCTGTAACACGAACCACATATTTGATACGGAAGTTGGGTTGAGCTGAGCCTCCACACCCCCACAGCCCCACTCCTGTTGTGAGTGTCAGTACAGCAACGATTTTGGTCCTGGTGAAAACCTTCACTTTTCTCATACTCTGCTTGCCTCATTGTTTCCGAATTCTGATCTCAGAGAACATGCTTGTAATGGACAATAGATGCTGGAGGAATAATGCTTCCGACCCCGATAGGAATATGATCTTCCAATTGTTTT
Organism: Miscanthus lutarioriparius; assembly: GCA_904845875.1. Lineage (NCBI taxonomy): Eukaryota > Viridiplantae > Streptophyta > Magnoliopsida > Poales > Poaceae > Miscanthus > Miscanthus lutarioriparius. Next base: position 111,641,025 of record CAJGYO010000006.1, read on the forward strand.
GCAGAAAGATGTAGGACAAGCAATGCCTGGGCAACCTCACTGCATCCAGAAGCCCACAAATCGCCCCTTAGACATGCTGTCCCTAACCATTATACATCATATATATAGAAATAATTCCCCAAGAACAATTTTGCACATGCTCACATTCCTCATTGTGAGATGCCGATTCTTTGGTGAGACCAGCTGCTCAACTCAGCAACCTTAATCAGGACCAAACTACTTCACGCAGACTTTTCAGGGGGAAATACAAATGAGAGTATGATACCAGGATGGGAACATTCGTACAGTGGATGGAGGTGTAATGAGACTATGAGAGTAGGGAGGTGGCAACTGTGGGCAGTGGTGACTAGAGAGCTAAAGGCAGTGGATTGGACAGCATGGCAACGGTCCTATTATCTCATTAATAGTGATTTGTTATTTTATATGATTGATCAATGTGCCTGACTATCCATATATATATATATATATTTTTTTTTAAAAAAAAACACTATTTAAGGTCTACATCAGGAGACTAAAAGTGCAACCAGTACATCAACTACAAACTCATATGAATTAATTCGTATTATTAATTCTACCGAATTAATTTGCAGCGTGCTACATATTTACAGCTATGCACTTTCTATGGATGCCGTCATGATCCAGGACTGACATCCATCACTCAATGCTACATTTGCGTTGCAAAAACTGAAAAAGGAAAGAAATATATAGCATAAAAAAGAACTATAAGAGCAAACGGATATCGAGTTCATAACTAAATACTACTCTACTACGCAGCACCCAGATGCTTATGCGAGCAATTAAGGGGCAACGTCGCCACGAGGCATGAAGCACCAGGCACCGAACAAGCAACCGCGCCGGAACCATTGCTTGCGAAGCGCGGCCGCTGCTGAGAGTCTGCGGTCTGGGTTGCTATCCGGCAGTCCTACCAAAACCTTGAACCCAGCCGGAGACAGAACCTCCGGCAGCTGCAGGTGACCGCCCTCCTCGCTGACCATCTTTCGAAGGAAGGCCACCTTTTCGGCCGGCACCACGCGCTCCAGCCCCTGCCACTCGATGATGCCCTCTGTGCCAACCACTTTGCAGCATCTTTTTGAAGACCTCGCCGTCCGGCGCGCCGGAGAAAGGCACGCCGTTACCGGCGACGAGCTCGGCCATGATGCAGCCGAGCGACCACGTGTCGACCCGGCCGTCATAGTCCTTGGATCCCAGGAAAAGCTCCGGCGCGCGGTACGGGCTGGCGGACGCCAGCGGCCCGGAGTCGTCCCTGTCCGCCTGCGCCGCCGGCTTCGACATGCCGAAGCCACATATCTTGTACACCATCCTGCCGCTCGCGGCGTCCATGTCGACGATCACGTTCTCCGGGACGATGTCCCTGTGCAGGACGCCCGCCATGTGCGCATGCCTCGTGCCGGCGAGGAGCTGCTCCATGACGTCGCGCACTTCGTCCTCGTCGAACGGCTGGCCGTTAAGGCGCCGGACGTACTGGCGCAGGTTCATGGGCCCAGCGTACTCCGTGACGACGAAGCAGTCGCCGTCGGCACGGCTGTAGTCGGCGTACGCGGCCAGGAGCTGGACGACGGAAGGGTGGCCGCCGCACGCCGCGAGGGACATGACCTCCCGCTCGAAGTCGGGGAGAGGGGTCGCCACGAAGCTGTCGTCGGTCCTCCCCCGAGAGCCACTTCACGGCGACGAAGCACTCCAGCACGCGGTCCCAGGCCTCGTACACGTCGCTGAACATGCCTTCGCCAAGCTTCTAGCGGCGCTCGTACCGCTCCGCCACGGCAGCCAGCCAGGGGACAGGGGACAACGCAAGAACCGCCGCCGCATTGCTCTTCTCCTCGGGCGGCTCCTCCTCCTCCTCCAGCTCCGAGACGGCGGCCATGGATCGCTGACTCGATGTGGCTCGGAAACGCTGGCGATATTTAACTTTTTTAGGACGTCACGTGTTCAGACAACGCTCTTAAAATTGCTCTTATATATTTATCATTGAAAGAGAATAATTCATAACTTTAAGTTATTTTTGTATATGTGGCAAGACACGTAGGGAAACCAAGCCGTGTCCGTGGGATCTTGAAATGACTTTGTTACCCCTCATCTATTTCTTCTTCATCCGTCTCATCATCATCGCTTCTCTCAGCATCCCGGCCTACGCGCCTCTCAGCTTTGCCTCCTCCTCCCTCCCAGACGTGAGCCGGCGAGCACGAGGTCTGCGCACCACCCCAGCTAGCAATGCTGCTCCGATGGCGAACGCAAGCATGAGATCCGCCGCGAGCGTGGGCTCTACCGCGTGTGCGTCCCCATCTCCGGCGTGCCTCCCCCATGGTCGGCCGCGCGAGGTCCGGCTCCTCCCCTTCTGCCAGGAGAACGGTTTGTCAGCAGAGAGCAGAAATCAACTATTAGTAAGAGGCGAAAGCAACATAGACCCAATCTGTTGAAGCCAAACCGATCAATACGAACCCAGGTAGGGTTTCGTCTATTAGAGGCGAATAGCTCGTCTGCATATAGATCGTCGTCCATAGCGAAGGGGAGCAAGCCTCCGCGAGCGCTGGGAGAGTCAAATCCCATAGGGAGAGGTAAGAAGAGAGATGGGGGAGGAACCAAACCGACAAGGGGGACGACCCTGATGAACATCGGAGTGGTGGGAGCACAGACGGGCCGAGGAGAGGCGAGCCATGCCGGTCGGCCGCAGGAGGTCGCGGGAGAGGGGGCAGCATGCGGCGGCGGGCAACTAGCCCGCCGTGGCCCATGCCACCAGCAGCCCGGCCGCAAGGCATCATGATGCTCTGCGCGGGTCCGCTTGGCGGGGGGTGGGAGGAAGGGAGAAATTTGGCCGTAGCAAGCTTGGCGTCGTTAAGTCAGCTTCGTCTCAGCGTCGCCCGCCGGGGAGGGAAGGGAGAAAATGGCGGGAAGGCGAGAGAGAGGGAGAGCTCGGCGAGGAAGGGATAGAGATAGAAGAAATAGATGAGGGCAAAAATATTATTTCCGTGGTGGTGTCTATCTTTGTCGAGTCGAGTTGGCGTGCCACGTCGTCGAAAATGACAAGAATGTATCAAATGATCTCACTTGATTGTAAATATATAGAAGCAATTTTAATAGTGCTATATGAAGAGGTGACATCCGTTATAATGATAAAAAGTTAAATATCCCGAAACGCTGGTAGACGAAGGATTGAACTATTGAAGGCTAGTTGCTGTTGCCGTGCTGCGCTAGTAGATGAAGGCGCGTTGCTGCTAGTTGAGACGAAGAGGGAAGAAGCCTGGCACTATATATGGTGCACCGACCGAACGGTTGCGATGCAGCCCCCTCCGATCCCGATCCGGATCCTGTACGTGTTCCGATTCCGAACCGACGAGGAACTGGGTAGACGAACGCCGTGGCCGAAGAGAAACACTTCGAACTAGAACCATAACAATGGGCTTACCCAGAATAGTGGGCCAGCCCAATACGTCACACGAATCCGGGCCCGTTCGCGGAAGCGGACCACCAGTCTTCCGTTCGAGCTCCTCTATCCACTCGCAACGCCCGAGAGAAAAGCGGAGGTCCGTCCGCTCACTCCGCCCCGTCCGCAACCACCACCAGCGCGGCCGCGGTGCCATGGGCTCCGTCGCCGCCGCCTCCTCCTGCTCAACCGTACTCTCCTCCTCCCTCTCAACTCCATTCCGAGCAAGGCTACTGCTGCGGCCGGGCCACTCGGTACGCGCCCCCCCCGCCCCCCGCCCCCCTTTCGACTGACTGCCGTCGATCACCTGGCGCGGGTCGTGTCTGCAGGTGCTGAGGTGCCTCCCGAAATGCGACTCAGGGAAGCCGGTCGGAGGACGCGCTGGGTTGTTGTCGGCTCGGAAGGCGGCCCGGCCAGCGGATCAGGGAGGGTCAGGCGGCCCGCACAGTTCGACGCGTCGATGTGCGGGCTCGCGTTCGCGGCGGTGGCGGGGGTGATAATGCTCCAGGGTCGCAGCAGGCGCTTGCCGCCGCGCAGTTCGCCGGCCTGCAGCCGGCGGACGTGCTGGGGATCTCAGGGACATCAGTACAGGTTTTGCTTCAGTTACGACAACTATCTCTGCTCTTTGATGATTTCCCAACTCATGTATTTTTTGTGTACAGTTACCTGCAGATTGATTGTTGTATTCAGATACATTTCCTTTTATGCGAATTGCTTGGTCGTTAATCTTTCTATCCACTTTTGTTCTGAATTTCAGGCTTTCCTGTTGATCTTCTTTTCTGAGCTAGGGGACCGAACATTCTTTATTGCGGTAAGTACTAGTGTTCGCTCCCCAAATACAGTTAGATTGTTCTGTCGCATCAGATGTACTTACTATTACGAACAGTTTGATTGATTAAACCGTATGTTAACTCTAAGGCTGAAGAGTGTAGACTATAAACTGAAAACATCTTGTCAACTCAACACTGAATATCCAATTTGTACCTGTATGAACGCAACTGGTACCTTGCCGAAATAAAATGCAGATTGCAGCAGGGTTAGATGCCTGACAGGAATTGAAGCAAAACATAGTAGTATAGCTGGAGCAAAAAAAGAAGAGGATGTTGTGCCGATGGTGCAGACTGCTGTCACCCCAACTCCCCAAGCATGGGCTATGGAACAGCAATTAAGGCCTCTGCTTGCATGCCAGAACAGCAAGAGGCTACCGCAGGAATGAAGAATGACATCGGTGACCTCTCAGATTCATTGGGACGAGATAGCAGGAGAATCGAGGGGATGTATTCTGTTGGATGTGAGGAGGTCTTATGGAGGACAATTATAGGTTCAGGGTGTATTACGGAAGTATTAAGTGGAAGATGAAGGGCCGAAGGGCAGCCGATTAAATTGATGTATCCACAATGGCAACTGAAACTACCGAAGGAGTTGAAGCGGCACAGATGTGGTAAGGACAGAGGACAACAGACGGCCAAGATAAGATGAATGTTTAAGATTTTAAGATCAAATGGTTAAAACAATAGTGATGACGTGCCTTTGCAAGAGAAGAGAAAAGCTAGTATTCATGGCACTTACTGGGTTATAGTTATATAGGATATATTGATTTTTGGCCCTCTAGACAGATGGGCTGCACAGATATGGGTGTTCAAGGGAGACTGTGTATTAGTGAATGCTGTAAATGTCATGAAAGAAATATTTTCTATTTCCAAAAATATGTTTGTTTCTTGCAAATTGCTTTGCTTCGCATCTATACCATACAATAATTTTTCAGTAATATATACTAAAATGAGTCATTGATAAATGCTGCAGTTGCATGTGTTTGATAGGCACTGTTAGCGGCTAGAAGTTCTGGAGCAGTCATTTTTCTTGGCACATTTGGAGCTCTTGCGTAAGTATTTTCATGCTTGTTGTATTCTATGTCTCATCTTCAATACTGTCACAGGCTTTAAGTGCTTCTAGTTTCATAATTGAAGTTCCCGGTATATCTGGCATTACATAGAATTCTTTTTTCTGGTGATTATCAGGGTAATGACCGTTATATCTGTAGTTCTTGGTCGAGCATTCCACTATGTTGATGGCATCATCCCATTCGGGTAATTATCTTAATTGTGCAAGTAGAGTTTCTATTGGGTGCTCTCATTTATCCAATGTCTGGTTGCGTGCAGCTTTGGTGGTACTGATTTTCCAGTTGATGACATTGCTGCGGCATGTCTGTTGGTAAGGATTATGCATATTCATTACACACAAACAAATTAAAAAGTGCATGGATTTTTTAAAAGAATGTGTGGCTTTTACTCTTGAATTATTGTGTGAAGTTAAGACATACTTTATTATTTATGGCCAACTTTAACGGATTCAGGTTTATTATGGGGTTACTACATTACTTGATGCAGCCTCAGGTGATGATGAAAAGATCAATGAGGAGCAAGAGGAGGTAGGACTTTAAGCTGTGCCAAGAACATCATTTTTAGTTTTCATGTTTAACTAATACATCAATTCTAGGTATTAATTCATAATCTTGATCTAGTAAATGTCTTTCATGCCTGTATATTCTCTCTAAGTTTTCACTACTGATTATAATGGTCTCTAAACATGTTCTTTTTTGTTCAATTTTGCTTGCTAATGGTTTGCTGAGTTGAAGATGACACGAACTTTGGTGTTGGGAGTGTACATGCACACATCCGCCAACAGAGCTAGGCTCAGTTCTCCAGCCTCCTGCTTTCATCTTCAATTCCAAGTTTTATCTGTATACAGAATAGCCCAATCCATTCCTTCTTGGCCTATCTTCTGCTTATAATGAAGCCCTTCTAAGAGTACTGTAACACTTAACATGATTTCTACATTATATCCTTAAAAGGAAAACTCAAAACTATGCAAAAATTATATGTATGTAAGTTGGACCACGAGAAAAAAATAGAATTTATTCTCAAAAAAAAAAACGAAACAGAAAGAAAATATATACCTTATGATAGATTGGTAACTTGCACAGTTATTGTGGTTCACAAAATAATTTTTCTTGTGCATGAACATACTTCTCTCTCTCTATAACATTGTGTTGAACAATTGTAGGCCGAGTTAGCAGTATCGAAATTTTCTGGAAATGGTTTGGGTGTCATGTCTGCTGCTGGTATTATCACTAGCACATTCGTATTGGTTTTATTAAGCTGAATGGGGTGATAAATCATTTTTTCTCCACAATTGGTACATTTCCTAACTCCACTCTATAAATGGTCAGATTTCCATGAGCATAATCAATATTGACACTACTTTCCAATACCTTGGCAGCACTTGCGGCAGCTTCATCCCCTCTGGGTGTCATTGCAGGATCACTTGCTGGTCATGCCATTGCAACATTGGTAAGATAAGCATAGTAATAGGTTGAGAGTTGAGATTTGAAACCAGATAACTGAAGTAAAAAAAGTAATGATAGTACATTGCTGGATACGAGTGCAGCCAGACAACATTGGTTCGCAGGAACACTCATGACTAACATACTTGAGCAATGAGCATAATAATATTGCCATGGAGTTCAGACAAATCTTTAGCACTTAAACCATTTGTTAGTTCGTTGGTCTGTTTTTGCCGCAGTATTTGTTTCTTGCAAGAGTCTTCTCTAATTGTTGTGCATTAGGAAGTCTGCAATTCTGCACTTACTTGGCTCCATTGGAGTATTCGCCATACAAGAATTTCTGTCGTGGATTGAGTACAAGGAGCAAATTTGTCATTGTGTACCAATCAGTGTTGTGCCGCAATTTTTTATATTTCTGTCTTTGGTTTTCCAGGCCAAACTGAGATTGACACCTTTTTTTCTCACAGATTGCAGTTCTTGGTGGCTCTTTGCTGGGAACATTCCTGTCTGAAAAGGTAAATTAGGAAATAATTGTACCATGGAAACTGAAATTTCCTATCTTACAGTGTTTGACCACTGCAAAATCTAAAATACACCCAATTTATAAGTTTGCTTTCAATGTGTTTCAGTTGGATCCATCACAAGTGTTTACATAAGCAGTTAAATGTGTAATAGAAAGGAATCCTTTTTTCATCCATTAAACAATTACATACTTTAGTGTAGAAAACAACATGCACTGGGTACGCCCTTAGTGAAGAAAACAACAACTATTGGCTTGCTAATGAAATCTTTGATAAATTCTGTGGACCATTCATTTCATAAAGTCTGTGTACATAATGGCACTGAAACAAAACATTGCCCTGTGCAGATTGTAGCATACATTGGAGGGAGCCTGTTCTTGGCCTTTGCTGCGATTACCATAGTTGAGATAGTGACTTGACAAAGAGTTCCAGCTCCCATAATTCATCAAAGAAGTACTGATCTTTTGTCCGGACAATGAAAAATCAGCTTAGCTGATCGTAATGATAGTACATTGATGTGTTATCAAACGTGATTGCCCACAGGAACTTCATTGTTCGCATGGGAAGTCCTAGGCTTGCATAGAGTGATTTGTTGCTGGTGGTGAGAATTCTGCTTTTTATCCAAGAACAGTGTTTTTATCATCAGCATGACGTGTAGTTGAAACACTAAGTCAGAGACTGGGTGGAAGATGCAACTAGGTGGAAAACTATGAATCCCATGAAGCTACTGGATCTCCCCTTACATTATTTACAAGTATATGTATATGAATCTAAGCATTGTAAATGCAAAGACGATCGCACTGAGGTTCATTCCAGAAACAATGATGAACCTGATTGAACTATTTTGGGCTTTCAGTCTTGTACACTTTCCCCATTTCCTGTTAGTACACAAAAAAAGATGATTGAACATGCGCTGCCAGTGACCGGAGATACTCAGCTTTTGTATTTCAGAGTATTCCTTCTACCTTTTCTGTAGCAATGTATAATGTTCAGAAAATGGAGTTCTGCTCAGTTCTTTCAATGACACTCGTAGTGTCCAAAACCTGTCTACCTTTCAGGTATAAATATAATGAAGAATCGGGAGTGGTTATCGAGCCCTCACATAAAGCTAAGATATTCTGCTAGTTTCACAACATCTGAAGAACATGAGCTGCATTTCCGTTCTTCGGGTTTCCTTTGTATATGGTCATGGTCGCCTCGTCGAGGTCAACCAAAACAGTGCACAAAGTGTACAATATCGGACCTGAAAAGCAGTTCCCAGGGTGTTAAAAATCAGTTCATGATGCAACAACCAATGCTCATCAGAACACATGAAAAAAAATGTTGAGCAGATTGAGAATCGCCTGTCATGCAGATTGGGTACTTCTCATCAGCTGTATCTCCCAGCAGCGAAAGCGCCGTCTCTTTGGAGTCCACTGGGCACTGCGCAGCTCTCTTCTCCCTGCTCATGGAGTTCTCGTCCTGCACCTTCTCAACACAACGCCAGTTCACTCGTCAGTTCGTCAGCCATCGAACTGCCGAATCAATTCAATCCAATGGCTTCGATGTCCGTACCTGCTTCACTTGGAGATGCCGGTACATGTTGGCGTGGAAGAACGGCAAGGCACCGGCCTCGCGGACGGCGAACCGGTTACCGGAGGCGGTCTCGACGTTGACGATCCTCCGGCCTCTGATGTCCATCAGGTTGTAGTTGTGGCCGACTGAGACGAACGGTGAACAGACCCTCTGTACCACGATCAATTGTGGCTTTTATTACTGCTGAAAAAAGAGCTAGTGACATGGAGTTCAGTCTAGCTAGCTACGTACGTGCATTGCATCCTCGAGGTTCTTCGCTTCTAGCAGGTCCCGGGACACGAAGTTCAGGGCAATGGCGCCCGCGACGATCTCGTCGTTCACCGGAGGAACCGCGTTGAGCGTGAAGGCCTGAGAAACGGGCGAGTATTCCAAACTCCTCAGTTTGGATGGAATAGAATCTGATTGATGTGGAAATAGAAATGCAGACTGCAGCGAGCTTACCACTCCATTGGTGTTGAACCCGAAGGCGCAGCTCGGGAGCTCGCCGGCGTAGGTGTAGGCGGTGAAGGACACGCCATCCGGCAGCGTGGCCCGCACAAGGTACGTGTGGCCGAGCAGCGCGACGTTCCCGTCCTCGTTGTGCGCGGCGATCGCCGTGGAGTCGCTGACGATGAGGACGTCGGAGCAGTCATCGTCGGCCTCCTCCTCCTCCACTTCCTCTTCCCGGGCGCGATCACCTCCTCCTTCGGGTCCTTCGGGATGAAGGGCAGGACCTCCTTCCTGAAGTTGACCAGGATGACCTGCTCGGAGCCGGACCGACGGAAGCAAGAGACGGGAACGACGCAGTCAGCGGCAGGAAGCCAGGAACACCGGCGGCGTGCGTCGCTGTACTTACGTGGAGAGGGACCCCGCTGCCGTCGGCGGTGCCCACCAGCTCGTCCCAGTACCGCGGGTACCTCTCCCTGTTGGCGGACTGGAGCGCGGCGAGAGAGTGGCTGCGCCTCCGCCGTCGACGCGAACGGCAGCAGCTGCTCCCGGAGCACGAGGTCCTGCCGCATCCTGCTCCTGATGACCTCAGCGAACCGACGGCCCACGGCGAGGCCCAGGGCGTACCCGTCCGCACAGCGGCCGGCGTCGAAGGCGTCCAGCTCGCCACCGGCGGCCATGTTTCGAACAGCTTTGCTGCGGTGCGGTGCCGTGCCTTATCTCCAAGCGCGCTGGGGGGGGCGGCGGCGCGGGGCGGGGCGGGGCAGGGGCTGGCATGTGTCCCGATTTTTAGCCCACCGAGGCACCGATCAAAATAACCCATCCGGCCCAGTAGATTGGAGCCTCCCAACCTACTCAGCCCACCAGGATGAGAATGGACCAGATCGACCCATGGGTAGTCGGTAATGGGCGAGAGAAGCTGGCCTCAAAGTCTAAAATGGACCGATAGGACTCAAACCTATTTACTAGATGGATAAGATTCTCAAATGTCAGGTAACAACTTTTTATTTTGTTTGTCTTCTTTGTTTTCCAAAAAATAAAAATAAAAGGGTTGGTCATAACATGTAAGCATGTCTATGCTTGAAAGTAGATCGAGGAATACCATATTTCAAAGTGACGATAGATAAAATTAAAATCATGGTTTACTTGTGAACTTATTTAATTTGATGCATTGCTAATAACCTTCATGCAAAAATTGAGGATGAGGAAAATGTGTACTAGGAGAAACAAAATGACAAACCAATGATAGAATTGCCGGGTGCACTCTTTACCTCGATCTGCAGTCCGCATCAATTTCATCCTAATTTTCTTTTTTTCTCCTTGTAGAATTTTGCATGAAGATGGATGTTTTCATCATCTATTCATTCATATTTTAGGGTAAAATTTTCAAGCACTTTTTGATGGTTTTTTAATTGGGTACAGGAGCACCTAAGGGCATGGGGACAAGGATATGTTCTCGCGCTTATAGTATTCATGACCCATGATAGCAGAAATTTTTGTGTCGCCTCATGCTACCAACTGGGCCAGAGAAGCCATAGCCTTTTGGTGAAATGGGTTAGCCCGTCACCCGTAAAATTGATCTTGAGCCACTAGATTGCATCTAATAAGGTCAAGTTGTGTTTGGTCCATTTCCATCCCTATAGCCCGGACATCTTTATTATTAATAAAATAATAACACCAGGGCAAAAGCCCTAGCTTGCCCTTTAGCACCTTCCCATTCCTCCTTAGATTAGGTTTGTAGACGAATCCACAAATTGTGTCCTTAATTTACCTTATTTTTCAGTTATGTGTTAAAAATAGGGCATTTTTTGCATAAATGTGTCCAAAGTACAGGTAGTAGAATTCTTGGTTCGATGCCCCAGTAGTGTTTATTCTCCATTTTATCAGCCCAATGCCTTTCGACTCACAACGGGACAGTGATCATGCTTACCGTATGTGTTTGGTTTACCTAAATGGCTAAATCTCTTCGGCAAAATATTGAGAGTTAGTTCTGGTGTTTTTGGCTAGAAACGTGTTTCACCACGTTTAATTTGGCATTGATTCTAACTATTATGGTAAGAATCAGAACCGTTCCGACTTGCCAAATAGGGCCTAAGATCACATAGTTTCAATAGAAACCCAAAATCTTCTTCCTGAATATTTTTTTGAAAGATTGAGAGGAGGGGTTGCCCAGCCCCTACTGGTCAATTAATATATATTTATATTTATATACATCAGTACAGAAAATAAGTCTAAGGTACAAAATCATGAAACAAAGAAATATTTCTATTTTTTATAGAGAAAAAGAAAAACAATAAGCCACACCAATGCAAAGCCATCCAAATCTATTCATGTTCAGGCGCCATTTATTCTCCCTCTCTCCTCGGTAAAACAAGATGAGTAGCACTTGAAAGGCCCAAAGACCAAAAAGTACAAAACCCTAATAAAGAAAAGGGTACTCCAGCACTGGTTCATCGGGAAAGGCCGGGAGCCCATGCACCTCGAAATTTGGAGGCGCCCACATCTGAAGCCATTTTTTAAGGCCTCGTTTAATTCTCCCTAAATATTTTATATTCTATCACATCGAATGTTGGATCCATGTATAGAGTATTAAATATAGACTAAAAAATAACTAATTGTACAGATTATGACACTCTGCGAGACGAATCTTTTAAGCCTAATTAGTCCTCGATTCGACAATGTGGTGCTACAGTAACACATGTGCTAGTGCGGATTAATTAGGCTTAATAAATTCGTCTCGCGGTTTACTGACGGATCCTATAATTTGTTTTTTTATTAGTATCCGAATACCCCATACAACATCTCTATGTAATATCCGATGTGGCCTTGAAAACTTTACACTCTAGACGTAAACAAGGCCTGGTGCATCCAATGGGGTTTAAAGGTGTTTTTAAGATTGTAGGTTGCAGACATGAGTTGGGAATTGGTGCAGGCCTCCACATGCGCAGCTCGGTGTTTTAAGATTGTAGGTTGCAGACATGAGTTAGGAATTGGTGCAGGCCTCCACATGCGCAGCTCTGTGAGTTCCAATCCCCTCCCGCTCCCCATCCACTGCCAGCCTCGCTGTCTGCTACTGCCTTTGGCAACTTTAGGGTTAGGGTTTCACACCTTGCATTGACAAACGCCATCCCTTTCTCTCTCTTCCCCGGAGGGTCTTGTGTAGAGTCTTCTCGTCATTGTTGACAAGTTGCAGGCAGCCACTGAAACCATCCATGGGGAGAAGGGGTGGTGTTCAGAAATGAGTGTGTGTGAGAAGAAAAAGAATGGCCGCAGGCTGCGAACTGTGAGTGTGTTTCCTTAATTTGAAGCACGCAGAAAGCATGAGTGAGAAGAATGCTTGGCAAGTGTGCTGGGAACTGGCTGCCATGGCTCTCAGGTTCTTTACATAGTCCGGCCAGGAACTGCTGCAAATAGCACCAAATGAGGCTCCGGGCCCTGCTCACCTGCTGCATATGTAACTGCAGGTTCTTCACTGTTATCCTTTTTATAGAAATAGAACACACTGATAAGTGTCGCTTGTACATTGAAATGTCGCTCTCGGCTCTCTGTTTCAAACTGCAAGCACATCAAACTACTACAGAGACACTCATGTCTGCATCGTCGCACAATGAATTAGTTAGTTAAGGCCCCCGTTCGCGTGCCTTAGACCCGATCCGTTTTTTTCCATCCGGAACAGCGTTTTTCTTTCACAAATTCCTCCAACATTCCTTCAAACCATCCAAATTCCTCCAGAATTTCTCCAAGTAAACAGGAATTTTCTTGAAGTATCTTAGTTCTTGTTTGGATGTTGTAGTATTAACCATAGTATCCGAAACCTGTAGTTTTAGAACCATTGATGTGCAAAACCGTGGTTTAGAAAAAAGGAGGTCTAGAGTGGAGTTTTTAAACTCTAAAAAACCTACAGATGTCAGCAAATACCATGTTATTCGAAACCATAAAGTTTATTGCACCCAAACACTTCATGACACTTGTAAAACAAAAGTATTTCACAAAACTATAGTTTTTTTTGAGAGAATTCCTTATTTGATATTGGAAAAATGAGTCGTTCCTTTCTTGGCCCTGAATTTTCTTCGTTCCCTATTTGACACTCACTTCAACTTTCATCCCTAATTTGACTTGTCTGTGAATCCGTTATAGCTAACATGTTAGCCCAATTTTAAAAAAAGACGTTTTGCCCCTAGAAAAAAAAAGCAAAGCAAATTTGAGAGGAAGAAAAAACCTCGCCTTTTTTTTTTGTTTGCGCTTATGCATCGAGGCGGTAGCTTTTTTTTCCTCACAAATTTGCCACCACTTTTTTTCTAGGGTAAAACGTCTTTTCAACGAGATTAACACCGTTAGCTAACGGATTTGATGGTAGTGTCAAATTAGGGAGATGAAAGTTGAGGTGAGTATCAAATAGGAACAGCATTCAATTTCAGTCAAGAAAAGAACGACTTATTTTCCCAGTGTCAAATAAGGAATTCTCTTTTTTTTCTTCTAAAACTCTAAAAATACTTTGTATCCAAACAGGCCCTTAGTGTGATAAATTCCTCAATCAGGCGACATGATGGGCATTCGCTGAGTACAATAATTGACATTATTATCAGAAATTTTATTCCAAAATTGGAGAGAACACTTGAAACCTGTTGGTCCGAGAAATATACTAATTCAAGTAATCCCCTACCACGATTTTTTTCAGACATTGCGCTTAATTAACAACTGTCCCCAGGAATAACAAATTAATAACCATAGCACACATGCTATAACGAAGTGAATTGAACGGTAGGTTTAATTGCTTGTAATTGATGCAAAAATACATTTTGTTGATGCAAATGTGGTGAACGAAGAACAAAAAAAAATCCACTTCACAGTTTTGCTTTTTATTTCCTTATTATGATGTTTGAACTACATGTTTCAGAAGCTGGACTGGTCAAAATTTTAATTAAAACAGAATGGTGTCAATTACATCCGGAATAGTATAAGCATCACAAAATATAAGCTCCAGTGAAAATGCACCCTTTTGTCGATCTCCAATTTGCTGGCAACAATGCTTGTTATCAGAAACTCCCAGTGTCTTGTTCTGTAACATATATGATGGATAGATCCCATGCATATAGCATGTGTAACATACAGTAATGGGGGTTCTTGGGAGCATTATATTTCTATTATTTAAATTCAAATTAGTATATAATATATATGCCTCTCATAAGAATTATTAGAACATCACACCTGGGACAAAACTCGAGCGAGGTTGCAAGAATACTGACTAGCTAGATGAGGCCAAAGATGCTACACAAGTATACATAATTTATATAGCGACAATTCAGTAAATAATAATAACCCAAATCTTGAAATTGTAATGATAATTACTAATTAATAAAAAAATCATTTTAAACAGTTTTATTGAAAACTGCATACTGAATATCACAAATATAAACACATATGATACCAGCAATAGTACAAGTAGAGCCCTCTTTGACTAGACATTATTGTTACTCAGTTTTTAGAGATTGGCATTTGGCACTTCTCCAAGATTCACACAGAGATACCAAATATCAAGTCTATTGTTCTGAAACAATTAGCTAGGTCAATCACTAACAGTTAAACACTTACAGACAGGAAGCACACTCTCGCAGCAGTATTCAGAAAATACTAGGGATCGTTCTAGCTGATTTCTCTTCATATCTTGCAACTTGCAACGGGTGAAAAAACAGTCACTAGCTTGCGTGCCAATGAAAAAGAAAGGACGCCCTTTTCAAACCACAGGAAAACCAAGGCCGGCACGCAGGCTCGCATACTTTCGCAGACCAAATGCTGTGGTGAACACATGTGGAAAAGACATGCTGATGCAAGACGCAAAACACAAGTGGATCACAAAATCATAAACACTAACACCATGATAAATCACAAATCTCAAGGGAAGCGACAGATACAAGTGCCTAAACAGCCTCGCTCTTCTCTTATCGGGGACATCGATCTATCAGGGAAAAAAAGACATTGGAAACCTGATGATTCAGTCCAAGTGGTGGCCATGATGCTCCAAATAAAAGCGAGGAGGAGCATCACACAGCTGCTATGCTAGCACACGTCGGATCACTAGCTACTAGTTGCATGCAAAGTTCCAAAGCAAACAGGAGATCGAAAGACGTTTCGCTGTTGCACGACACGAACCGAAAGATGTGTTATTATGTGATTCCACACAGATTCGAAGATTCCACACCCACAAAAAGCTAGCATCATGTTCAGTCCTAGTCCACAACAGTGCACACCACCACCTTCTTCCACAGATCACAGAAAGATACTGCAGAAACCTGCAGAGACGATGCATGGATGTATGGATCCGATCCTGTATTCCTGTAAGATCTACACACAAGTAAAGCAAATTGAAGTCTTTTTTTCTTTTCTTCAGAAATTATGGGATCTCTTTGTGAAAGAGAACAATATATATATAGATTCAGCCAGCAGATCAAGGATTTATAGCTAGTATATATGTATCAAAAGGGCAAGGAAAGTACAAAAGCTTTGGATCTCAATTATATAAATATATATACAACTGCTACATAACAACCAGAGAAGAACAGTAAGCACGCACATGATAAAATTAAAATAGGCCGTAGTTTGACAGCAGCTGCATATATATGCATCAGATGCCAAAGAAATATATAAGGTAATAATTAAGCAGCTCAAGCAAAGACAGATCAAGAGTTCAAGACAGCAGGTTGGAAAATAAATACTGATCATATGAAGTAAAACCCTGAGATATGATGAAGCTGCGCATGGGTAAAGTAAACAAGGAGTCCGGGAGGAGGGAGCACCCTTCAGTCCAAGCAAAGATGGTGCGAGATCGAAGCTTTTACCTCCCGCTTCATTCACTCATCTGCAAAGCTAGCTCGTTTCCATGGCCGTTTGCTTGGCACGTGGGTGAATGAGTCGGCAGCTAATTCGACCCTAGCACCGCCCCTGAGTGGACTGAAGGACGCTCTCTTCCATCCGGCCATCACAACTAACCATGACGGCGGCGGCAAACTAACAACAAATCAAAAGAGAGGAAGAACAAACATGCATGATGCACAACTGCGCTTGCTAGCGCTTGATCTGTCTGAGCAGCTCATGGCGTGCAGTGTTTAGTTTCTCCCTGGATCTTGCGAAGAAGAAGGCAAATGGATTTTCGATGGGTGCAAGGAGCGAGCGAGAAAGGTATGTAGACGGCAAGGCACACAAGGCACTGGACAAGGCCATTAAATAGAGCCAAGTTGTGACATCACAACACACACAGCAAGCATTATAAGATGTGTATTTGTAGTTAAATAACGCTTGTAGTGTACTGGTAGCGCTACAGTATGAGAAGTGGGCAAAGGGCCAAAACCTTGTGTCGTTTCCTAGCGCTCCCTTTGCTCGTAAGCAAGAGGAGAGGAGACACAGGGCCAGACAAAGGGGCCCAAAGGCCAAACCCTAACAGGATACTACGGCTCAAAATAATGCACTCGTAGTGTGGTAGGCCTCCATTGTTTGGTGTCAAGTCTAGTGCCATGATTGCTACCGGTTTATTGTGTTGCTTTGGATGGTTAACTGATGACAGCAGGTTTCTTGTTTGAGGCCGAAATGTGGATGTGCAGGGCGAAGCAACACTAATTTCGGCTATATATATAAAGCCAAATTCTATATTATACGGTATTATTATAGAT
Source organism: Miscanthus lutarioriparius (assembly GCA_904845875.1). Taxonomy (NCBI): domain Eukaryota; kingdom Viridiplantae; phylum Streptophyta; class Magnoliopsida; order Poales; family Poaceae; genus Miscanthus; species Miscanthus lutarioriparius. The sequence continues at coordinate 111,657,993 of CAJGYO010000006.1, forward strand.
TTTTTTTTGAAAGATCCGTTGTCGGCTTTGATTAATAAGTGAAGTTTATTATAGATTATTTAATATTGACTAGGTGGTCAAGATCGGATCCTGTGTGTAATGATGGGAAAAGGACAATCTGTCTATCTACGGACCGAGCTACGTGGGGGCCAAACTGGGTCCTGGACCTCCTTGCTCCGGCTGTATCACTCTGGAGGTTTGCATGTCTCTGCATATATGCAATTAATTCCTGCTTCTCTCATACCATGCTTGCTGTTGCTGATGAGTGGATCATAGCTTACAAGTATGTAAATCCACACATTGATCATTTTTCTTTGACATAATTCCAATTGTTCATTGCAATCTATATAGATAGAACTTGAAAAAACAAAGATTTTCCACATAATTCCAATTGTCTATGCTACTATTGGTAATACTGTAGCAGTGTAGCTTTGAATTGGCCCCCTACACATTCATGCAAGCTCCGCCACTGTGTCTATCCGATCCGTGGGAGAGTGAAAGGATCAACGTGACATCAAGAGTGAGGGTGAATATATAGGCTCAACAACAAAAAGACTACAATTATTGAACAAAGTCTGTATAGAAATCGCAAACTGGATTGGCTGGTTTTAACTAAATCGGGGACAAAAAAAAAAGATTTGTTTCTCGAAATTTGGGCCCACCACTAGGCCTGGAGGTCGATCGTGAGCTACTGTCAAAGATGAAGCTCTAGTCAGTCTAAATGATCTTCTCTTCTGTACAGGAAAGATCACAACCCTCGTAAATTGTTCCACGGTGCTCCACAAGTTTGGGTGCTCACTGACACTACTATAGATTTGGATATTACTGCCGGCCTCATCACTGTTAGATTTGTGAGAACCTGTAGTGATATACCTTCACTGTCGGTTATGAACTTAAAAATGAGAAAATGATTGGGGCTAGGCTAAAACTGGCAGTGAAGGACCACATCACTGCCGGTTTGTGGCTTGAACCGACAAGAGGTTTTAGCGGCCACTTAGCACTGCCGGTTCAAGCAAAGAGCCGACAATGATTGTGATCTATCACTGTCGGTTCTAGCCAAGAATCGACGGTGATAAGCCTACAACACAAAAGGCTGCAACTGTCATCTTCTTCCTCCTCTCTTCCATCCGAGAATAGAGGCGTGCGTTTGGGCCCTTCCTCCATTGTTGCGGTGCTCTTCACCATGAAGCTAAGCGCTTGGATTTTAAAGAATAGCTTGATCTTTTTGCTTTAAGGTTAGTAACAAACATCCACTCATTTGATTTTGTTGCTTAATTAGCTTCGTTTTGATGGCTACATTGCTTGATTCTCATTCTAGTTCTTTCTCCATTCTAGAGAGCATTTTTTCAATTGAACATTTGTGCAAGGCTCAAATTGTGGTGAATCCATCGTCCAAAAGGTTGGTGTCTATAAACACATTTAAATTCCTAGCTAATTATTCCATGGTGGTCAAGATCATCATTGTTAGTATGTGATGCTATAATTAGTTCTTAGAAGTAGAGTAGAATAGTTGTTCTTCATTATTGTGCAATAATTGTTTTTACTACGATTTTCAATTAACAGGGCCGGGGACCCGAATTTTAATTTTCCAATAATTAGTGTACAATAATGTTTTTCAAAAATGGTACTTTCGAGCTACAATTATTGTTCATGAAGCTTGATTTCTTATTAATTCTTTGTAATTACTGTCTTAGTATTTTTTGTGTAGAGATGGATCGATAATGGATGCATTTGTCCTGAACGGACAAGCGGTACATACATGGCGTCAGCCAGTTTATCACCGATGCCAAAGACCATGCTGGGAATGGGAACCCTATCTTTTGCCCATGCAAAGGTTGCAAGAATCAAAGGAACTTTCGTCAAATTGAATCTATACGATCGCACTTGATTACCAGGGGTTTCATGCCAAACTATATGATATGGACTATGTATGGCGAGATTGGTGTGAATGTTCTGCAGGAAAACGATGATGATGTGGACATGCCTGACGTAGCCATCCACGATGCTGATGAGGAACCCAGTGTCAACACGGAACCTATGGCCATATTTAATAATGTGTTTAGGAACACGCTAGCTAACGACACTGAGGATAACGATGGCATTTCTCAGCTGCTACGTAATGTAGAGACGGGATGTCTTAGTGAAAGACAGCTGAGAAAGCTAGAGAAAATGAGATAAGATGACAAAACACCATTGTATAGGAATTGTCCAATGAGCAAACTGGAAGCCAACATCATGCTGTCAGAGTTCAAATCGACAAACGGATTGAGCGATAAAGGCTTTGATCAGTTGTTAGGTATAATAAGGAAAATGCTCCCAGAAAAAAATGAGTTGCCAGAAAAGACATACTTGGCCAAACAAATGATCTGCCCTATCGACCTCGAGGTTGAAAAAAATCCACGCGTGTTCCAATGATTGCATATTGTACCGTAGAGAAAAATACAAAGACTTAGAAAAGTGCCCCAAGTGTGAAGCTCCACGATACAAGGAAGGGATGTCAGATGAGGGTACCAAGACCAGAGGAGGTCCCGTAAAGGTCGTTTGATATTTCCCTATAGCTTTCCGGGTGCATAGGCTGTTTGCATGTGCAAAGTCAGCCAAACTATTGCGCTGGCATGGCGAAGAACGTAAGAAAGATACAATGATGAGACACCCCACCAATAGGCATGACTGGAGGACTGTCAATACTATGTTCTATAAGGACATCGGTGGAGAGGTAAGGCACCTTTGGTTTGCTTTGAGCACAGATAGGATGAATCCTTTTAACCAGGTTAGAAGCAATCATAGCACCTAGCCAGTGACGCTCTGTATATACAACCTTCCACCTTGGGTCTGTATGAAGCGGTCGTACATCCAGATACCACTACTGATCCAAGGGCCAAGATAACCTGGGAATGACATCCAGATGCCACTTCTAGAACCAGTGATCGATGAACTAGTGAAGATGTTTGAAAAGGGTGTGCCGGATGTTTGGGACAAGTACAAAAAGGAACATATCACGATCAAGGGAGTACTTATCGCTACAATCATCGACCTGCTAGTTCGAGGTTCGTTGTCCGGAGAGAAGATAAAAGGCTATACTGGATGTGTCGAGTGCTTGGACAACACCGATACGGTAAATCTGCCAAATAACTCAAAGATAGTTTATATGGGACACCGTAGGTTCCTACCTAAGGATCACCCTTACCGTAGGATCAGAAAAGATTTCAATGGTACTATTGAATTTCCGCGCGACGACACCAATTAATTATAGGTTGAACTGAGTCTACCCACGAAAAGATCCAGAATGGTGCCAAACTTTTACATAGCCTCTAATGTGCCCTAGGGATAAGAATTTTGTGGAGGTCGATGAAAAAATCTATCGGGTCCAAGATGTAATTCACCCTCTTTTGTCTTATTTAGCACAGAAAAATATATTAATAAAAAATGATCGGAAAAACCTAAGATCTTGTTTGGGGCCTTAATTTATGTATACATGCTTGTCAAAAAAAATTTCAAGCCATTTCGACATAGGCGGAGTATACATGTTTCACAGGGGTACATGAGCCCTTTCATCGAACCATGACTATACACATAGGTTATCATGGTTTCTGTGGTTTATACGCATTACGGTGTTGTATTGGTCTCAAACTTTTTCTTAGGCTTGCATGTGCCACGGGTGATGGAAACACATAGTTTGGGATTTTCCGGAGATGGTTTGTTACTTTCTGAGGTTTAATTGAATTTTCGCTGGACGACACCGATTAATTATAGGTTGAACTGAGTTTACCCACGAAAAGATCCGGAATGGTGTCAAACTTTTACACAGGCTCTAATGTGCCTTAGGAATAAGAATTTTGTGGAGGTCGATGAAAAAATCTATTGGGCCCAAGATGAAATTCACCCTCTTTTGTCTCATTCAGCACACAGAAAAATATAATAAATAAAAAAACTAATCAGAAAAACCTAAGATTCTGTGTGGAGCCTTAATTTGGGTGTACATGCTTGCCAAAATTTTTTTAAGCCATTTCGACATAGGAATACACATGCTTCTATTTATTTAGTATATAAAAGGAATTTTATATATATATATAAACATCACTGTCGGTTTCAAAAAACCGACAGTGATGCTGGTTATCATTGTCGCTTTGTTTTGAAAACCGACAGTGATTTATAAAAAATTAAAAAAATTGTGCCCGCCCTCGGGTTCGAGCTCAGGTCTCAGGAAGCAGAGTTTTGAGTCTTAACCGCTACGTTAGTATAGGAGGTGTGTCAAGGCAAATTTATTTTTTTTAATTTTTGACCTTTTAGAGCGCTTAATAAATTATAAAATTAAACCAAAAAATTTAGGCCATCTGGGACTTAAACACGGATCTCGGGGGCTAAATTACGCGGTCTTAACTGTTGAGCCAGTCAGAGGAATTCAAAAAAAAGGGAAAATACATCCTACTTAACCCGTAACCACTACACCGCCATCACTGTCGGTTCAAGGAATGGCCCGACAGTGATGTTGCCTCATCACTATCGGTTTATACTTACAACCGGTAGTGATGAACTAATGGGATAAAAGCAAGGTGCGGGGTGAAATTTTCTAAAGTCATTTAATAATTTTTAAAATTAAACCAAAAAATTTGGGCGCCTAGGACTCGAACACGGGTATCCGGGGCTATATTGTGTGGTCTTAACCGTTGAGCTAGTCAAGGATTTCAAAAGAAAGAAAAAGATATGCTACTTAACCCAGAATCGCTACACCCCATCATCACTGTCGGGTTCGAGGAATGGCCCGCGCAGTGATGATGTTCCCTCATCACTGCTCGGTTTAGAACTTACAACCGACGGTGGTGAACCATTAGTACAAAAAAGCAAAGCGCGGGTTGAAATTTTCCAAAGTCATTTCAACCCAGCGTCGCGAGCACCACTACCGCCGCTCTGAGGCACCACCATTCCCAGCAGCCATCCACCGCCCCACGCCGCCATTCCTAGCCCCGCGCTCCTCTTCTTCGACGTCTACGCCCATGCGTCCCCGTTAGTCCCACACCAGCGCCCACGATGTTGTCCACCGCCCCACGCCGGAGCACCGCACCATACATGCCCTCGTTCCTCGTCCACGACGCCACCCGTGCCTCTCCTCCTCCACGCCTACACTCCCTGCACATCGAGGCCTTCAAGGCGCGTGGATCGTTGCTTTCCCACCCCCCATAGTGAGTCGTGGCTCATTGCCCGCTATGTGTTTGATGAAATGCCCCACGGTGAGTGCGTTGCGTGGCGACCAAGATTTGGTAGGTCCTCTCCTGCATTGACTCGTGATCCGTGTGGGCATTTGGCGTGTTGGGGCCAATGGGACTTTAGGGATGGGCATTGGGGAGGTTTTCAAGGCAAAATGATAGTATCATGGTTTACTAGTGTGGGCCGAGCATGTCGGTGTGATCATTTATCGCATGCCATTGACCTCGGTGTACATCGTCTTAATTTTGGCAATGTCACTCTCATTGCTATTTTTTGTTAGCTCTATTCGGTTTGTTAGTATTGAGGTACTTGAACAAGCACTTACAATTTGTAGCTAGTGGTGTAGCGATCAGTAACTTGTTTGTAGTTGAAGTAAATTTGGATGCATTAGAAAAGTTTGAGTTTAGAAACGATGCGGGGCCAAAAATGCTTAGAAAGTCCACCTAAAGTATGGGAATGTCAATCCAGTATAAAATTATCTAGAAGCTTGATCAATACCTTTACGCTTGCTTTGCTAGTATTAAATTTTTAGAGCCAACTTATGAGAAGAACTACAGATTACTTAGCGGGGGAAAAGCGTTAGGCCAATCCATTGTAGGAGTACTAGCAAAAAGTACCTAATGTGGTTAAACTCTGTACATTCACTATCATATACTTATAACCATGTTGTATAATTTATCATTCAGATATGAGGGTTTAATAAGATGGCACAATTACTCTGCACATAAACGTCGTTCTTATTGTGGTATTGCAATGTTTAAGAGTGCCGCTTTTTGCTTGGCAACTTAACTTGATGGCATGATCTAGCCTTTAGGAAGCAAATCATTTAAATTGGCCATGTTGAGTGGTATGTGCTTGGTATTTGGTAACTCCACTTTTAGTGTGATATTTCTTTGAAACTATGGTAGCATGGTCCACTCCATGGTTCCTATATAATTTTGGTATTGTGCATCAATTATACAACCTATAAAGGATTGCAATTAGAATGAGCTTAACTAGATCTTTGGTCCACTCTATGGTTCCTATATAATTTTGGTTCTGTGTTGAATGTTGGCATTTTTAAACAACTATTTAAACTTTTTAGACGAGAAAGTCTTTGTTACAACAACAACAACAACAACAACAACAACAAAGCCTTTAAGTCCCAAACAAGTTAGGGTAGGCTAGAGTTGAAACCTAGCAGAAACAATCAAGGTCTAGGCACGTGACTAGCTGTTTTCCAAGTACTCCTATCTAAGGCTAAGTCTTTGGATATATTCCATCCTTTCAAGTCTCCTTTTATTGCCTCTACCCAAGTCAACTTCGGTCTTCCTTTGCCTCTCTTCACGTTACTATCCTAGCTTAGGATTCCACTACACACGGTGCCTCTGGAGGTCTTCGTTGGACTTGTCCAAACCATCTCAACCGTGTTGGACAAACTTTTCATGCTAAAATCATGAAGAACAAATTAATTTGTTAGATCTTGCAAGTACCTCCTCTCACAATGTAGCTTGCTCCATGCCTCTTTATCTAGATAATATTTGTTTATTAGTCAGTATGTGAACTTAATATTCGATACATCATGTTTGAATGACAACCTAATTTACTTAAATGTATAGGCAACCATGACTTGGTATGTAGTGCATGTTGGTCATGTGCACAGGATTTATCGAACCTTGGAAGATTGCTATGCTCAAGTCAATCGCTACCACAGTAATTTGCACAAAAAAATACAACCACAGGAAGCTGAAGCTTTGAGGCCTAATAACATAGTCTTTGAATTAGTGTTTATCCTAATAACATATTATTTTCTAGTCACACATACCGCTTTCTAATGTTTCTCCTTTTAATGTTGCATAGTGTCCGAAGAAGATATATCGGTGGGACGCAGAGTCCCATTCAAGGTTGTCAAAATGGAGAGGAAGTACCTAAAAGCGACCGGTGGGGAAACAATGAATGCGGATTTTATGTAATGTGGGCAATGCTTCGCTACATCGGTGGGAAATCGGAAGAAGCGAGATAAGATAAGTTAGTGTGTATAATTCCCATTTCATTTATATCATTAATAATTCAACAAAATGATTTTGCGATTCCTCTTTGGATATCATCTTTTTTGAGCAACAGTAATAAGAAATATAACAACGAAAATTTGTTAGACATGGAGATCGTCATACCTTTGCAATCGAAGGTAGGCAAAAGTCATCTTAGCGAGGTATTGGAAAAAGATGGAGTATTTTCCATTGCACAATCCATAAAGTTTAAGGACCCGAAGTATGGCCCAGAGCGGCTCGTTAGATTATTGTAATAAGTTAGAGAAGCATGCTTCATCTTATCGAATAATTTTTTTTATTTTGAGGGATCGAGATCTTGATAAGAACATTTGAATTGCAATAGTAACATTTGTAATGTTTAATATTGATGGACCTGTCGTCTCGTGGTGTATATAAAAGCGAAACCCGATTCCACGAAAAAATATAAATTAAAATAAATTATAAAACAATAAAATGCGAATGGGCCATCATCTGGGGTAACAACAAATTGGCGGTGTTATAAGTAACCATCACTTCTTAGGTTAGCAACAAATCGGTAGTGATGGCCAAGATGGCATTCTTGGCTTGAGCCACAAACCAGCGGCGTTGACTTAACCGTCACCACGGTTCTTGTCATAAACCGGCGGTCTTTGATTACGACAACACTTCGATTAAAACACAAACCGGCGGTGTTGGTGGAAGCTGAACTCTATTGGGTGGTCTCATGAACCAAAAGCGGTGTTAGTGGAATCGAACTTCTGCTGGGGTTGTATAAAGAACCCGGCGGTGAAGTTGAAGAACACTTGCCGGTTTGTAAACTGAGCGATGATAGCTAACCCTCATCACTACGGTATGTATGGTGTGCGGTTCAAAATCCAGCGATGATGGGGTGTTTTGAACCGGCGATGAAGTGCTAATACCTTAGTAGTGTGAAGACACCTAGCCATTTATTAGGTTTCACCTTCAACAGTAACAAATGCTTCATGAGCTGCTCGATGTAGCACAAAGTGCTCAAAGCCTAGGCTATCTCACTAGTGCTCTCAATATCTTACGCAGCCCAAATCTCTCAAACTCCAATCTAAAGGCTATCTCTCAAGAGCCTATCGACCTATTAAACTTGTTGGTTTCAAACCGGGGTTTATCGGCCGATAATAGTGTTTTCTCTCACAACAAACCAGCATCAGCCGGACTTATCAGTCCAGAAACCAACTAGCGAACAGAGCCTATGACGAAATCCTACAAAGGGAGGATGGGGAGAATTCTCAAGGCTGTCTGAATGTTAGAAGATGTGGAAGGCACCAATAGGACCCCAAAGTGGAGAAGGAGAGTACAAATACTTGTCTCCCACAAAATAAGCTGCTCGGAGAAAATGAAATCGGCCTACGGTTTCCTTGATACTACTCATTCTGTTTGAAACCCTCACAAAACCATCATGGTTGGTTTTCTTAGTAGCTGCCCATCTCATTTTCAAAGTTAGAGTTAATCGCTTGGGTTTCACTCTTGAGTTATTTTGAGAACTTTTAGACTTTTCCTAGTAATGATGTTGCATCTCTCCTGATAGCATGGCATACATACACTCAGGATCGAAGATATACATTTAATCACCCTTGAGCTTCCATATCTTCAATTAATGACATCACTTTGACATTGCATAGTTGTGAGCACATCATCCTTGAGACTTGTGGGTTGAGTCTTGATAGAGAGGCGGTGGTGATCATTGAGCTTTGCCTCAACGCGTGGGCGTGGGTGACTATTGTAACACCCCGGTGTTATGCCTACATTTAAACCTTTGCTAATCATACATATCATGCATCATCAAGCATCCTAATCATACCGTGCATAATCTTGCATATAACAACTGGAACATTACTTGAAACATCTGAAACATGTTTGTGAAAAGTAAATGATGCATACACTTATTAGAGTTGTTTTGCTCTGATTCTTGCTTGCTAGTTGAGTAGAAATTGTTGGTTATGCTTGTAAATCATCTAGAATTGTTTAGCACAATTTTTGGAGCAAGGTTTGTATTTAAATTAATTCAAAATTTTGCTTCCAAAGTAATTTCCCAAAATTAGGGTTTTGAGTTAAAATTTAACTTTGAGTCTATAATTTAAAATCTAGATAGAATTGGACTTTGGTCATAAAAGCAAAGTTGTAGGGAATTAAATTCTAAGCAACTTTCATTTTTGGTCCATTTTCAAAAGATGTCATTTTCTTGCTCAAAATGAGATTTGAAAACTGGAATTGAAAATCTCTTAAAATTTAAATTGAAAATCTTCATTTTTCCTTATCAGCCAATCACCTAAGCTACAACCCTTGACAAATTAAGCCATGCCCAGTAGCCTCCCACCCACGCGCCTCCTTCAGCCTTGCCCAGCCCAGTACAGTGGCTCTCTCTCTCCTTCGCCTGCCATCGCGTCCCAGAATACCTTGCCATGATCATGGCAGCGGAAGAATCCCACCCGATGGCGACTCCATGTCGCGTGCACTTGCAGCAGCAGCAGCCGCGTCTTGACACGCCACCACGCGCCCGCCTTCACTGCTGGTGCTGCGCAAGTCGCTCACTGTAGCTCGCGCTCCTTTTCTCCCCTCAGGCCCGAGCCTCGAGCTCCGCACCATGCCGCCAGCCAAGCTCCACGGCGTTGAGCTCTCAGCGCCGCGCGCGCCATTTCCAGGTGCTCGCGCCCGCAGCTCACTCTCGCCTCCCTTGGCTCACGCTCCGCGCTTGCTATCCGAAACCACAGGTGAGCTTCCAGCGCCTCGCGGCCAGAAGTCCATGGCGCTGCCGTGCTCGGCCGCAAATGGGCGTCCTCTTCCTCCCTTTCTTAGCCGTGCTTATCTGCTTTCGCTTCGCCATTGCCTCGCACAACTCCTGCGCTTTCGTTAAACGCTTGCCGTGTGGCGGGAGATGGCCCGCCGACATTGTCGAAGCAGCCGTCGCGCCAGTAGCACAAGACTTTTGCCGACCACTGCCTCGGCAGGGCTAGCCGAGCTTAGTAGGGTTGGCGCTCTGTTGGGCCGTCTTCCTTCCCTCGGCTTTCAGGCCACAGAGAGGCGGTTGTGGCATGATGGGCCAACTGTTCCCCATGGGCCGGCCCGATGTTTCTTAAATGAATTGATTTCCATTTATTATTTGTTAATTGAAATCTGAAATGGTTTGAAAAAAAATTTGGGTGATCAAACTTGCTCCAAATTTGTTGAAACAAATTTTGCTAGGTTCCTATCATTAGATCTACTTTGGAAAATTATTGCATGTCATTTTTTGGGATATTTTTCTGTAGGATTTTATTTAATCATGGATATTGCTGATAACTTGAAAAATATGTAGAAAAATCTATAGGCTTCAGAAAAATATGATTTCAAGTTTGTTAATCTTATTATGTAATGTACTTCCTAGGAAAAATATGTTTCATGCATGTGCTGTGGGAAAATTTTGAGGTGTAGTTCAAGTACCTTTAATGGCTGAATTTTGTTATTTTTGCTAGAGAGCAAAATTTGTATAAAACATGCATGTGGTAATTTTTGTACAGTTATTATTGACTGTTTAGAACTTAGGAAAAATACTAAATCTGTTGGTTGACACTTTTCATAGTACAAAGTAATTTCATGCTCATTTTTATGCTATAGCTTGTCATTTTTGTAGGATAGTTTACTTATCCAAATGCCATGAAATTTTATGGTAGTCTGTTTAGGGTAGTATTATGCTACTGTAATTTTCTCAGATTTTAGAAGCATCAGAAATATATGTTGCTATTCAAACCTATTATTAATTAGGGTTTAAGCAAGTGTTGCTTTAAGTGTGATTAAGAAATTAGTAAAGCTTTGGTGTATCTTTGAAGCATTTAATAAGATGTGTTGACTTAACCTATTAGTAGTAGAAGAGAATGTAGTAGATGACATGTGCTTGTAGTATATTTTCTTGGATGATGTGACTACCTTGCTTTTCAACATATCCATTGCATTCATCTCCTTGATGCACTGATTGCATAGGCACTTACACGCATTGCATCATACGGGATCGCAAAACCGAGAACCCAGTCGTCATTCCCGAGGAGCCTGAGGAGCGGTTCGAGGTGCGTAGCAGGAAGTGCCGAGGACGACGAGGAGGACGTTGAGGAGCTTCGAGTGCCCCGATCACCGTCAGGCTCTCCTTGAGAGAGGCAAGCCGGAGCATCTTTTCTCCCGGTTTGCAATGATTTCATTAAATACTTTACTTTAAAATTGATGCATTACGTTCGGGGAGTTGTTTGCAACTCGTTGCTGCATTATACCTTGTTTACCTTTGTTATACTATATCCTTGTTACCACAGTATCCGCAATCGAGTCAATGCTTAGGCGGCTTAGGCCCGGTAGAAGTCGGTGATTTCTGTCACCGCGAGCTATAGGTGGTTACCTGATCTGTTTGGATGGCTATGAAGTCATGGTATAACTAAGTGTTAAATGAAGTTGAGACCGGCGGAGACTTGCGAGTTTTGGACCAGTAGTGTTTCCGTGCAGGCCGATTAAGGACCGACATGTTGTTGGGCCTCGAGTCATGTTGAACGCATGCCTTACATTTATTTGGCGGGATAAAGTACCTTCCGACCGTGAAGCTGAGAGATTTTTCGGCCGAGTAGATTGCCCATGCCAGCCTTTGTGCGGGCGCAGGTGTGGTAGGACACAGGGCGGATGATAAAACCAAAGTGCGTAAATTGTCCCCCGGGTACATGTGGTTCCCTGCAAACTCGAGATACACGAAAGTTGACTTCGGTGATCAATATCTCACTTTAGCGGGTGAGTGAGATTTGTATGAGGAATAAATCACCATTTGGTTAGGAATCGATTCAAATCGCCATCGCTCTGGATAGTGAGCACTTGACTTGAGTGACTTCATCGTAGTAAATGTTTATGGAACACTTGGGCAGTTATAGTGAATATGATGATGGAAGTTGTTTAATGATCAGTGGTTATCATTAATTGCTTAATCACATGTTTACTCTAGTATAGGTGCAAATCTAGTCGACCCAAGTTAATAATAATTAAACTTGACAATAATGCTTTTAGAAAGGTTCTTGAAATGCTAAAAATGCTTCTTTTGCAAATGAGTCGACTACCCTACTATAAAGCCTTCATAATTCCTTGGTGTCATTTATTTTCGGTTATGCTCGGTAAGTCTAGCTTGAGTACCTTCTGTACTTTCGTGGTTTTATTCCACTTGTTGCGAGATGGGCGGATGTATTACGGCTATTGTATCAAGCGCCTCTATCCTGCGATGGGTGATGCTTAGGACCATGGGCATGGTCATTGCCCTTAAATCTCATCTAATGCTTTTGTTGGAGATGATCATTATTTGGCACTATATTTAAACTCCGCGTGAAGAGTGTGTGTGTGGTTTGAACAAATGACTTCCGCTACTTTTATTGAGACCGGTTTGTAATAACTATGTTTAAACTCGATGTATCCGAGATTAGAACTTTTATATAATATGTGATGGTGACCGCTAAACTTATTACGATCATGGCTTTGGGACACGAGTTGGTTTGAAATCCTTTGTGATTTCACGGACTCTACCGGGTTATCACGGGCTTAAGTTTGTTCAATCGTCTAATTGGTCGGTTTACATTACGGTGGCATCGGAGCATAGTTTAGCGATATTCTTTATTCACAAGTGTATTTAAAACAAAGGCATTTGGAAAGCGTGATTTTCAAAATCTAAAGTGTGCGATGATCATATCCTTTATGCCCGATTAAGGACTTTAGGTGGCTTAATTAAAAATCTTGACTTGGGGTTCTTGCATCATATTTCTCTTTAAATAGCTCATCTGAGGCGTGCTATTGTATAAGTGCCACTTGTTTGAGTGGTAATGAATGGATCATTTGCCTCGCCCTCGGTAAGTGTGAGTTGTGAGAGCATGATCGGATACACCGGATCTAGGGTGAGTGCTTATACGATCTTTGAAGTAATTACATGTTCTCATGTCTTACAAAGGTATCTCATGTATGGGTCTTCCGTACGTGGAGGCGATCTTGAAGTCAATAGGACGATGGTTGGTGAATTACTACCGTTGTACATGTATCACGGGGATTCGTGTAGAAGCGTGTAGATAAAACTTTTCTTGCTTTTATGCATTCATTGGGAATTGGGCTGAAATGAATCTTACTGTATAGTACATAACAACACTATCGTGTAGAAGAGCGTATTAGCTACGTCTTGAGAGATCGTTGTATGCCACGAATTAAATACGTTAGAAATTATTTATTCCTAAGTTTGTGAGAAGCGTCACGGTGCGTTCATATCATCATGTTACTTGTGCATTTCATTCATGCCATGCATTCCTCCCTTATAAATTGATTCTCTCATTTTGATAAAAGTGGTATCACCTAAAATATGTTTCCTACAAAGAGGTAATGAAAGAACTTTTACTCTGGATGGCCCGCAGACACAAGCTAGGCCCTTTGTAAGTCCATAGAAGGAAAGAGCACCTCGACGCCTTGAATTGGCCTGAGGGGACGCACCGCACCACGGACACCTTCTTGAGCGAGTTTGGCATGCCAACTTTGCTTTGGAGAGTGCTCCATGATGTGGGGTACCGGAGGGTCAAGCGCCGTGTACTCTTGGAATGAGAGTCGATTAGCGAAGATGGACTAGCGATGGTGGTGGAGATCACGGTTCTGCTCTGGTGATGCTCCGTGAATTAGGATGGTTGGCACTTGGAGTTTGAGGTCGCACTCGGTTTGAGGGTGCGAGAGGGAGTGCCTTCCGTGTCATTAGAGACATTATGAGCAGATTTCCCGGTGAGCTTGCGCCCAGGCTACATTGGTACTTTTCCTAGGGATGATCCTCGTGATGCCATTTGGGTTGACCTCGAGAAGTGCATTGGTCGAGGTCCGAGTTGAAGGGACAGACTAGCGACAACCAGGCAATGAGTGCTATGTTAAGCGCCGTTCTGGGCGTATCATGAGGTCTCGAGAGTACCCTCTTGGACTTGTTGTACTGCTTGCGTAGTGAGGATAAGCTCAAAGGGAAGGAAGCGGAAGAAGCGAGCACGATGCTATAGCTAGCTTGCGAGGAGCAGTTGGGCGTGATATGAACTTCCTACAAATGAGATCGAGGCGGTTGTGAGAGGTGATAGAGCTATACGGCCCGTGAGTGCATCACGTTGACTCAAACCAACAACAATGCAGACCGCATGATTGAATTTGTTGGTTCAAGAGAGGAATGAAGCACGGAGCGCAAGAAACCTTCTGCTGCCCGAGAGTCGATGAGCTAGAGGAATATAGCAGCAACCTTGCGAAGAGTTTCAATGCGCTCTACAATGGGTTGGCCCATATGCTCCTGGCACTTGTGGCATGGACGCCGACGACGACAACGAAGCGAGCACTGTAGTTTCACCTAGAAAGCGATGGTGGCGTCTCCGATCCCCGATGATGGCCCAGAGGAATAGGCTAGTTGCCTTGCGCTTCGTATCTAGGTCTGTCGGCGACCTTTCTTTTGTTGGCATGTAACCTATACGTTGTGTAACTTGAGCGTCTGAGACTTGGCATGGTTGGAACTTGATTTTGAATCGATATCCGAACACATAAAAGTCCGGTGTATGTATCTTGCAATGTGGTATATGGATACGATGTTTGCCATTGAAGTAATTCGATTAAGTGTTGTTGTCTTAATTGGGATGAGATTGTTGTGCCTGCTTTTTATTGCATGAATTTATTCTCTCCGGTAAAATCGATGCGGCATAATTTTCCTTCTTTTCATATCATTACGACTTCACTCAATCGTTATTTATTCTTGAAAATATCAGATATTAAACACTTTCATGGGAACCCGGTATGAAGCTTGCTGAGGCCAGATTGCTAGCGATGCGGGGACGGTGGTGGTGATGAGGTGGGAACCACGGCAACAACAATGAACCTCCCCATGAACCACATTTGCCTCCTCCCGTTTACCGGGAGATGTTTCTACGCTTGCATTTGCGCTTTCGGGTCGGTATAATCTGGAACAATCCACAGAAAAATATGGAGGGATTTTCGCACACCGCCGTAACAACGTTCAGCGTGGTAACAATCAAGGTGGTGGCATGGGAGTAACCTAATATAAGCAGCTTCAAGGATTTCATGGACACCGGGCCACCCGGTATTCAAGGAAGCAATAGAGCCACTCGATCTTTGAGGAATGGATCAACACGATGGAAGATAAATTCCGTGTGTTGAGAATGGCCGAGGTTCTAAAAAGCGGGAATATCTTTGCACTTCAATTGCGAGGACCGGCCAGGGAATGTGGTGGAAGCACCATCGCACCACCTTCCTCCAAATGCTCTTTATTTCTTGGAGAGGGATTTCTTCGAGGCCTTTCGTGGGAGTCTATATTCCACTGTGTATGGTGAAATGAAGTTGGGAGAGTTCACGGCATTAAACCGGGGCACCAAAACCGTGTTGCCAATACTGCATACCTTCAATAACTTGTATTAAGCTATGCTCCCGACATGGTTGACCAGCGGATGCTAAAAGAATAGCCATTTCAGAGAGACCTCAATCCAAAAAAATGATGAAGCATGTTGGTACCAACAACAGTGTTTATCTAATGACTTCTATCATTGATCTGCTAGGCGGAGAAGAATAACAAGCCATGACTGCTACGGCCAAGACCACGTAAGAGGGCTGCGAAAGGTATTAGGCCCATCTCTGAGCTAGAGCACCTATGGGGAGTGCGTCCTCCATATATTGTCGACACTGATTACTAAATTTCGAGCCACCTCAGCTGAAATCAAAATTCAGAAGTGGACCTCAAAAGCCGTACAAGATGGTGATCATTGACTGTCTGGTTATAGCTGCGGTACAAAGGGATTCAAGAGGCTATGGTGATCTCTTAAAGATGATGAAGGAACCACAACTATCTTTGTGATCCAACCGATTCATTTTCTAAAGGTTTTGTCCGTACCGCCCAAGAAGAAGCAGCAGGACTTATAATGCTGGGGGCCACGATTACAACCCGGTGGATGAAAATTCCGGAAGGAGGCAAAATCCTTTAGCTGAAATGATTTCTTGTCGGCGAAAATCCCTGCAGTTCTTCCTGTTGATTCACAGGTCGCCGCGTTCTTTTATAGATCAAGCATTTGCGAAGCATGGACAACTGTATACACCGAATTGGGAGCCCATGGAGTCTTTAGTACTAAGTTCGATGAGAAGTGATGTTTTGACTAGCTTACGGATGGTTAGAGGAGCCTTCCTTGAATTAGGTAGTGTGAAAGTTAAAGTGAACTTGATGAATTATACACAGATTAGTCTTGGATGTGTTATAAAGGGATGCGTTGAATTATGAAGAGTTGGGGAAGTCATCTGAATCACTGAAGCCAGTGCTTACCTTCAAGGATCCCACAGGTGAAGGTACTTTCCAAAGTACCATTGCCTGGAAGCACGGACCTTATAAAGTGTTACGCATGCTACTCGTGATCATTCATATTATGGATTGCGGTGGTCATGTGAATTTTTGGATATATTCAGGATGAGCTGCACGGTCTTCAGCGAGATAGGGAGATTGAGTTTGGAATCGAGGCTGAGTGCCGGGAGCAGCTCCGATTTCAAGGAGACCATGTCGGATGCCTCCGGATGAGTTAAATTGAAAGTGAAGAAGCAATTAGAAGATTTGTGTCAAAGAGGGTTTTTATTATTGTTAAGCAAGTCTGAGTGGGGATGTCCCGCTTTGTTTATGTGAACAAGAAGAAAGAGGGCACATTGAGGAATGTCGTAGAATTACACAGCCACTCAGCGCCTTTGTGACCGTAAAGACCATTCTCTTGCCTCATATTGATGATACATTTGACCAATTATCCAAGGCCAGAGTTGTTCTCTCAAAATAGATTTGAGGTCAGGTTATCATCGAGGTCAGATAAAGGCCACACGGATATCTTACAAGCTTCACTTTCCACGGATCTGGAGTTGTATGAGTATCTTGTCATGTCTTTTGGCCCGACAAATGCTCACGCATACTTATGTTTTTTGATAGACCCAGGTTTTCATGCGAGGTGGATGGATTTGTGGTAAAATGTGTTCGCCGATGACGTTACAGTGTACTCAGAGAATGAAAAAGATCATGAAGAGCAGCGAGAACCGTCTGGACCGGGACTTAGAGGTCATCAAGCTGTATGCTACAGTTGTAACCGTCACGAATTACGGATTGAAGGAAGTTCCTTTTTGTGGTCACGTGCAGCCGAGAGTACGGGGTTTGAGTCGATCAAGTAAGGTGCAAGAGATTATAGATTGGAAAGCACCGACCTGAGTTCTGAAGATTAGAAGTTTCTTAGGATTAGTAGGTTATTGCACTTCGCTTTATGCAGTTTTTCCGGTGCTTGCCATAGCCATGACAAGCCTCCTACAAAAGGATCCTGAAGTTTGCTGGAGGAGGAGGTGTAGAAGCGGCTTTCCACACTTTGCGGAAAAGGCTATTAACTACTTTGCTCATTCTGTTCTGGCCGGATATTGAGAAACCATTTGTTGATGTGTTTTTGACGCATATTTGAAGCCCGTTAGGATGTGTTCTTATGCAAAGAAAGGAAGTCAGTGCTTGCCATCACGTCCGATTTAGAAAACACTGAGGTCAAGCTATCGCTTGCATGATCTAAAACTTGCTGCGAGTTGTACTTGCGCCTAAAAATTTGGAGATATTATCTCTTGGGTAATATGTATGTTAGCACATTTTCCACGGATCTACGAAGTCTTAGTACCGCATCTTTGCAACTTGAGCTAAATGACTTGTGAGGCGGCGTAGATGGTTTGGAATTGATCGAGAATTATAACTTGAATGTACTGGCTCAATACAAGAAAAGCCAATATGAAATGGCAGTGCTTTGACAGAAAAATCACATTACTTGAATATGCAGCCATTACTTGAAGATGGGTTCGATCTAGTAAATCCTGTTTGTGTTTACATAGTGTTGATTGAGATTGCTCTTTGGAAGTAGACTGATAATAGAAGAGCGAGAAGAAAACGAAACAAGGGAATATTCCATCAAAGAAAATAAAAAAAATGCGTCTCGGCATTTTAAAGTGGATGAAACAGAGGCGTGTTGTGGTTTGACGACCCGTCTTGTGGTTTCAAGGATCGGAAACTTAGAAATAAACTCATGGATGAAGCTCACCTTTCTAAGCTATCTATCCATCACAGGCGTAGAATGTATCAAAATTGAATCTACGTTATTGGTGGACCAAAATGAAAGAAATTACAGCATATGTTTGCTCGGATGTGACCGTGTTGTCGGTGGTAATTCCACATGAAACTTTTGCCCGGTATGTTGCAACCATTATCGGTCCAGAGTTGGGGAGGTGGGAGACCCGATATCGATGTGGATTTTATCAGGTTTGCCCTTTCTCCAAAAAGGACGCTTGATTCGATTTGGGTGGTGTGGATGGAATCTTGCAGACCCGCTCATTTCTTACAACAAAAATAACATATCGACCACCTCAATATCTCTAAGAAGTATACTCATGAAATTGTGAGGTTGCATGGTATATAAAGACCACTGAAGTGTCGATAGAGGCTCGCAGGTTCATGGCTCATTTTGGGAACATTTACACAAGGCTTAGGAACTAGTTTGATTCACTGATTTTGCTTATCATCCTCAGACCGGATGGTCGGGGTTGAGCAGTGAATCTTTGTTTGGAAGATATGTTAAGAGCACTGTGCTTGTCTTCTAAAGGATCATAGAA